>OZ022264.1:103388543-103732837 GCA_963978885.1 Nemotelus pantherinus | reverse complement strand
AAAAATCTGAGAGACAACTGACATCAACCAATGGAGATGGGTATCATGGCGCGAAAATGTGGCAAATATACCAACGAAATGGCAAGACACCATTGATTTAAGTCATAACAGTCATTGGCTAAAAGGGCCAAAGTTTCTGAACATGGACAAAGAATTTTGGCCGAAATGTAAAGACTTCAACGGAAACGAAACCAAGCACGCTGAGGACGAGGATACATCTTGTGAGTTTGTTGCCCTTCATTGTAATACGACTTATGTCATAGGTTCAGTAAATGGACTATATTATTAAGAACTGCAGCATATGCTTTACGATTTGTAAATTTAGCGAAGAAGGCCACCATGACAAACACAGAGCCTTGAAAAGCTGAGGAGCTGCGGGAGGCTGAAAACCTAGTCTTCCGAGAAGCTCACAAGGAGTACTCTGCAGAGGTCATGTTGCTAAGAAAGAATTCAAAGCTTCCGAAAGAAAGCCGATTGTGCAAGCTTTCACCAATTTTAGACAGTGACAAAATAATACGTTTGAAAAGCAGAATCGATAACGAATTTCCTATAATTCTTCCTAATCTAAGCCGCATAACATACTTAATCATCATGAAAGAACATGAGAAATGTGCTCATCAGTTCTCTGAAACAGTTGAGAATGAACTGAGGAAAAGGTTTCATATACCACATTTACGAATTATGGTTCACCAAGTTATAAGAAAATACCAAACGTGTAAAAGTCTCTTAGCACGCCCAGTACCACCAGAAATGGCACCCTTGCCATCTTGCCGACTTGCGGTTGGTACGGCTCCATTTTCTCACACTGGCATTGATTTATTTGGCCCGCTATTAGTTAGTGTTCATCGCAAGCATGAAAAACGCTGGGTGGTCATATTCAAATGCCTCACCATCAGAGCCATCTATCTCGAGGTGGTAAACGATCTATCTACGGATAGATTTTTGATAGCCTTCAAAAACTGTGTTGCAAGAAGGGGGCCGCCGTTGGAGTTCTACAGTGATCGAGGAATTAACCTGGTCGGAGCTAAGAATGTCCTTCAGCATGCGTATCAATAGAAGCAGCAATAGAGGAAGCCACTACAACCCCAACATTCAATGGGAATTTCAACCCTCCTATGTCCCCACACATGGGAGGAGCCTAGGAAAGGCTTATTCGGTCAGTGAAGTCGGCTATGCGAGTTATGGTTGATAAACATAGGACGCCAGCTCCGGATGTGTTACAAAATATACTAATTGAAATTGAATCTTAAATTAATTCTAGGATTTCTAGAATTCTAGGAAGCTAGCACTCCTAATCATGCTCTTCTAGCCTACAAAAATCCTACCAAACCACTAGGGATCCCAACTGATGTTAAGGCACCGAAGCTTTAAGAATTCAGGATATGAACAAGCAAAAGGAATTGATAATTGAGTACCACAATTCACCACATGGAGGACATGCAGGAGTACGCAGAACACTTTTAAAGTTGAAACAAAGATATTGTTGGAAGGATATGAAGAAAATGGTTAAGAAACACATTAACCAGTACGACAAATGCAAATTGAATAAGTTAACAAAGCACACTAAAGAAAAAATGATGAAAACTGAAACACCGTCTACTAGTTTTGAGATTGTAAGCGCAGACACTGTTGGACCGTTGAGAATTTCTAATAACAACCGGTACATTCTCACTATACAGTGTGAGTTGACAAAGTACATAACTGCTATACCCTTAGAAAGTAAGGATGTTACAACAGTAGCAAAAATAATAGTAAATAACTGTATTCTTCTATATGGACATTTTAAGGTATTAAAAGCAGATTTAGGGACAGAATTAACCAATAATTTAATGAAAGAGATATGCGATCTTATAGGCATAAAAAAGTATTTTCAACACCTTACCATCATGAAACATTAGGCGTAGAAGAAAGAAATCATCGTGTGTTGAACGAATACTTACTATCTGTTATTGACAATAATAATTGGGGCGAATGGATACCTTTCTACACTTTTTCCTATAATACAACCCCACACATTCATACGAATTATTTATATTTTTTAAATTTTTATTAAATTAAATTTTTTTTCGAAAACGAACAGCATTTCTAAAACGAACCGTTTTTCTACAACGAATAGTATTTCTAAAACCAATTATTCCAACTATTCCAAAACGAATAGTTTTTCTAAAGCCAATCGTTTTTCTAAAACGAATCGTTTTTTTAAATCGAACTGTTTTTTTAAAACGAATCGTTTTTCGTTTTTCTCAAACGAATCGTTTTTCTAAAACGAACTGTTTTTTTTTAAAACGACCTGTTTTTTTTTAACGAATCGTTTTTCGTTTTTCTCAAACGAATCGTTTTTTTAAAACGAACTGTTTTTTTTTAAACGAACTGTTTTTTTAAAACTAGCTGTTTTTTTGAAACGAATCCTTTTTCGTTTTTCTCAAACGAATCGTTTTTTTAATAACGAACTGTTTTTTTAAAACGAACTGTTTTTCTTAAAACAAACTGTTTTTTTTAAACGAATCGTTTTTCGTTTTTCTCAAACGAATCGTTATTTTTTAAACGAACTGTTTTTTTAAAACGACCTGTT
Source organism: Nemotelus pantherinus (assembly GCA_963978885.1). Lineage (NCBI taxonomy): Eukaryota > Metazoa > Arthropoda > Insecta > Diptera > Stratiomyidae > Nemotelus > Nemotelus pantherinus. Next base: position 103,730,265 of record OZ022264.1, on the reverse strand, counting down.
TTTTTTTAAACGAATCGTTTTTCGTTTTTCTCAAACGAATCGTTTTTTTAAAACGAACTGTTTTTTTAAAACGAACTGTTTTTTTTTAAACGAATCGTCTTTCGTTTTTCTCAAACGAATCGTTTTTTTAAAACGAACTGTTTTTTTAAAACGACCTGTTTTTTTAAAGCGACCTGTTTTTTAAAACGAATCGTTTTTCGTTTTTTTAAAACGAATCATTTTTCATGATTTTCGTTTTTTTAAACGAACCATTTTTCGTTTTTTTTTAAACGAACCGTTTTTCGTTTCTTTTAAACGAACCGTTTCTCGTTTGTTAAAACGAACTGTTCGGCAGTGGAAAACTGTTTAGCTGCGGAAAACAGTATTTTCTTACTTGCGAGCATTTTCGTACCTGCAAGTATTTTATTCAAATATTCAAAAAGTTTTTAGGGCAAAAGGAGCTGAAATCGGACAAAATCGGCCAATATTTCAAGGGCGAACAATTTTTTTATAGGGGAAATTGGGCAAAAACGTCCATTTTTCAAAAAAGTTTTTTTTTGGTCGAGCATGAATTCGGGGACATTTCTGAGTGTTTTCGGGCGAAATTTTCATACAAGTCTGGGAAAAAACGGCCTAGTTTCGAAGATACGGCAAAATGAAATCCGGCGGAAAAACTAAAAGTAGCACTAAAAGTGCCAAGGAGGAAAAGGTTGAGATCCTTTTTGGTTCACCAGATTGCGTCTCCAGGTGTGCTGAGACCCTCCTCGTGACTGCAGGTCGCCACGAGGATGTCTCCAACCTTACCGGGGCTGTAAAATTTGCGAGACCGCGGGAGGTGAGGTGCCCCTGGGCTCATGTCCAGCCTTACAGAAGAGGTTGCATGTTTAATAAACGAAACATTGTTTTTATCGTTTCTTAATAAAATTTTCGACAAACTTAATGCTTCAGTGAGGCGAAGTGGAAATCCGACTGTTTTAGATTAGCCAGGAAAAGTTTGGTATCAGAGATTGCTCGATGAAAAGTCATATAGATGGCAACAGGATTAGTTGGTCCTATCTTAGTATTTTTTTTACTTTGGTCCTTTGAACGAATACAGGAGGTGTTTTTTGCATATAATAAAATTAAAAACAAATTAAATTGATTGAATTTGATGGCCCCTAGTTGAAGAAAGCCTTGCCAAATAAATGACCGACCATTGGAAAGTTACGGACAAGCTGCACAGACTAATGACTCGGTATTCTTTGAAGGTCATCTTGCACCATCACCACTCTAGCTTGGGAACGTTGTTTCTGGAGGGTGGGGAGGGCATATCAGTCTGTTTCATTACATCACTACAAATCGTATGCATTTTATGTACATATGTACATACTTCAAACAGGTATTTGGAACAGGTATTTTTTCGTACTCGTACTAGTTCTACCTAGTATGTGAAAATCCTAGTACGACCCAACTTTTATTGTCGTACAGCATAAAATTTGTTTCTTTTCGTTAATTCAAACGGTTTTTTTCGAACAGTTATTATATATATATTTTTTTTAGAAAAACAGTTCGTTTTCGTTTTTTGAAAATAACAGAAACGCCCATCACTAGGAGTGAGTCAATTGATGAGATATGCATATGAGCAATGCATACAATAATTGGGTTCCGATTAGTGATGGGCAGCACCTGTGCGTGCTTAGCACAGTGTGCTAGCACACTTCGGTATGCTGTGCGAGTGCGGCACTTTATAAGTGTGTCGGCAGCACACTGACACACTGGCACACTGACACAGTGCCGACACACTAGCACAGTGCCGACACACTAGAACAGTGCCGGCACACTGACACAGTGCCGACACATTAGCACAGAGGCGACACACTGACACTGCCGGCACACTGACACTGCCGACACACTGACACAGGGCCGACACACTGACACAGGGCCGACACACTGACACAGTGCCGACACACTGACACTGCCGGCACACTTGTACTGGCAGGCACACTCCACGGGAACGAATGCTGTACGAGTGGCGTTGATTTTGCCCATTAATATAATGTGCTTCGGTAACAAGGCGTTGTTTGCATTGCAGAATGTGTACACATTTTGCGGTTTCGAAAGCATTAGCGATTGAATGCATTAGCTGATGAATGAGATAATTAGGGAACGAAAACAGGCAGATAAGATTTGTTATTCGTATATTTTCTGGGTGAAAGTTTTGATTTTGAGTACACTACCGACGCTTTGTGTTTTTCTAAATGCAAACGGGATGAAAGTTTAAACACAGATACAAATACGTTTACTTGCGGTACATATGAAAGAAATGCTTTCACGTTGAAAATATTTGTGGAAAATAGATTTTGAGCAGATAGAAGGGTTTTGTCGTAACATGCAACGATAAAATGATAGCGATAAAATGATAGCGATAAAATGATCTGCTGCAGACAGAAGGTTTATGGTAAGTAGTGCTATGTTTTTAAATATTCAAATATTAAAGGAGGTTTTAGGGCAAAAGTAGCTGAAATCGGCCAATTGTGGGTTAGAGTGATTTCGGACATAACGGGCCAAGACCTATTGCTGTGATACAAAGATTTCGGTTTTGTAGGGGAGTAAGGGGTTTTTTGGGCATAGTTTGGCAAAAAATGTCTTTACGGCGCTTTCGATGATTGAACGTGGTCGGGGAGTACAATAGTGATATTATAAGGACGAAAAAAATTTTTGATAGGGGAAATTGGGCAAAACCGTCCAATTTTCCAAAATTTTTTTTTTTGGTCTAGCATGAATTCGGGGATTTTTCTGAGTTGTTTCGAGCGAAATTGCCATACAAGTTTGGGGAAAAGCGTCCTAGTTTCGAAGATGCGGCAAAAGTACCTGAAATCGGCCAATTTTGGGTTAGAGTGGTTTCGGACATAACAGGCCAAGACCTATTGCTGTGATACAAACATTTCGGTTTTGTAGGGGAGTAAGGGGTTTTTTGGCCATAGTCTGGCAAAAACTGCCGTTACCACGGTTTCGATGATTGAAAGTGGTCGGAGAGTACAGTAGTGATATTTTAAGGACGAAAAAATGTTTGATAGGGAAAATTGGGCAAAACCGTCCAATTTTAAAAAAAAAAATTTTTTGTCTAGCATGAATTCGCGGACTTTTCTGAGTTGTTTCGAGCGAAATTTCCATACAAGTTTGGGGAAAAGCGGCCTAGTATCGAAGATACGGCAAAAGTAGCTGAAATCGGCCAATTTGGGATTAGAGTGGTTTCGGACATAACGGGCCAAGACCTATTGCTGTGTTACAAACATTACGGTTTTGTAGGGGAGTAAGGGGTTTTTTGGCAATAGTTTGGCAAAAAATGCCTTTAAAAATGCCTTTCGACGATTGAAAGTGGTCGGGGAGTACAGTAATGATATTTTAAGGACAAAAAAATTTATGAGAAAAACATTGGACAAAAACGTCATTTTCCAAAAAAAAATTTTTGGTCTAGCATGAATTCAGGGACCTTTCTGAGTAGTTTTGGGCGAAATTTCCATACAAGTCTGGGAAAAAGCAGACTAGTTTCGAAGATACGGCAAAATGATATCCTCCAGAAAACCGTCCGGAAAAATTGAAAGTAGCTCTAAAAGTGCTAAGTAAGAAAATGTTCAGATCCTGTTTGGTTCGATAGTTGGATTCTCCGGCTTTGCATTTTGCCGTATCTTCGAAACTAGGCCGCCTTTTCCCACACTTGTATGGAAATTTCGGTCGAAACAACTCAGAAAGGTCCCCGAATTCATGCTAGAACAAAAAATTTTTTTTTGCGAAAGTTGGACATTTTTGCCCCATGTTCCTTATCAAAGATTTTTTTCGTCCTTAAAATACCACTATTGCACTCCCCGACCTCTTTCAATCATCGAAAGCGCCGTAAAGACAGTTTTTGCCAAACTATGCCCAAAAAACCCCTTACTCCCCTACAAAACCGAAATGTTTGTATCACAGCAATAGGTCTTGGCCCGTTATGTCCGAAACCACTCTAATCCAAAATTGGCCGATTTCAGCTACTCTTGCCGTATCTTCGAAACCAGACCGCTTTTTCCTACACTTGTATGGAAATTTCACCCAAAACAACTCAGAAAGGTCCCCCAATTCATGCTAGACCAAAAAAAATTTCTTGCGAAAATTTGACATTTTTGCCCAATGTTCCCTCCAAAAATTTTTTTCGTCCTTAAAATATTACTATTGCATTCTCCGACCACTTTCAATCATCGAAAGCGCCGTAAAGACAGTTTTTGCCAAACTATGCCCAAAAAAACCCTTACTCCCCTACAAAACCGAAATGTTTGTATCACAGCAATAGGTCTTGGCCCGTTATGTCCGAAATTACTCTAACCCAAAATTGGCCGATTTCAGCTACTTTTGCCCTAAAAACTCCTTTAATATTTGAATATTTAACCACATAGCACTACTTACCATAAACCTTCTATCTGCAGCAGATCATTTTATCGTTGCATGTTACGACAAAACACTTCTATCTGCTCAAAATCTATTTTCCACAAATATTTTCAACGTGAAAGCATTTCTTTCATATGTACCGCAAGTAAACGTATTTGTATCTGTGTTTAAACTTTCATCCCGTTTGCATTTAGAAAAACACAAAGCGTCGGTAGTGTACTCAAAATCAAAACTTTCACCCAGAAAATATACGAATAACAAATCTTATCTGCCTGTTTTCGTTCCCTAATTATTTCATTCATCAGCTAATGCATTCAATCGCTAATGCTTTCGAAACCGCAAAATGTGTACACATTTTGCAATGCAAACAACGCCTTGTTACCGAAGCACATTATATTAATGGGCAAAATCAACGCCACTCGTACAGCATTCGTTCCCGTGGAGTGTGCCTGCCAGTACAAGTGTGCCGGCAGTGTCAGTGTGTCGGCACTGTGTCAGTGTGTCGGCCCTGTGTCAGTGTGTCGGCCCTGTGTCAGTGTGTCGGCCCTGTGTCAGTGTGTCGGCAGTGTCAGTGTGTCGCCACTGTGCTAATGTGTCGGCACTGTGCTAGTGTGTCGTCACTGTGTCAGTGTGTCGGCACTGTGTCAGTGTGTCGGCACTGTGTCAGTGTGTCGGCACTGTGTCAGTGTGCGGCACTGTGTCAGTGCTGGGAGCACAGTGCTAGCACACTTAAGTGTGGTGTGCGAAGTGTGCTAGCACAGTAAAGTGTGTTGGTTTGACCCACCACTAGTTCCGATACAATTACCTTAGCAGTTAGCATGGACTACAACACAATTCCACTACAGCATTGATGTGTGGAAGGTGTTGTCTTAGTTGAAACATACATTGTGTAGTTTCTGTACGTAGTTTATGTTGTCCTAGCTTAAACATGCATTGTGTAGTTTATGTACATGGTTGCTCATGGTCACGATGCATGAACCACATGACCCAATTGAACAATTGTAACTATAAGCAAAATAGCTTACTGGTAAAAAACAAAATAAGTAGCCCATGTGAATTATGTCATGAGCTGATGCATGGAAACCGATTGAGTATTGGTTATGCATTATTGATAGGTAGGGATAGAATAAGAATCATTTTTGTATTTAAAGAGTGTACGTAGAAGAAAAGAGGATTTTTATTATTGTCATTATTATCATTATCGTTATTAAAACTAGTCTTTGAACTAGACCAGTAGAAATTAATTAGTGGTTAATTGTTTTGGAAGAACCGTTACCATTCATTGACAATAAAAAGTCTGCGTTTTCAAATCTGGCAGCTAGCCTTACATCGGCTTCTATTTAACCGTATTGACTGCACGAGTCTCTACTCAGTGCCAGATATGCGGCAATCTACGGGCTGCAATATAGGTTAATCACAATACAGCGTTTTCCACTGCGGCAAACGCAGTGGGCTGCGGCAAAGTGCTGTCAAAAAATTAGAATGCACTGTTTTGTATGGTAACGCGCACAATGGCTGCGGCCGAATTTGCGGCAGCGGCAGAATTTGCCAAATTTCTAATTTTGCCGCACCGCTAGCGGTGATACCTACCATAGGTTGGCATCACCACTAGGTTGAATTAACTCTGTTTGAACAATGCCTTCTAGATGTACGGGCCGTAATACAGAATGATTACGTCAGAGCATGGGGACAAATGTCGCGAAAAACACACGTAGTCTTATGGGACGTCCGCGGGAAAATGTTAATTGTACGGGTTGTGTTAAAGTGAGTGACATGAAAACTAAAGTGGGTTATGCAGTGCTAGTGAACAGCTAAAACACAAATTAATGCGGTGCGTGCGGTATAATGTGGAAAATTCACTACGAAATGTTTATTGGTTGGTGTTAGGTTATGTGATGGTTCGTGTCGATTTACTGTCGCCATACAATTAATTGGTACAAAGTGTACGCTATGACTAAATATTATTATTATAACGCGTCCACGCACAAAAAACTAACGTTTTATTCATAGTTTAACCAAAACACCGCAAGTGAAATGTCCGTGTACATCGGCACTGCCTCGTGGAAATGTCAAATTTCCTAAACTCATGACGTCACGGCGAGAACAATTACGTAGCCTGACGGCCCGTACTTCTAGAAGGCATTGGTTTGAATTAGGTTGAATGGTCTGGTGGAATAGACAAGCGATGGCTGATTTGTATTGTGATAAGCCAACCTAATCCTCGTACAACAGGATTTAGCAATACAAAAGAAAAGAAAAAAATGAATTTGGTTGGTGCCTTGGTTGCATTGACAGCGACATTGTCGCTGCATTGTGATTCACCAAATTCAACTGCGGCATTCACGCCTCCCCCTGTGGAGCACTGCGTTTGCCGCAGTGGAAAACGCTGTATTGTGATTAACCTAATAGGTGGAAAATATTTGTAATCTACGAACATTGTGACGTATAACCTCCATTTAATATAGCACGCGCATCACCATTAGGGATTATCAAAAGTGGCACAGAGATGATCAACTAGTGTTATCTTCGAGCAGAGAAACACGACATTTGGTTCACCAGCAACACGAACAACTTTTAGTAGGAAGATATCAACTTCCTTTACAAGTGTTTTCAAGGGAAAGACACAAAAATATTCTGGATCAAATTTGTCTTCTGCCTCCGCCTGTCGCATCACCGATTTAATCGGTCGATAGAAATGCAAAAAAGTCACAACCTTCATCATTTGATAAGATCATTTACTTTTGAACCAAACACTTTTTTCTGCTTAGTTTTCCGTATCTGAGATTGAATGAATAGATAAGCGTAGAGATGGGGTTATGGTAACGGTTGATATAGCGGTATGGATTGTCAAAGCGGAACGAATAAAGCATCCTAGGATGGTTAATAATAGCGATGAATAGGATGCTTTGTGTGACTAGATATGCAAGTGCAAATCGACTTCAGAGAGTTGATATATGTTACAATGTGTGGGAATATGTAAATTAATAAAATGGAAAAACTTACGAAGACGTCCACCCCATCAAGGGATTCTCCCATCTCTCGCGGTTATCAAAATCGATTATCCAGTGATTGACATTGTTTGTACCACTTTGCATAGCGTTTTTGGCTGGTATGTAAATACGAGCTTTTCGCGTTTTAATATGTTCTTCTGGAACACCCGTAATGGGACTAATATCAACCTAAAAAGCATTCATCAGCCATTTCATGCACTTCAATTGCACGTCTTACCTTCTTCGGTACAGTAATTACACCACTAAGTTTCTCTTTTTGCGCTACTTCCTCGGGACGAGCAATCACTGAAGAGGGATCCTTCAATGGAGCCTCTCGCGTGGACGTAGTTGTATTCAAAACTGAACTGGTCGAGAACAGAGCTCTCTGCCTGTAAAAATTAAGTGATTATGTCATTTTAAAATAGGTTAGATGGAAAAGTAGAGCTCCTAAATGGATCTTATTTAAAATAGCGGTCAGTAACATACCACAGTAGTGAAACCTCTTTGAATAGTACCCGACAAATTGTAGACATAATTTTGCGAATAGAATTTCACACCTCCTCTGGTAAACTGACAGACAGGCAGTGAGGTAGTAGAAATGGAGTAGACATGCCCATAAGATTTGCATTGAAGGGGATGGTAGTAATTTTTTAGCAACTCATAGTCAAATCCAAGTAGTTCCCCTCCAATTTGGCAATGAGGTCGAAATGGCGTAAACGCAGTTTTAACATGCTTTGTGCGTGAGAGGATTGAAGGGGCCAATGGCGGAAAGTTATACCGTCCGTGTCCAGGGCCTGCAGACAGGCACTTAAACACTTGGCACGGCGTAAAGAGCACAGCGTAAAGCATAGTACTGAGTTCGATTTCACGTGAAATTTTCATACAAAATTTCACGTGAAATTGGTTTCGGCGAAAATTTAGCTTGAAAATAAGCAAGTTTGGTACTGTGTTCTTAGCATGAAAAGTTGCTTTGAAGTTGCTTTCGCTTTGAAAACATAGATGGCACTGAAACATGTTGTCAATCATTTCACGCCAATTTAGTTTGTGCAGTTCATTCTTTCGAGCGAAAAAGTGACATTCAGTGTTTCAATTTGAAAATTGAGCAGTGCAAATGACTTTCCAATAAGAAAATCGATCGAAGAGTGAAATTCTTGACATTTTATCCGTCAAGAATGAGCAGTGTCTCTGCTTTTCTCCGTTGTCAAAATTTTCGCTCGAAAGAATGACCAGATAATGGAAACATGTCAAAATTTCACGTGAACTCGAACTCAGTACCAGCCTTAAAGAGTTAGTTCCTAAAGGCTGGTACTGAGTTCGAGTTCACGTGAAATTTTGACATTTCCCCATTATCAGACCATTCTTTCGAGCGAAAATTTTGACAACAGAGAAAAGCAGAGACACTGCTCATTCTTGACGGATAAAATGTCAAGAATTTCACTTTTCGATCGATTTTCTTATTGGAAAGTCATTTGCACTGCTCAATTTTCAAATTGAAACACTGAATGTCACTTTTTCGCTCGAAAGAATGAACTGCACAAACTAAATTGGCGTGAAATGATTGACAACATGTTTCAGTGCCATCTATGTTTTCAAAGCGAAAGCAACTTCAAAGCAACTTTTCATGCTAAGAACACAGTACGAAACTTGCTTATTTTCAAGCTAAATTTTCGCCGAAACCAATTTCACGTGAAATTTTGTATGAAAGTTTCACGTGAAATCGAACTCAGTACAATGCTTAACCAGCGTGCGGACTCCGTATATGTATACGGCCCAAAACTTCCAGTGATCTAACCTGAGACAAAGTGTATAGAATGATAAGTGGGTGAACTCCTTCCCTTTTCCAGAAAAAACACTTTGACCTTCAAATTGAGCCTCCATTTACGCAATGCATTATCTGTCAAAGCAACCTGAGAGTGTGCTAGTATTTTTTGCGAGAGTGAGCCGTATGTGAGCAGCGAAAAATCTAGCCTGAGTATGTAGTTGTCGAATCGTATATTGCATTTCTTTCTGTTCCATACGATTTCTTCCAACTTTCCAGGCTGACTAACAATACAATCTCAGGTTAGATCACTGGAAGTTTTGGGCCGTATACATATACGGAGTCCGCACGCTGGCACAGCGTAATGAGTAGTTCCTAACCAGCGTACCAACTCCGTATATGTATACGGCCCAAAAATCCAGTGATCTAACTTGAGACTGTATTGTTGGTCAGCCTGGAAAGTTGGAAAAAATCGCATGGAGCAGAAAGAGATGCAATATACAATTCGGCAACTACATACTCAAGTTAGATTTTTCGCTGCTCACATACGGCCCACTCTCGCAAAATATACCAACATAATCTCAGGCTGCTTTGACAGATAATGCATTGCGTAAATGGAGGCGCAATTTCAAGGTCAAAGTGTTTTTTTGGGAAAGTGGAATAAGTTGGTACGCTGGTTGTTATTACGCTGTGACGCTGGTTAGGAACTAACCACAGATATAAGAGAGAATGGATTCGAAATCGGCCGAGAGAAATGTGCCAATTTTCGACTTTCTGCTTACTGGTGTGAGAAGGAGGTACTTGTGTGTGCCCTACACAGTTCATATGGCAAAGCTATGTGAAAAAACCACGAGAGATCGCCATTTTGAAAGTCGTTTGACATTTCTTTACCGAAACCGGCGAGTGGAGATTAAAATACTTTTTGTCAATGAAATTCATTATGATTTAACACAAAAACTATATGAAATTGTTGCCAAAGGTTTATTTTACTTACCCCATATACGATATCCCCTGCGAAGCACTTCGGTAGCTACTTTTGCAGCCTATAACGCGGCACTTCATTATCGCACTATTTTATAACTTTTTACCGCTAATTTACTCGCGAAACCGTCACAAATGATCGCGCACAAACGTAGATGTACGTTTCCATCAAATTCGCCGAAAAATTTCTAAATTTTATTTGAAAAATTTTGACTGAAAGTCAATGCTCTCAATCCCCGACACAAACCAAACTGACGTTGACGTTTCTTTCTGTGTTGCCCGTTGCACGCTTTTACACCGATCTGGTGTTCCCAGTATTAAGACACAGCATTAAGGCTTTTCGGTTGTGAGTGCGGTAGAAAGGGGTGCACTGAGCGGAATTTTTGTGAGAGAGCAGTGTTGTGCGTGTATTAAAAAAGGCGCATTCACCTACGGGTACACGGATAGGGACACGATATCGAAAGAAAGTATCGATACTTTTACTTTAAAGTAGTATCAGAACCAAGTATTGATATAAGTCCCGTACTCATTGCGACAGTATTGATATGAGTAAATATCAAATGATACTTACTATAGTCAGTCAGTTTAGACTTCCAAAGAAGCCAGAGATTTCAATTATAATGATAAGGCCGGGAACTGGTCTTATGCCGTTCCGCGACTTTGTTCTCGGGATCAAGCAAACAAAATTTACGTCACACATTCAGATCCAATTCGGAAGGTTATTTATTGGTGAGAACACATGGGCGGGTACGTTTGCTTCACTTGATTATCCCTTTCCATTACTCATTAATCCCGTTCTCACAGCGACGCCAAAAATATGGCAATCGATGTAAGATTTATTCTGCTCAAAGTCAGCATCCAGCAAAGGAAATAAATCAGAGGCCGCAGCACAACGGTTTATCAAGAAAATGGAGGCTCAAAAGCGCAACTCAGCCGACGTGTGGAGCTAATCGCAACTATTCTATCAGATTTCGTTTTGTTTGCACGCTCAAGACGGGAGTAAGCAAACAGCATTCCTTGAGTCGGATTAGAAACATTAAAATAATAAATTTATTAAACTAAATTAAACTAGATAAAAGTTAATTTTGAAGAGGAGATAAGCGATGATTAAAAACCGTGATATGATGAGGATGCGTACAGAAGACCAGATATTGTTCACGAGGATTGTTGCACTCTCAAGTCAAAAATGTGTCTTTTTACGCATACATATATCACTTTTGAAACTAATTTAATATCATTGTTATTCGTCCATTGAGAGGACATTAGGATATGAAAGTTGATACTAATTACAGTGTACCAATAATGTCCCCGTCCAGCAGCTATTTAAAACGCAAGTGTTAAAAACCAATAAATTGTTGCAATAAATTTGAAAAAGTTTTATTACAGATTTATTAATTAAACATTTTTATTTAATTTAGAAACAAAAACAGATCCATTTCAGTTATTCATTACAAAGTTATTAACAAAAAATAAAACAAAGTCAACAATATGTCTCCAATAAAGTCTTCGTCCACTAACGAAACAGTTTATGCAAAATCTTAAAAACTATAGATAAATTTTTTGTTAATATTTAATTGGGTAGCCTTTATTTTTAATCACAGTTTTAAGACAGAATGGCATCAATTCTGCAAGTATTTTTGCATAGCTTGACTCTATTTTCGTCCATTTCTGCTAAAGAGCCTGTTTCAACTTAGGTTTTGAGCTAATATGATGAGTCGTAATCCTTTTTTCCAGCATGTTCCGCATGTGCTCAACGGGATTGAGGTCAGGACTTTGTGGCGGTGTTTTAAGCAAATGTAGAATTTTGTACGCCAAGAACATTCTAGTGTTGTGAGCATGCACTTAGGATCATTATCTTGTTGAAAGTAAAAATCCTTCGATTCACCCAATTTGTCAGCACTTGGCTGCAAATTCCCCTTGAGAATTGCAATATATACCCGATGATCCATGTTTCCTTCAATTATTTCTATGTTTCCAACGCCGCTGGCTGCCATACAGCCCCATACCACATCGCCGCCGCCACGCTTTACAGTTTTCATGGTGTTTTTTTTGGGTTGTAAGACACCCCTGGCTATTTCCACACTTTAAAAGGATGTTCTTGGCGTACGAAATTCTACATTTGCTTAAAACATCGCCGCAAAGTCCTAACCTCAATACCATTGAGCACATGCGGAACATGCTGGAAAAAAGTATTACGACTCATCATATTAGCTCAAAACCTAAGTTGAAACAGGCTCTTTAGCAGAAATGGACGAAAATAGAGCCAAGCTATGCAAAATTACTTGTAGAATTGATGCCAGTCTGCCTTAAAACTGTGATTAAAAATAAAGGCTACCCAACTAAATAATACCAAAAAAAAGTATCTATAGTTTTTAAGATTTTCATAAACTGTTTCGTAAGTGTACGAAGACTTTATTGCAGCCAAATTGTCGACTTTACTTTATTTTTTGTTAATAACTTTGTAATTAATAACTGAAATGGATCTGTTTTTGTTTCTAAATTAAATAAAAATCTTAAATGAATAAATCTGTCTTAAAACTTTTTTAAATTTCTTGCAACAATTTATTGGTTTTTATCACTTGAGTTTCAAATAGCTACTGTACGAAGACATAATTCGTAGCTCAGTTTAGAAAGATGGGTCGATTTCCATATAAAAAATTTTCAGTCACATGTCGATACGATACTACCATCAAAGTATTGATATGAGTAAAATATCGAACAGTTTCGATCCAAGTAAAATTTTACTTGGTATCAAACGAAAGTATCGATACCGTACTAATATCAGTACTTTCGTCGTGTCCCTATACACGGATAGCCATTTCGTATCCATATTCTTTCATATCTATGGAACTAACTCTTTAAGCTTGAATTACATTGGAATGCAGTGCAGTGCAGTCTCGCGCACCGCAGCGCAGTTTCGAAGCAGTGCACGCATTGCAAAGCACATTGAAAGCAGTGCAGCGCTCTGATAATTTCTGTCAAATCAATTTGTGGAGGTTTGATATTTAGGTTTTCTGCATCTGTTTTTCGTTCATTTACAATTTAATACCTGGAACGGAATTTCCGCCTCAATTTAAATAGTTTTTGCCCGGTCAACTACTCTCAAACGAATGTCAGCTGATGCAGTCTGCAGCATTTTAGAAATTAGCCTAAACGATGCAGTGCAGTCCACTGCGCGGCACTGCACTGCAGTTAATGTGAATTGCCGCATGCAATTACATGAGTTCTAAATTTCAGTGCACTGCACTGCACTGCACTGCTGTCCAATGTAATTCAGCCTTTACGCTGTGCCTGAGACACAGCGTAAAGAGTTAGTTCCTAACCAGCGTGCGGACTCCGTATATGTATACGGCCCAAAACTTCCAGTGATCTAACCTGAGATTGTATTGTTAGTCAGCCTGGAAAGTTGGAAGAAATCGTATGGAACAGAAAGAAATGCAATATACGATTCGACAACTACATACTCAGGCTAGATTTTTCGCTGCTCACATACGGCTCACTCTCGCAAAAAATACCAGCACACTCTCAGGTTGCTTTGACAGATAATGCAGTGCGTAAATGGAGGCTCAATTTGAAGGTCAAAGTGTTTTTTCTGGAAAAGGGAAGGAGTTCACCCACTTATCATTCTATACACTTTGCACTTGGCAGAAAAAATCAAAATGTGGAGGTAGTAGACAATAGGTCCAACCAAAGATGAATCTGCGTCCGTACGTGCGCGTATGCGCCGAGGTAAACCACGCAAAGCATATGTTGCGCCCAAACATAACTTTCCGAACAGCCAGAAAAATGGCATGGCCCTTAAGCAACCTTTTGCTCAATTTTTGCTATGAGCTGTCCGTCCGTAAAGTGGTGAGGAGATACGACTTGACATACGTTCGCTTATGCGCTGTATGGGCACTTATGTTCACTCCTGTTTGCGTATGTTAAAAAGTGCCTTTTTTGTTCTAAAACCGGTCGGTTTTGACAGACGATTACACTCGCAGACTCATCTTTGGTTATGGCTAATGGCACAGCAGCGTACCAACTTATTCCACTTTCCCAAAAAAACACTTTGACCTTGAAATTGCGCCTCCATTTACGCAATGCATAATCTGTCAAAGCAGCCTGAGAGTGTGCTCGTATTTTTTGCGAGAGTGAGCCGTATGTGAGCAGCGAAAAATCTAGCCTGAGTATGTAGTTGTCGAATCGTATATTGCATCTCTTTCCGTTCCATGCGATTTCTTCCAGCTTTCCAGGCTGACCAACAATACAATCTCAGGTTAGATCACTGGATTTTTGGACCGTATACATATACGGAGTTGGTACGCTGGCACAGCGTAAAGAGTTAGTTCCTAACCAGCGTGCGGACTCCGTATATGTATACGGTCCAAAACTTCCAGTGATCTAACCTGAGATTGTATTGTTAGTCAGCCTGGAAAGTTGGAAGAAATCGTATGGAACAGAAAGAAATGCAATATACGATTCGACAACTACATACTCAGGCTAGATTTTTCGTTGCTCACATACGACTCACTCTCGCAAAAAATACCAGCACACTCTCAGGTTGCTTTGACAGATAATGCATTGCGTAAATGGAGGCGCAATTTCAAGGTCGAAGTGTTTTTTCTGGAAGATGGAAGGAGTTCACCCACTTATCATTCTATACACTTTGACGCTGGTTAGGAACTACTTCTTACGCTGTGCTAATGGAGTGGCGGGAGTGGCCCTTCACCAGTGAGATAGTAGAAATGGAGTGGACATGCCCATAAGATTTACATTGAAGGGGATGGTAGTAATTTTTTAGCTACTCATTGTCAAATCGAGTCAAATCCAAGTAGTTCCCCTCCAATTTGACAATGAGGTCGAAATGGCGTAAACGCAGCTTTAACATGCTTTGTGCGTGAGAGGATTGAAGGGGCTAATGGTGGAAAGTTATACCGTCCGTGTCCAGGGGCTGCCCTTCACATTTAAAATGTATTGGAGGTACTGATTGGAGGGGCTGAAACCAGTGAGGTAGTAGAAATGGAGTAGACATGCCCATAAGATTTACATTGAAGGGGATGGTAATAATTTTTCAGCTACTCATTAGGTCTGTTCCCGTACTACGATTAATTGCGATTACCCGCGATTAATTTCAATGAAGCTGTTCCCGTACTCCGTTTTACTGAAAACTGAAAATTTGCCCTCTTGCAGTAAATTTCATTTCAAACCATGGCCAAAGTGTATAGAATGATAAGTGGGTGAACTCCTTCCATCTTCTAGAAAAAAACAGTTCGACCTTGAAATTGCGCCTCCATTTACGCAATGCATTAGCTGTCAAAGCAACCTGAGCGTATGCTGGTATTTTTTGCGAGAGTGAGTCGTATGTGAGCAACGAAAAATCTAGCCTGAGTATGTAGTTGTCGAATCTTATCTTGCACCTCTTTCTTTTCCATGTGATTTCTTCCTATTTTCCAGGCTGATCAACAATACAATCTCAGGCTAGTTTACTGGAAGTTTTGGACCGTATACATATACGGAGTCCGCACGCTGGTTAGGAACTAACTCTTTACGCTGTGCCATGGCCTTCATATAAAAGGTCTATTGCGACTTGCAATCTGACAGGTATTAAGCTACTTTTTAAAATGGTGTAGTCCTCTCGTTATTAAGATTTATTGGGAATTGCACAATGACAATTGTTTGACATTTCTCTGACAATTAGTTATGTGAATAGTGCTGCTCGGTTGAATCAGGGAATAGAGTCTATTTTCCTACTATCCGGAGACTGTTTTCGAAGTTTTTGTCGCGTAAAAGATATTTCGGATAAGTGTCGTGAAAGTGATGTGTTTATTGTGCTGTATACGCGAGAGCTTTGCAATTTGGAATACCTGCCACCTACTGTCGGCAATGTGAATTGTAAACAATTGCCGTTTGTGGTTGTTAGGATTTATTCCACTTTAAAAATTATCAAATTTTGATAATCTGCAAATTCTTCTGTACATACGATATTTCGGATAAGTGTCCCGATGAATTGAGGTTTGATGTTAAAGACTTTTTATTATCTAAATTGCTTGTGAAAGATCCCAAAACAACAGTGATTAACATGACATATGAGTTTCCTCATATCTCCTGTAGGTGGATATCGTGAATTTCTTTATAACCATAAAAAAACATCACTGTGCGGACTGGCTGGTAAAAGTAGCTTAGGTCCACCATCTTGTACGTCAATTGCTTTTGCGATAGGCATTTTATATGAAGGCCATGTGTAGTACCCAGTAATTTTTGTCTTAATATTTTTATATTTAAAAATTACTGGACTCATACCTCCGACCCACACTGTATGGATCGGAGACGCTACAACATTTTTTCAATTGAAACGCATTTCAATTGCACAAAAATAAAGTCCCGCAAGTCCCCCGGTGACCTTAGTTTTGTTTTCGCACAGCAACGAAATCCCTAACGGGATTTCCTCTTGCTGTGCAATCGCGCATTGCGAGCTTGCAGCGCAGAATTCGGCAGTCTTTGTTAGGCCGTCGTGACGGCGAGGAGCCGGGGAAAAATCAAGTGGAAATAAACGAGTTCTGTTTTCCGGACACATTTTGATTGTTGATAGTATCGAGTAATAAGTTGCGATCGAGGTGAAATTAAGAATAATACTTTTGTGCATTGAGCACCTTTGTGGAACAAAGACAATTATTAATAATAAAAAAAAAGGAAAAACATAGAGGTGATCGAGCTCGGGCATATTTGCGGCTCTCGATGTCGGGCAGTTGAGCTTTGCAGTAACGATCGCGTCATTTGCTCTGTGTTATCCAAAAGATACGGGTTTTCACCAGTTTCGCGGCTGTTTTGTCGAGGTCTGTCTGTACTCGTGTTTCCGTGCCCGGACGAGAAAGGTTTTGTCCAGTGTCCACGTCAGGAATCCATAGACCGCGTGTTGGAAAATACCCAAAAGGTTGCCGGGGCGAACGTCTCCGATGATAATGACGATCGGTGAAGAAAGCAACGAATACGGTGGTTGGGTCGACTTCGACAACGGCGCGAGGAAATCGCGTTTACAGTCAGTGCGGGTGTAATTATGATAAAGAGCAATTTAGAGGCGACGAAATTGTGTGTGTCGCGGAAAGTGCTGGCCATGTTGAAGCAGTCGGGCACATGAGCCAATCAGTTCGAAAGTCCCCCGAGTGATATTCATAAGAAGAGTGCTGTGACATTTATGGAATACAGAACGAGTTACAGACGACGGCCTATGCATAAGGGATGTTGAAATACCGGTCCTATCGGGAAATCTTAATATTCCGACACAGTTAAGCTTCTCTCTGCTGTATCTTTTCCATCTTCAGAGACACGCAACATAAGTTTCTTGGACGTCTGGTAAGTGGAAGAAAGCAATTTTTGGTACTTTCGTTCGCATGAAAACCTGAGGCAGTTGATGGATTGCATTTCCCGCGACTTGCGAGCTATTGTCGCGCATGTTCGCCATTTTGAAGACGTCCTGACTGGTTATTTTCTACGTAAACGTCAACGGAAGGAAAAGGAACAATTACGAAATATTGGCGGCCATTTCAATTTACTAGCGGATGCATTTGACAATTTCACACCTGGTTTGGGCGTTGTCAGATCGTGGTCGGTATTCTTCCGGCATGGAGTTTTAGCTGCGTTTGCTATTTTTATTGCACGAGGTACATCCGGAATCAGGCGATTTCGCTATTTTGTTGCAGTTAGGTTTCAGTAGGTGGGACGCAAAACGGCCACCATTATTTACCGCTGATGCTGGACTTGTCGGTGCATTGGTTGCGATATTTGGTAGTAGTACGACCTCTAAAATAGAGGCAAAACATTTTGGATTATGCCATTCACTGCCGGCATCGTGAGCATTTTGTTAGATGCAACTTGGTTTCCCGTCCAAAATGACGAGCGGCTCTTTAATCGAAGTGGTTCGAGTACTTTGTCTTGGAAGCTCGGTTCCCAGAGCAGGTTTTAATTTTGGGATGGACACACAACCGACAACTCAGCACATTCTTCAGATTTCATGGTGACTACGCAAATAGATTTTAATGACTTTAGTATAAACAGATAAGAATAATTACTTTTAAGAGAAACGGAATAGTGTTATCGCGGTGTGTCGCAGCTTTATACTTGCATACCTTTCTTCCGGTTATAGATTCGTCACGTTTCATATTAAAAATGTTAAAAACTCACGAACGAGGAGATTATGTTAAATTGTTTAAATTAGTAGTCGAAGGAACATGTTTCGTTTGAGTCCGCCTAATAGTTTGTTTGTAAAGGCATCGAAGAAGAAAGTAATATAGCGTGAACGGGAAGTAGAATTTATTCGGCTTGTGTTTCCTGAAGAGTAAGTTTGATAATTTCTAAGGGCGATGTTGTATTTATATGGGTATCAACGGTAGTGAGATTTAATATTTTTCGTTTCTCATATACAATCATACCTACTATTACTTTAGAAGCAGTAGCTGAGCGACGTTTCGTTAGCTTAGCTCGTATGCGTAAAATTGATAGGTTTTTGTTGGTGACGGGTTACTCATAATATAAGAGTTTTGGAGATCGATTAGCTGACCAGAATTTGATACTTATTTTTTTGTCTTCTCCCCACTCGATTAAATCTAACCGACGGTTATCTGTGCTTCTGTTCTCACGGGCGCATGCAATTAACCTTATTGACAACCTTAATTTAAGCGATGGGAGAAGCATTAGTAATTGAGTCTGATAACAGCGAAAAGATCTTGGAAAAAGGTTTTCTTGTTGTAGAATTTTGATTGGAGCTCAATTGAAAGAATTTCATGGCTTTATTTGTTAGGTGATGGGAAGTGTACGCTAAATTGTTTTTGTGTTTGTTGGAGTGGTATTTTCTAGAGTATTCATACTGACAACTAGTGAATGAACACGCTCACTGCTGGACATTGCTTTCTTTGGGCAATGTATGTAAACTTTTAAATCGCTTAATTGAATGTGTAAAAGAAGGAAGAGAGAACCCTACATGAATCACAATCGAATAATGAGTTTTAGTCAATTGTCAGAATGTCTACTAGGTTAAAATTAATACTAAAATGAGTGATTTTTCTTAGATCTTTTTGCACTATGAGAGTCGGCTATATAATCCGACATTTAATTTGATGATATGGAAAAAAAAGGAGGAACTTAATCATAATTGAATGTGTTTTTTTGTATTTACACACGCTATATGCTAATTTTTGATTTAATTTTCATGAATAATAATTAGTTGTTAATTTGAATTCACCGGCCTTCTTATTGGGTGAAAGCCCGAGAAGTTCATTCTTCTTTTCAGGGTCCGCGTCTGACCTGGCTGGCCAATGATTAAATAGGGTTTTTGTGATTCTAGCATTTTCTTTAAAGGGAGGGATACTGGCCAAATAGTTTAGTTTCAGTTTGTTTTCGGTTTTGTTAGATTTTTGAATTTTTGATTATGTTGGCCAGTATCAGAGGGTGGAGGACCCCAGACCATCGGGGTCAGGGCTCCACTAACATTGGGGGCCCGGGGCTGTCTGCCTCACCCGGGTTCCTTGTAAAAGAGAGGTAGCGCGTTTCCCGTTTTCCCTTTTGTAGATTTTCAATTTCTTTGGCTCCGTGCATTGTCACGAGCACTGGGTCTGCTTAGTCAGCCCATGTTGCAGAGCCTGGGTGGTTTCCTTTACGGAACGATGCCCCCTTTTTGGTCCCTGGATATGATTACATATCAGTTTGCGGCTACAATTCATGACGGATGAATATACGTAGCATCCCGTTTTCTTGAGAGCAAACCATCCCCATTTTTCAAGAACCCACCCCAGCCGCAGCGAGCTAGCAAAGCGGCACACCAGCATCCGTTGGGGTTGGTTAAAGGGTGCTCCGCTAATGCGGACGAGGGGCCTTCACGGCCATTTCTAGGGCACCCTGCTCTCGGGGCAATTCTTTTTTTTTGTTTTGCCTCTTGAATGGCAGCAGCAATTCCACTTTTATGACCTTAGCACTCTTGGTTCTGGACTTCGGTCTGGTTCTAGGTTGTGCTAAGGCCATTCCCATCTTCATGAATCGCTACACATGGTCGAACGGAGTTAATATTTTCAAATGTGCGCGGCAAGCAACATAGTTTTTGCGTAATGTTGCTATGAAGGTCGAATATTTTTGTGGCGATAGTTTATTACCGCTTAAAGGCTGGTACTGAGCTAATCGTGAAGCTAAATTTTGACATGTCTCCATTATCTGGTCATTCTTTCGAGCGAAAATTTTGGCAATGGAGAAAAGCAGAGACACTGCTCATTTCTGTCGAATAAAATGTCAAGAATTTCACTTTTCGATCGATTTTCTTAGTGGAAAGACATTTGCACAATTCAATTTTCAAATTGAAACACCAAATGCCACTTTTTAGCTCGAAAGAATGAACTGCACAAACTAAATTAGCGTGAAATGATTGGAGACATGTTTCAGTGCCATTTACGTTTTCAACGCGAAAGCAACTTCAAAGCAACTTTTCATGCTAAAAGCTGGTACTGAGTTAATCGTGAAGTTAAATTTTGACATGTCTCCATTATCTGGTCATTCTTTCGAGCGAAAATTTTGGCAATGGAAAAAAGCAGAGACACTGCTCATTCTTGACGGACAAAATGTCAAGAATTTCAACTTTCGATCGATTTTCTTATTGGAAAGTCATTTGCACTGCTTAGTTTTCAAATTGAAACATTGAAACACCAAATGTCACTTTTTAGCTCGAAAGAATTAACTGCAGAAACTAAATTGGCGTGAAATGATTGGAGACATGTTTCAGTGCCATCTACGTTTTCAAAGCGAAAGCAACTTTTCATGCTAAGAACAGAATACAACTCTTGCTTATTTTCAAGCTAAATTTTCGCCGAAACAGTTTTCACGTGAAATTTTGTATGAAAATTTCACGTGAAATCGAACTCAGTACTATGCTTAAGAACAGAGTACAACTCTTGCTTATTTTCAAGCTAAATTTTCGCCGAAACAGATTTCACGTGAAATGTTGTATGAAAATTCCAAGTGAAATTGAACTCAGTACCATGCTTAAGATGACTTTATAATCACTATTGTTCTTCCAAAAACCGAAAACTGACACTTTCGGTTGTCAATTTTCAGGAAATACAATGCCCGTGTTCCATTATTACTATTTAGTACTTGCAAGTACTTCTGTCTACTTCCAACTACTCGCGCTCTCGTTCCCGAGTAGTTCATGAGTAGTTACGCCTTTTTTTGCCGTGAGGTGGCTATTTAGTTGTCAATAGGTGGTTTTGGTTTTTTCATGATTAAGGCTGGTACTGAGTTCGAGTTCACGTGAAATTTTGACATGTCTCCATTATCTGGTCATTCTTTCGAGCAAAAATTTTGGCAATGGAGAAAAGCAGAGACAATGCTCATATCTGACGGATAAAATGTCAAGAATTTCACTTTTCGATCGATTTTCTTATTGGAAAGACATTTGCACTCCTCCATTTTCAAATTGAAACACCAAATGTCACTTTTTCGCTCGAAAGAATGAACTGCACAAACTAAATTGGCATGAAATGATTGGAGACATGTTTCAGTGCCATCTACGTTTTCAACGCGAAAGCAACTTCAAAGCAACTTTTCATGCTAAGAACTTAGTACAAATCTTGCTTATTTTCAAGCTAAATTTCCGCCGAAGCAGATTTCACGTGAAATTTTGTATGAAAATTTCACGTGAAATTGAACTAAGTACTATGCTTTTTATTGAATGTTTTGGTAGTTAGGAAATTAGAAATACCCCTCATAATGTGTAGAAAGTTAAAAGAGTTAATTTTCTGCTAGTTGTTTTATATTCTTTATCGATTGTGGTAGTTTATACTTGTTATTTTCTCCCTTTATTTTCAACTGTTTTACATTTGAAAACTGCATATAATTTGACAGGTCAGAATCTGTTTATTTTTATTTTATTTTATTTATTAGCCAAACAAGGCATAAATACATATACATACATAAAAAATATGAAATATCTAATTATTTAAAAACAAACAAAAAAGAGTAAGGTACAAATAAATAGCTTATTAATAAATAAATAACTAATGGAGTAAACAAATAAGTTTAAAATAGACAAAAAGTAAAATAAAAAGGAAATAAAAAATTGTAAGGTACAAATAAATAACACATAAATAAATAAATAACGAATGGAGTAAACAAATAAGTTTAAAATAGACAATAAGTAATATAACAAGGAAATAAAAGAATAACAATTAAAAACGATAATTAAACAAGAGCTTAAAAGTTATTGTGTACAAATGGCTTGGATAAGGGAAGATTTGTAGGATAGTTTGGAAATCGTTGGGGAATAAAGGTTGCTAAAGCCATTGAAGACCCTGCAGCATCTATTCACCGGCTCATTAGCTGCATATATGGTAGAATGTGAATATTCCTTTAGCAAACGATTGGACATGGTGTTCCGTAAGGGGATATTTAGCACAAATTTACTATTAAGGAACTCAACCCTAATAACGCCTCTAATTACGTCAAATGTGAAGCAGGCCGATATCATCATTCTTCTAGATGCAAGTGAAGTTAAGTTTAAATGACCCAGTCTAAACTCATATGGCGGTAAATTTTCGAAATCGTAAGGGTTGTACAGATCTCTTAGGGCGAAAATTAAAAATTGTTTTTGAATGGACTCAAGTCTGTTATTGTGAATTTCAAAGGCTGGGTTCCAAATAATACAGGCGTATTCGAGAAGAGGGCGTACAAGTGCAGTGTATAATGATCTTGCGGCCCACAAGTTTTTAAACTCCTTGGCACGTCGTTTAATAAAGCCGAGCTGCTTATTCGCACGGGAAAGAATTTTATCGTAGTGCAAGGTGAAACGAAGTTTCACATCCATCACAACACCGAGATCAAACACGCTATCAACGCGAGTTAATAAGTTGTTGCCGAGAAAGTAGGTATTCTGCGTAACCATGCATTTACGGCTAAAACTTATGATTTGGCACTTATCAATATTCAGCGAGAGCTTGTTTATATTGCACCACTGAACAAGAGAATTAAGCTTGGATTGAAGGAAAAGTGCATCAGATTTAGATTCAATGGTGTGGTAGAGATTGAGGTCGTCTGCATAAAGTAGGTGAGGAATGTTTGACAGGACGTCAGATAGATCCGAAATGAATATGCTAAAGAGAAGTGGGCCAAGATGACTACCTTGTGGAACACCAGAGGTAGCAAATATATTTTTTGATAAAATTCCTTGAAATTTAACGAGTTGTATTCGGTTGTGGAGGTAGGAACTGAGCCAGCTTAGTAAAGATCCGGCAAGTCCGAATTTGTGCAGCTTAAGGATCAATATAGAATGGTCAACTCTGTCAAAAGCTTTGCTAAAGTCAGTGTAGACTGCGTCAATTTGATAGCCTTTCTCCATTTTACACAAAACGTCCGAAACTAGGATTGTCAAGTTTGTGATAGTTGAGCGACCTTTTCTAAAGCCATGCTGTTGCTCATTCAGACGGGAGTCAACTAGTGGAGAAAGTTTAATGTAAATAATTTTTTCAAAAAGTTTTGGAATGGAAGATAAAATGGCAATGCCCCTGTAATTTTCGACGCAGCGTCTATCGCCATTTTTGAAAATTGGTGTCACATATGAAAGTTTCCAGCAGGATGGGAAAACACCGCATGAAAGTGATCTGTCAAAGAATATATGCAGGGGTGTTATTAGCTGCTCTACACACCTCCGTAGGAAGGTCGGCGGAAGGAGATCAGCACCAGGGCCTTTGTTGCAATCGAGCTCCAATATAGCTTTACGTATTTCTTCGCGTGATATTTTAATTTGGCTGAGAAAAGTGGTTGGTGCTGAATTAGAAGGAGAAACATATGAGTTAGATGGGTCTGATACAGTGAAAATTCTCTGGAAATTATCTGCGAATGAATCGCAGATATCTTTAGGAGAAGCAGAGGTGATATTATTATAGGACATTGATAATGGATAACCAGTGACTTTCCGCTTCATATTTACAAAATCAAAGAATTTTTTCGGGTCGTGGATTATACTTTCACCGGTTTTCTTAATATAATTGGCATAAGCATCGCGAGACTTTGTCGAGAATGCCTTAACTACTTCATTATAAGCTTCCTGAATAGTAGGATTGACATCAATATTTTCCTTTAATCGTTTATATAGTTTGTTTCTATGATTTCGCAAATGCCTAAGTTCCCTATCAAGCCATGGTTCAGACAATTTTTTCTTTTTTTTAATCTTAGGTACATATCTTTCAACGGCGTCAAATATTTTATCGGATTGAAATCCCCTAGGAATATTATTTTGTCTTTTTCATTCAGAGACGTTGTAATGGAAGATATTAATTCACAGAAATGGTTGTAAACTGATTCGTCCGATCTGGGTGGAATATAGGCCAAACTAATATAAAGGAAATGGTTATTCAAAGAAACACGAATAACAAGGTGTTGGAACAATACATTGGGGGTGGTGTCAATAATCTCACTTGAAAGTGTGTTGCTAACCGCCAGCAAAACCCCACCGCCTCGCGTTTGACCTGTGGAACAATAGTCACGATCGCTTCTGTAAATTGTCCAACTGCTATCAAGGATCTCTTCATTTTTATGGGAACCATTTAGCCATGTTTCTGTGAAGGCGAGTAAATTAAAGTGGCAGGATTTTGCGTCAAGATATAATTTATTTAATTTCCCTCTCATACCACTACAATTGTGGTAAAAGAGTCTGAGTCCATTTAAAGAAGGTGTTATGTTAGGATAAATGCCTAACAGAGTTGACTGCTTTTCGACGAGAAGCAGTTGTCATCAAATTGTCAAAAGAGCTATTATTCGTAGTTGCCTCTGCGGAGGCGACATAGGTAGCCAGCTGGCTAGAGGGTAAAGAAGAGCTAATGTTGGCTACGTTGTTGTTTGTATTTTGAAGGGAAGAAACGGAAGCAACAGTAGGACGAGGTATTAATGGGATGTTACGAGTATTAGTAATTTGAGGATTTTGAATGGATGGAGATTTACGGGTATTAGGAACATTATTTGAAATACAATTTTTTCTTACAGTATTAGGTACTTTCTTACGGCTATTGTTGGTCCTTCGATTCTTCCAGGGAGAAAATGTTACGCCATTCCAGTCGAATTTGCTGTTACTTCCATCTAAACTCATGAACATCCAGGCATATTTTGAGGGAATGAAAACTTTGTATCGTTTCTGTGAGTTGTGTTTCCGTTGTGGTAGTTTGGTGATAAAATAATCATTGATGCGGAGTCCAGCTTCGAGGAACGTATTCAGCCATCCTTGATCAGCAGTGGGAGGAATACCTTTGACGAAGAACGCTACTTTGTCGGTATCAAATGGTAGCGTGATCCTTCGTATTGGCAAGTTTCATTATATTTGTTTATTTTTTTAATGCGACTGTCCCACTCATTTTTCGACCAATATGTACCAAATTTATATATTGGCTTGTCTACAGTAGAAGTCAATTCTTTGATGGGAGACGAAGCCATGTCTTTTGTAGTCACTTTTGGCATGTTGCTGTTAATATCGGCCATTGAGAGCTAATGGAGAAGTGAATGTTCGTAAATAGATGGCTGATTATTTATGTCTTCCAATGGTTTTTCACGCTGATGCTCAAAGTGTTCAAGCTTGTTATTTATATTACTTAGTTTTAGTGATTGTTCCACGAACGCATTTGTTAGCAAGGTATTCTGCTTATCGAACATTGAAGAAAATTTTTGCTCAGCCTTCTCGAGCATATTTATAAAGTTTACTTGGCGAGAGCTGCTTGGGACAGAATTGGCTGAGATACTTGAAGATATAGTATCTAATTTGCCATTTAGGGAATCTATTCTCTCTTCTAGTGCGGCAAGGGACTTTTCAACGCCATTGTTGCTGTTGTTGTTAGTCTTCGAAAGAGCAGATGAGAGTACATCAAAATGTTGCGAAATGTCCGCCAGAATATCTTCGTTTGCTCTAGCCTGAGCTTGATGTTTGAATACGAGATGGTCTTTTTCAGCATTTAGTGTTCCAATGTAACTGATTATGCTGTCGTACATGCTTTTCATCAGCCGTTCTACATTTTGACAATCTGTGCATATGAAATGGCGTTCTAAGTATGGATGGTACCGGTCCCGTGGAGCACCCATGCATGCGCCATGTAATTTCCGATTGCAGAATGCTTTGCAATGCACAAACTTCATGGTGTTGTCGAATGCGAAACAGTTCTCTAAGCTGCACTTGAAACTCATGATTGAACTTGAACTGCCTAGAAGTATGCAATTTTCTACGTAAAATGTATCACGGGCACGAACCGATTAAGTGAGGTAACAAATGTATGTAGCTTAATCCCACAAAAGCACAGCTTGGCGATAGTCGCTGTATTTCAAGTTGAAATTAATCAATTTTTGAATGTTTATAAGCTGAACTTGATATTTATGATTTATTAAAATCGACAAATATAAGTCAAAAATGTTCTACACTGTTGGGATACGAACCCGCAGGTCCTGTATTTAAGAGCCGACACCGTACCCACCGATCCACTATGATTCACGTAAAAGCCGATATGAGAAGCTGATATAAATGTCCGAATGTGTGGATACAAAGTTGATTGAAATTATTCAACAGCTTTTTTTTTATATGAAACTTATAAAAATTGTCGAGCAAGTCAAAAAATACTTCACACGGTTCAAAATTGAACCCGCAATATTAGTATCCGAGAGCCAACACTGTAACCACTGGACTACGTTGATCGATGAAAGGGGCTAAAGGTAGAAAGGATATAAATGTCTGGTAAGTAACGCACTGGGTTTATTGAGAAAAATGTAACTGTGCAATTGAAAATTTCTTTGAATGTGCACTTTCGTACCCGCACAAGACGAAAAACTTCATTTTGCGACACACACAGCCCGCACGGAAGTCAAATGTTTGCAGCAAAATAACCCAGTTGGATTTTCGAAGCTAATTCGTAGACGTCATAGAAAAACACAGTGTTTCACGGCTGCAAGCAGACATTTATTTGAGGGATTCCCGTGGAGTTCAAAGTTTTATTTAAAAAGGCGTATAATGCGGAATTTGGGTGACGAAACAGGTTAAAAATATTTGTTAAACACTGCCGTGGGCCACAATTTCAAGGTTAAGCACTTTCGAAGAAGTATTTAAGCGTTTATTATTTAATTTTTAGTGATATTTTGCACTCCGATAAGTACGCACTAGCCACTACTCTTGACAGCTGACAGTTTTATATCGGATCTGCTCGTATGAACGAAGATGGCGATCCATTTGTGATCTACTTGGAAGTACTTGGGAGTACTAATTAGTAATAATGGAACACGGCAAATGAGAGCGTTCCCGTACTTTTCATGAAATTCCCCACCACATGATTCAGGAAAATTCAGTAAAATTCATTTACCGAAAGTGCGGGAACATACCTATTGTCAAATCCGGTCAAATCAAAGATCAGTGGTAGGTAGCAGAAACGGAGTGGACATGCCCATAAGATTTACATTGAAGGGGATGGTAGTAATTTTTTAGCTACTCATTGTCAAATCGGGTCAAATCCAAGTAGTTCCCCTCCAATTTGACAATGAGATCAAAATGGTGTAAAGGCAGCTTTAACCAGCCCCTGGACACGGACGGTATAAATTTCCACCATTAGCCCCTTCAATCCTCTCGTGCACAAAGCATGTTAAAGCTGCCTTTACGCCATTTCGCTCTCATTGTCAAATTGGAGGGGAACTACTTGGATTTGACCCAATTTGACAGTGAGCAGACAAAAAATTACTACCATCCCATTCAATGTAAATCTTATGGGCATGTCCACTCCATTTCTACTATCTTACTGGCTTTAACATGCTTTGTGCGCGAGAGGATTGAAGGGGCCAATGGTGGAAAGTTATGCCGTTCGTGTACAGGGGCTGTCAAAGATATATTATAGAAGAAATGGATGGGCGACATACACGTACATGAGCGTATGTGTACGACACCAGTTCTTCTTGCAGAATGCTATCCCCTCTCTTCTTTGACAAAACTCATGTTGTCAAATCAATGAAACAAAGTGGGAGTCGAAATGATTGCCGAACGCATCTATGCAAATTGCGGCCCATTAACAAAATTCTAATGCCAGAAAAGCGGCTCATGATTAAGTTAAAATATGATTACTTACTTTATTGAGCAAGAAGCAAAGCGGTATCGAAAATATCCATCTTAAACTAGGAAATAAACTGTATGGTAGAGAGTTGTTCAATTACAATTGGCTCTCGTACCATCGTTTTGCCGATTTTTAGTTCAAAAGCAAATTCACGGCACTAATTATTAAACTAACAATCGGACTAACTGAATACTAAATTCATAGATGAAAAACTACCGCCGCAATTCGCAATCTTTTGCGGATACCGTACCACGCGCGCGATCGTTGACAACCTAGTTTGACAACATGAGTTTTCTTAGATTTTTATGAGTGGAGAGCGTCAAAGGCGTATCAATTAATTTGGTTGTTGGGATTCAAAAATATTTTTGAATGATTGTTTCTCAAAACTAAGATGAAGCATGTTGCAGCTGAAAATGATAGCATATTACGAGAATATAATTATGAAGGAAGGAGGTGCATAATAAAATGCATTATGTGAAAACAATCATAACGTCTCTACTTGTATTTATTTGCGTCTCTATGACCTCGAGCAATACGATGGGCTTTCAAGTTAGAGCTTTGATTTCCTCCGAAGCCAATCACAAGCCTGGGTTTGAAGGAAAAAGGGGGTGTGAGACGAAAATACTATTGCAAATCGTTCCTTTTTTTTTTTTTGGGAGCGTATGTCAGAAACTTTCAATAGGTATCTTGCGAACGAAACAAGATTATGTGAGATTCTTACTCACTAAAAAACGTCACCCGCCGACCACGGAGGTCCGAGCTGGAACCGCTTTCGCATTACTTCAACTCTGCCGTGCTACTTCCACCCATCAGGTGTCCCATTGGCTTACTTCCGTTCTGTCAGGCTTTCAGGAGTCTATGAGACATCCTTCCTCTTTTTTTAAGCGCAATACCAGCTCCACATATGCTGACACAGCTGACCAGGCGTCTTCTGACTGTAGCATCATCTCCACGATTGACTCCGGCGTCACAGGGCCAATTGCAGAGAAAAGCATGTGTCGCTCTCTTCTGAACCGTCATCACTTTCCTTAGCACAGTACTTACAGAATTCCGTCCTGACTTTCCCCATTCTGTGAAGGTATTTCCTGAAGTAGCCGTGGCCCGATAGGAATTGGCACAGGTAGAAGTTTATTTCACCGTGGTCGCGATTAAGCCAAGGTTTTAAGGCGCGAATTAGCCTAATCGTCCATGCTCCCTTCGAGCTCGTAGCCCAGCGCTCCTCCCAAAGCTCAAGCGTTCGCGCTCGTGCTTGAGCAACCAAAATTTCTCTTCCCACTTCTGCTCTCTTCAGGAACACTTCCCTGCGTTCGTTCGCCAATAGATCAATTGGGATTACTCCCGCTATCACTAACACGGCGTTTCCTGAGACTGTTCTGTAGCTGCTTGCGATTCGCAGTGCTCCCCTACGCTGGACGCTCACCATCCTAGCTCGATACTTTTCAAACCTTAACGCAGTGGCCCATATCTCCGCACCATACAGCACCATTGAATGAGCCACCGTCATAAGGAGCTTACGTTTACTCGGATTAGGACCGCGAACGTTTGCCATGAGTCTCCCAAGCGAGATAATAGACAGTAGCGCCCTATCGCATACTTTTCGGATGTGCTCTCCATAAGCCAGCTTCGAGTCCAATATCACTCCAAGATACTTAGCCGAGTTTCTGGTCTCAAGTACTTCAGAGCCAACCGTCATGGGTATAATGGTTGGTATTCTTCTTTTGGTCAGCATGACAATCTCAGTTGTCGCGACCGCCAGGTGGAGACCATGGCTTTCCATCCAGGCTTCGACCCTTCTCATTACTTGATTGAGTTTGAGTTGGGCGAGATGAGGGTTTCTAGACGTGATGACAGCGGCTACATCATCAGCATAGCCCACCAAGAGCACGTCTTCCGGCATTTCGAGGCGTAAGAGACCACCATACGCAATATTCCATAGGTCTGGCCCGAGAATAGATCCTTGTGCTGCCCCAGCTGTAATGGTTTTGCGTACAGTTCCCTCATTCGTTTCATAGATCAAATGGCTATCTTTCAGGTAATCCCGTACCATTGCCAGCAAGTATTCCTCTATTTGAAAATGTCGCTGAAGAGAATCCAGTATGTCTCTCCATCTCGCCGAGTTAAAGGCGTTACGAACGTCCAGCGTTACCAAAAACACAATGGGTCTATCCCGATGACAAGTGGTCTCTGCGCGATCTACTGCGCTAATTATTTCGCAGATGGCACTTATTGTTGAGTGGCCACTGCGAAATCCATGTTGGTTTTTCGAGAGGTCACCTGCTCTTCGTATAGCTGCTTTTAGTCGAGGTTTCAGCAGTCTTTCCAAAAGTTTCCCCGCAGTGTCCAGCATGCAGAGAGGTCTGTACGCTGATGGTGTGTTACGATCTCCCTTTCCCTTTGAAATTAGGGCAAGTCGTGCCACATTCCAGGGTGACGGAAAGACATCCGCTAGTAAACATTCATTGTACATGCGTAGTAATGTTGACGAATGTCGTTCCACCACTACCTTTAGGACTTCTACTGTAATATTGTCCGGGCCTGGGGCTTTTCGGTTCTTCATTCTGGCACTCGCGCTTCGTAGTTCTTCTTCAGTGAACAAAGGGTTATCTTCCTGGCGGACTGTGTGGTTGTTCTCTGCTCTTACATCGTGCGCTGGGAACAGTGAATCTACAATATTCCTCAGGACATCCGCCTCCATGGGTGGGTCGGGACCTATGCGGCCCAGCCTACCGGATACTATTTTGTAACCCTGGCCCCACGGGTCCCGGTCAACTTCTTCGCATAAAGTTTGCCACATTTGCCTTTTCCTCCGTTTTATAGCTATTCCCAGTTCTTTTTTTGCCTTTTTGTGGGTGGCGACAAGTAGCAACGCTTCCGGTCATTATTACGCGTGTAAATTGCCGCATTAAAAACCCTCAAGATTCCTTATTGGAAGCAAATGGGGTTAGCTTCGGGGGCCGTCACTCGTCGGAGATGGGGTGGGTAGGCGCCACTCGCTTCCACTCCGAAGCTGTTCCCGTCATCGGAAGCGAGAAAAAAGAACGGGTTGGCTTACACATCATACACTTCGCCACAATTTACTACAATACACTGTGAACTGGTCACAAAGATATATCGCAGCGATTTCAATAATTAATTCTATTTATTAGGCTCTGATCCTATTAATTCCACTTCGCTCGACCGAAATATAATCTAACTATCGCTTACTGACTATTGATACAAATTTCCAACAAAATACGTGTCTAAGTCGACTTAACCACGTTGGGGCCCTTTCTCGAAAACCGCCGCAGCTCGACCGACGTGTAGCTGCTTCCCGACGTCTAAATTTTCTCACCGATTCCTTTTTCTGTACCAGCATTCCGCTTCTTGTCGAGTTCAACCAATTCGGTCTCCGTGTATACCATCAATTAACCGCCAATCTTCAATGTCGCCTTCAATGTTGCCCAATGTCGTCCAATGGCCAGACTCCAATCGCCGCCAGATCGATTTCAAAAAAAGAAGAAAAGAAATTCAGTAGAGCTCCAATGACCGCCAACCGTCTCCTTACCAGACAGTTTTTGAAAAGCCCTCTGGTCGCTGCGCCAACTCGCTTCAGGCCTTGTTTTCCACTTCGGCCACCGGGACTTCGCCAAGCGAACCGTTGATTGTACTTGGTTGCACATTTGCTCGGCCGTTGTACTTTTCCAGTGTACGCGCGTCTGAGCTGGCCATGCCTTTCGCTTCCATCGTTTCGGCCATTCCCCATCTGGTGGTCTGTTGTCGTCGTTCCCCTTGTCACTTGCTCAAGTGTCACGCAGTCGAAACGTCAATTGTGTTTTCGTTTGAGTTCGTTTGAATAATATTGTCAATTTTGCAATGCTTTACAGTCGTTCTTTAAGCAACGAATTCGAAATCAGTGAGAGGCTCAATTTCATTTTCCCAGTCATCATCAACAGCCTTATAATCGGCCAGACTCACATTCATATTTTCAAATGGTTTCATATCATAGTTTCGGTAGTCATTTTCGAAATTTCCCTTCTGCAAGTTCAATCCTGTTGGTAAAATCGGAGGTGCACTGGTATTTAAAAGCAGATGCCGTTTACTATCCGCTGATACGGGACGAGGATGTTCGACCGAAGTTGGAGGTGGAGCAATTCCATGTTTCGATGTCATATGACGGACCATATGATATTTACGGCGGAATCTCGATGGGCATAGTTCGCATTGAAAACGTCGCGGTATTCCGATAGCTTCGTCGCGCATATGACGTTGAAGATGTCGTTTTCGTAGATAGCTCTTACCACATACTGTACATGGAAAACGTTCGTTCGATGAATAATCACCAACAATCATCGATTGACTGAATTTTATGTCTTGCGGTGATACTAATGTGTCTTGTGGATCCCGTTATTGTCCAGCCGCTTCTTGTGCTGCTGTAAAAACATCATCCTGAGATCGATCAACTTGCCATTGTGCATATCCTTGACTAGATCCTTCACCACCGCCATGACTCGGTCCGGCTTGTTCTAAATCTTCGAACAGATCTTCATCTTCCAGCGTCCAATCTTCAACTGTTTCGTCGTTTTGAAAATGGGCTAATTCCTCGATAATTGTGTGACTTCTCGTGGCATTCGCATTGGCGAACATAATTTGTCTCGCGGAAGGTTCACTCCCGGGTCACACCAGTTGTGGTTCGCGATATATGAATCAACCACACTTGTCGTGGCTTGGCAGCGCGCCCCCGCATCTTCGGCTTAGCATTAGTTTAATTTTGTTTTGATTAAATAACATAGTTTTGTTTCTTAAGCTTATTCATGTTATGTACATTTTACATTCTACTGTTATTCCTATTGCATGCAGTAACATTTCGAATAGTTGATTTCTTAATTAAGTCACAGGTTTTGTTTCGTTTACTTAGTCATACTATTTTCATCTTACCATCTATTGTTATTCCTATTGCATGCAGTAACATTTCGAATAGTTGCTTTCTTAATTAAGTCACAGATTTTGTTTCGTTTACTTATTCATACTATTTTCATTTTTCAATCTATAATCGTTCCTATCGCATGCCGTGCCGTCACATCGTCGAATAGACCGCTGTGCCCTACGCCTGCATGCTAGAGCTCTTCGTCTTAGTTCCGCTATCTCCTCAGTCCACCAATAAGCGCTCTGTTTGCCCGGTAGTGACTTTCGAAGTGGCATCGACGCATTGCACGCTCGCCGAATTTCGCCCATGGTCGAATTTGCACCCGTACCTATTTCCCCAGAGCCCATTGGTAACCCTGCTTGTCCTGCGCTGACTTCGTCAGTAAAGCTGTTGCCTAGTGACTCCAATAGCTTCCTCCTATCCAACTTTGAAATATTCCACCCGAGTATTTTCCGTCTTAAGTTTTGAGGGGCCGGGCTTTCCTCCGACAGCCAGAAAGTAATATAGTTGTGGTCACTTCCAGTGTACTCCTCCATCACCCTCCAATCCTTTGTCATCATGGACAACGTCTCCGAGACAAGAGTTATAACGGGAATGGACTCACCGAAGCCTGGCCTGCGGTAAGTTGGTGTTGAGCCCCTGTTCACCACGACCATACTCAGCCTGGACACCATTTCCATAATTAATCTCCCTCTTGTGTTTTGAGTCGGCATCCCCCATTCCAAGGCTCTCGCATTGAAGTCACCAGCTACTACCAGTTTGCCAGGAAGGTCTCGAAGAGCGTCTTCTAATGATTCTATCTTTCAACACAATTCCATTATTGGGTCGTTCGGTGAAAAATAGCAGCTGACAAAACTGATGCCGCAGTTTTCAATCCAAACATATCCATCGCCCGAACCTCGCCGATCAACCCGAACTTTCCGAGTGTCTGCAACCCATAAAGCTGCATAGACCGAAGTGTCTGCATACCATGTCTCTGGATTTCTCCTTCGGTATGGTTCGCTGATCATTGCGATTTGAGCTCTGGATTCTTGCATAAGCTGCGTGAGTAAATCGTCCACAGTGCGGCATCTTTGCAGGTTCCCCTGTAGAACCCTCATCTACGCAGCAACTTCTTCTGTGCATCGAGCGCTTCTTGGAAAGCTTTGCATATTCCTGATCCCAGAACATGCTTCACTTCTCCTGTTTTACCTTTGTCGTTGCACAGCAGGCAGAATGGCTCCGCCGAGCATACCTTTGCAACGTGTCCCACTTGTCCGCATTTCCAGCAGTTAGTGCTACGGTCTGATCCTTTGCAGTCTTTTTTGGTATGGTTGTATCCCATGCACTTGAAACAGCGCACAACTTCAGGTCGCTTCCTAGCCCTAGCGTTAACCCAGCCAATTCTAATTCGTCCAGTATCAACTAGCTTCAAAGCTTTTGCTTCGTCCAGTTCAACGACGGCTTTCCTCTGTTCCCTTGTATTCGGGGGAAATAAGGTAACTTTTACGTTCTGAATCCTCTCTTCCCGAATCGCTGCTAACACTTCCTCTTCTGTCGTAAGACTATCGAGGTCGAGTATCTCGATTTTGACTTTGGAGACAAGCCTTTTAACCTCTCCGAAACCCCCCACAGCTGCATGGATTGCATCACCGAATTTCGAGATGTCTTCACACTTTGCCAGTATCACAAGTACTCCATCGTCTGCCGTTTTTATGATTTGGTGAACGTGTGCCCCAACTTTGCTTGGGCTTACCCCTGCCCGAATATGCTGAAGGACTTCTGCATAACTCTTCCCTTGGGTAGGCTTTATTACCACAGCTTCCTTTCTTGCCCTAGGCGATTTCGTTTTTTTCCGCCTCTGTTTTTTCAGGTTAAGCTCTGAATTCGACGCCAAGCTCTTGGTTGAACCAGAATTTGCCGCTTTATCTGGCCGGCCGTTAATTTTTCGTGACTTTTTCAACACAGTCACCCATGTGTGCTGTTCGGTAGTGCCTACTTCAGTTCGTGCTCGAACGATATTTTCTTTGATGTTTTCGTTGTTCAGGCGTTCTTGCCCGTTTTTGTGCTTTGGCTTGCACAGTGCATAGAGTTTCGGTAGTATCCTTTACTCCGCGCTCTTTAGGCTGGGCTCCTTTAATTTGCCTCAGCTCTAGCTCGGCCTTCTTCCAATTCTCTCTGCGAGCTTCTACAGCTTCCAGAGCCTCTTCGAGTTCAAGAAGACCGTCTTTCACCTGCCCCGATATATTTTTCTGCACTTGGGATGCAGCGGCTATTTTTCTAACTATTTCCCGGCACTTTCGCAGCATCTTTTCTTCTTATGCCCTTTCTTCAGCAATATAGGTTCCCTTTGAAGAAGATCGTGCCGTCGTCGCTGGAGAGGTACCCACTACAACGCAGTGCTTGCGTATGTTTCTCTGGACCAAACACCGTTCCGCACGCGGAGTTTCTTCACCCACTTTATTTGTGGTGGCCGCGCTAACTGCCACAGCAGAATTCAGGGCGCTAGATGTTTCAGACTGCCGCTGTTCTGTTCTTGCGGAGTTTTTTCCCCACAGGTGGTGTTCTTTGCACCTTTGGTCTACCAATAAAAGGATTTACTTCTTTCGTCACTGGTGTGTTTCCGTCTGCTTCGTTCCCTTTATCGTTATTGTTATTAATTTGATTGTTTATCATATCTTATGGGTCCCCCCTCAGAGCCGCTATCTAAGTCCGGATGGACAGTCGCCTTAAAGATCCCGTGGTTATCTAATGCAAGCAGGGACGCCACGCGAGGGTTGCGAGACGCCCTTATGGGGTCGCCTGCGCAGAGCCAGATCAGCGCTAATCAGGAGTGCAACTCAACTGAACTTGTCCCGCCAACTCAACAGCGCGAACTTCGAACGTACTCTGAGGCCTGCCAAGGTTTTAACAGGACGGAGGCGGTATGATATTAACCTGGAGCCGTTGGCACTCGAATGTCACTCCGGTGTTACTAGGTCCAGAATACCATAGCCACTAGCCCAAATGCATCAATTCCAAATCGTTAGTCAAGATCTTTGTCCGTGTAAAGTAAGCCAGTTTGTGCCAATGTAGAAACACCATACCTGCATCACTACCCTGCTGGCGGCAGTGACACGA
Organism: Nemotelus pantherinus; assembly: GCA_963978885.1. Taxonomy (NCBI): domain Eukaryota; kingdom Metazoa; phylum Arthropoda; class Insecta; order Diptera; family Stratiomyidae; genus Nemotelus; species Nemotelus pantherinus. The sequence goes on along the minus strand of OZ022264.1, from coordinate 103,694,076 downwards.
CGCATCAATGGTGAACAGGGGAGCTTGATTACCGCAGCCGTCAAATAATGCTGGATACATTACCTGGGGCCCAGATGCGCAGTTCTTCAGGATCATAAGATCAAGCTTTCATGGCATGGCTTTGGTCCACGGCTGCTTATTCGTATGAACAATTTTTGGCCATCTAGTCGCAGTCACGTACACAGTTAGATGTACCAGTGGTGTCATCTTATATCGCAGCGACCACACAGTTAAACCACACTTCGCACTTAAAAACTCTCCGAAGCCATCGTACCACTGTGGGCTGCCCCTATCCGCCACCTGGGGACGCGTCCAGTAGCAGACCAGCAAACTGCCTTGAAAAAACTGCCCTGAAAAATCGTTCCCTTGTGATATTTAAACACAGAATTATATTTACAGATGGATGTCTATTGTTGTGTACACTTAATTGACACTGACGTTTCGACACTGGTCGAAATGTCAAATATCACAGATGGCGACTAGAGCGCCCTAATTGCACGCGGTGGTAAATCCTCGGAACTAGATAATTATTTTTGATTCGCGCAGATTTTTGAATTTGTTATAACTGTAATATTATTGATATAAAAGCTCGAGTGGTTAATAATAAAGGACATTCTTTGCTGGTAAGCCAAAGACAAAGCGGCGACCAGATTGGGAAAAGAATAGTTTTTTTCTTTTTCAAAAACTAAGACTCGCTTGACTTAGCGTAGCGGCGACAGGCTCGCCAAAGCCAAGTCACAGCAGAGTCAATAAAAAAAGAAAGGAAGACTGTTTTACTTTTGCATAGCGGCGACAGGTTCGCCAAAGCAATAGTAAATAGTGGTCTAAATTTATTTTTGTACAAAGGGCTAAATTGTAGCCAGATACCAGTGTCACTATATTACTGACACATTTCATGACGATCCTCAAACGTACGATCCTGAGAATCAAGATCAAGTCGCTTACGACCCTGTGAGTCACAGTCCTGCATTTTTCGAGCGCCTGCTGAATTGAAGCGCGACAAAATTTTGCAATTGGATATTTGCAAATTATTGAAAAGACGATTCTGCAGCCTACATTCCTGTGAATCAGAATCCTGCACTTTTCGAGCGCATCAACTCAACAACAATTCGACAATGACAACATTTGAATATTCTTTTGGAATTTTTGAGTGACGCAGATTTCAAAATCTTCAAATTAAGCAATATCACGATGGAAATAATATTGAAAGTAGGAATAATTACGAATACGATACGAAAAACACACACCGACAGACAGCTGATCGGAGAATTCACAAACGAAATACAACATCATGAAACACAACCAGCGACTTATCCGACAACAATAGATGACCAGGAACCAAAATCGAATACGATACGTAAAACACGCACCGGCAGTCAAGATCGTTTAAGTAGAGAAATTTCATCATTGAAACGAATCCCCCACCATGGGAACTACAACAGCGTATGTACAACAGATGGAAGAATCAAAAACACTAATGAAGAAAAACCATTAATTTTAAAAGAAAAACAAAATTTTTAAATGAATTTATTAATAATTTAAATGAACTAAAACATTGTACATTACAAAATTAATGAATTACACTTTAATAACAAACAAAAAACAAACAAACAATTTTTCTACTTCAAGAAAGAACAGTCCACTCAACAATAGAAAATAGTAATGAAAGTAAGAGGATAGCAAAACAACTTGTAAATATCTGTCTATTTTGACATTTGCACTTTATTGCATTTGGCGTCACAAACGACACCTATGATCTAGTAGTGGAGCTAAGAATTCAAATTTTAATTTGAATAAATATTATTGTTAGAAAAATGTTATATGGTCTATAATAATTTTTTCTAAATGGAATGGATCTAGTTACAAAAATAATAAACAAAAAGAATTCAAATTTGTTCGATTAATTAAACAAAATTAAAGAAAAGTAAATTCAAAATAATCCGAATGATTTGCAGTAAACCAAATATTGTGGAATCACAAAAAAAATGTACATGGTCCGTGGTATGACAAACAAGAACGAATGGAAGTAAAATATTTTTTTTTTTTCTAAAAAAGTACCAGTAGAGTAGTTCTTGAAAAATTTCACTGAAAGCGTTTTTGAAAATTTAACAGTCGACAAGATGAGTAATTTTAATGTTGAGCTTGCATTAGAATGCATACCAGTTTTCAATGGTAGTGCAAAACAATTAGATTCGTTTTTAACCATATTAGGATTGATCAACGAAAACCTCAATAAAGACGGGAAAGAGGATTTATTAAAGTTTACGAAAAATGTCAAATTAGGGTCTAGCGTAAAGACTCAACTCTTGAGTACAAAAATAAGCTGCTATGAAGAATTAGAAAAAGTGTTAAGAGGTAGATTCAAGAGTAGAAAAAGCCCACAACAAATCCATACACAATTAGCCCATTAATATCAAACTGGAACAGTTGAAAAATACAGTGAGAAAATATTGCAGCTCATTAGCGAATTGTGTGAAATTCAAATTTATAACTTAGAACAGAGTCCATCTGCAGCAGAGAAAGTAGCGATACAAAAATCTAACGATTCTTATGCGCTTACTATTTTTAAAAACGGTTTAGACGAGTCACTTAAGCCCACAATTTTTGCGGCACAACCGAAAACACTTATAGAAGCGATTCAAATCGCAACGGACTTAGAGTCGAGCTATAATGCGACCAAAAATGTTATGTACATAAATAAAAGTTACAACAGTAATCGGCAATTCAAATACAGTTATAGATGCAGACCAAACAATACAAAAATGTATATAATAGACGCACAAATGATAATAACTTTACCAATGGTTATAGAAATACGAGGAAAAATTATGAAAACAAGGATATGATTAACAAAAATTATTATAGTAGTTATTATAATAATCTAAAAAGCCCTAACACAAATACTAGAAACCAAAGAAGTAGTTACGATACTATGAAGGAAACTGCACCTCAAATTTATATAGGCAACTCAATAATCTCAGAACAGAGTGTGAAACACATCGAAGTATCAAACACAAATAAAAAAGATGAATTGATCGATAATATTAAAACAGAAACTGAATTATTGAATGAATACCGATCGATTAAAGTCGAAGGTCCAACAAACGAAATATTCAATGATGAAGAAATAATGCAAAGTATTGGCATGAACCATATGAGTTCAGAAGCATTAACAAATATTAAACCAACACAGAAAAATGAAACCAATGATAAAAAAGTACTAACACGTACAAGCAAAATAATCAAAAACCAAAAAACTACAGGGCAAGACAAAAATAAAAGTAAATCCGAAAAAGCACATAAACAAACCCACAATACAAAACATAAGAAAGCTGATTTATATAACAGCAATTCTACGATAAAGATTAAATACAATATGAAGCATAAGGAAGCTTTTCCTTGCAACAGCGATTCGACCGCTGATATACAAAATTTGATGAAATCAAAATTCAATATAGAAAATATTCCAAGACACATAATGGAAAATAATAAAATTACAGTTAGATGCAGTGATAATCCATCGAAATTAGTTTTGGCATTGGAGAAGCTGACATCAGAAACAACTGAGAAGATAATAGGAAAAAAGTGCAGAAGCAAAAGATATAAAATTCAAAAATTTTCTTTTTACACAAAAGAAAATTTTTTTTCCCAAAGAGAGAGGGTGTTGTGTACACTTAATTGACACTGACGTTTCGACACTGGTCGAAATGTCAAATATCACAGATGGCGACTAGAGCGCCCTAATTGCACGCGGTGGTAAATCCTCGGAACTAGATAATTATTTTTGATTCGCGCAGATTTTTGAATTTGTTATAACTGTAATATTATTGATATAAAAGCTCGAGTGGTTAATAATAAAGGACATTCTTTGCTGGTAAGCCAAAGACAAAGCGGCGACCAGATTGGGAAAAGAATAGTTTTTTTCTTTTTCAAAAACTAAGACTCGCTTGACTTAGCGTAGCGGCGACAGGCTCGCCAAAGCCAAGTCACAGCAGAGTCAATAAAAAAAGAAAGGAAGACTGTTTTACTTTTGCATAGCGGCGACAGGTTCGCCAAAGCAATAGTAAATAGTGGTCTAAATTTATTTTTGTACAAAGGGCTAAATTGTAGCCAGATACCAGTGTCCACTATATTACTGACACATTTCATGACGATCCTCAAACGTACGATCCTGAGAATCAAGATCAAGTCGCTTACGACCCTGTGAGTCACAGTCCTGCATTTTTCGAGCGCCTGCTGAATTGAAGCGCGACAAAATTTTGCAATTGGATATTTGCAAATTATTGAAAAGACGATTCTGCAGCCTACATTCCTGTGAATCAGAATCCTGCACTTTTCGAGCGCATCAACTCAACAACAATTCGACAATGACAACATTTGAATATTCTTTTGGAATTTTTGAGTGACGCAGATTTCAAAATCTTCAAATTAAGCAATATCACGATGGAAATAATATTGAAAGTAGGAATAATTACGAATACGATACGAAAAACACACACCGACAGACAGCTGATCGGAGAATTCACAAACGAAATACAACATCATGAAACACAACCAGCGACTTATCCGACAACAATAGATGACCAGGAACCAAAATCGAATACGATACGTAAAACACGCACCGGCAGTCAAGATCGTTTAAGTAGAGAAATTTCATCATTGAAACGAATCCCCCACCATGGGAACTACAACAGCGTATGTACAACAGATGGAAGAATCAAAAACACTAATGAAGAAAAACCATTAATTTTAAAAGAAAAACAAAATTTTTAAATGAATTTATTAATAATTTAAATGAACTAAAACATTGTACATTACAAAATTAATGAATTACACTTTAATAACAAACAAAAAACAAACAAACAATTTTTCTACTTCAAGAAAGAACAGTCCACTCAACAATAGAAAATAGTAATGAAAGTAAGAGGATAGCAAAACAACTTGTAAATATCTGTCTATTTTGACATTTGCACTTTATTGCATTTGGCGTCACAAACGACACCTATGATCTAGTAGTGGAGCTAAGAATTCAAATTTTAATTTGAATAAATATTATTGTTAGAAAAATGTTATATGGTCTATAATAATTTTTTCTAAATGGAATGGATCTAGTTACAAAAATAATAAACAAAAAGAATTCAAATTTGTTCGATTAATTAAACAAAATTAAAGAAAAGTAAATTCAAAATAATCCGAATGATTTGCAGTAAACCAAATATTGTGGAATCACAAAAAAAATGTACATGGTCCGTGGTATGACAAACAAGAACGAATGGAAGTAAAATATTTTTTTTTTTTCTAAAAAAGTACCAGTAGAGTAGTTCTTGAAAAATTTCACTGAAAGCGTTTTTGAAAATTTAACAGTCGACAAGATGAGTAATTTTAATGTTGAGCTTGCATTAGAATGCATACCAGTTTTCAATGGTAGTGCAAAACAATTAGATTCGTTTTTAACCATATTAGGATTGATCAACGAAAACCTCAATAAAGACGGGAAAGAGGATTTATTAAAGTTTACGAAAAATGTCAAATTAGGGTCTAGCGTAAAGACTCAACTCTTGAGTACAAAAATAAGCTGCTATGAAGAATTAGAAAAAGTGTTAAGAGGTAGATTCAAGAGTAGAAAAAGCCCACAACAAATCCATACACAATTAGCCCATTAATATCAAACTGGAACAGTTGAAAAATACAGTGAGAAAATATTGCAGCTCATTAGCGAATTGTGTGAAATTCAAATTTATAACTTAGAACAGAGTCCATCTGCAGCAGAGAAAGTAGCGATACAAAAATCTAACGATTCTTATGCGCTTACTATTTTTAAAAACGGTTTAGACGAGTCACTTAAGCCCACAATTTTTGCGGCACAACCGAAAACACTTATAGAAGCGATTCAAATCGCAACGGACTTAGAGTCGAGCTATAATGCGACCAAAAATGTTATGTACATAAATAAAAGTTACAACAGTAATCGGCAATTCAAATACAGTTATAGATGCAGACCAAACAATACAAAAATGTATATAATAGACGCACAAATGATAATAACTTTACCAATGGTTATAGAAATACGAGGAAAAATTATGAAAACAAGGATATGATTAACAAAAATTATTATAGTAGTTATTATAATAATCTAAAAAGCCCTAACACAAATACTAGAAACCAAAGAAGTAGTTACGATACTATGAAGGAAACTGCACCTCAAATTTATATAGGCAACTCAATAATCTCAGAACAGAGTGTGAAACACATCGAAGTATCAAACACAAATAAAAAAGATGAATTGATCGATAATATTAAAACAGAAACTGAATTATTGAATGAATACCGATCGATTAAAGTCGAAGGTCCAACAAACGAAATATTCAATGATGAAGAAATAATGCAAAGTATTGGCATGAACCATATGAGTTCAGAAGCATTAACAAATATTAAACCAACACAGAAAAATGAAACCAATGATAAAAAAGTACTAACACGTACAAGCAAAATAATCAAAAACCAAAAAACTACAGGGCAAGACAAAAATAAAAGTAAATCCGAAAAAGCACATAAACAAACCCACAATACAAAACATAAGAAAGCTGATTTATATAACAGCAATTCTACGATAAAGATTAAATACAATATGAAGCATAAGGAAGCTTTTCTTTGCAACAGCGATTCGACCGCTGATATACAAAATTTGATGAAATCAAAATTCAATATAGAAAATATTCCAAGACACATAATGGAAAATAATAAAATTACAGTTAGATGCAGTGATAATCCATCGAAATTAGTTTTGGCATTGGAGAAGCTGACATCAGAAACAACTGAGAAGATAATAGGAAAAAAGTGCAGAAGCAAAAGATATAAAATTCAAAAATTTTCTTTTTACACATAAGAAAATTTTTTTTCCCAAAGAGAGAGGGTGTTGTGTACACTTAATTGGCACTGACGTTTCGACACTGGTCGAAATGTCAAATATCACAGATGGCGACTAGAGCGCCCTAATTGCACGCGGTGGTAAATCCTCGGAACTAGATAATTATTTTTGATTCGCGCAGATTTTTGAATTTGTTATAACTGTAATATTATTGATATAAAAGCTCGAGTGGTTAATAATAAAGGACATTCTTTGCTGGTAAGCCAAAGACAAAGCGGCGACCAGATTGGGAAAAGAATAGTTTTTTTCTTTTTCAAAAACTAAGACTCGCTTGACTTAGCGTAGCGGCGACAGGCTCGCCAAAGCCAAGTCACAGCAGAGTCAATAAAAAAAGAAAGGAAGACTGTTTTACTTTTGCATAGCGGCGACAGGTTCGCCAAAGCAATAGTAAATAGTGGTCTAAATTTATTTTTGTACAAAGGGCTAAATTGTAGCCAGATACCAGTGTCCACTATATTACTGACACATTTCACTATCACATCCCTTAAATAAATTTTTTTTCATTAAGTGGATTCGTCCAAGTAATAATACGCTCGAGTTGATCCACAATGCTAAAATAAAGCAAGAATTTTCATTAAAGTAATAAGTGTGAATTAATTTTAACGATAGAATGAGTTAAAATTTAAATGATATACAGCAATGATTTTTTTCAGAGTATGGTTTCATGTGTCCATCTCTCGGTGTCGTACACCTGCTAGTATACATTATTTACATTACATTATAAATTCATACTTTTTCTTTCTTGGACGTTCAATATGAACTGCTAAAGACTATTCCGAAGATTTTCTTTCATGTAAAATAAGATTATTTTTATGTAACTAACCTACATTACCCAATGAATCAAATTAAATTTACTGCATTGCTTGTTTTCACCAACATTATGTTTCAGATGTATTCATTATAAAAATGACATTCAAACTTCCGCGCCTATTGCCTGCCCCCAAATTTTAAATTACCCACGTCTTTTGTAATGTATGCTGGGGTAAGAGAACGTCGCACACTAAAAAAAAACTGGTGCCGCATGGAAACCCACAGTTCCAATCTGCTTCTTCTATATCTTTGGGTCAAATCAATACCTTCTAGAAGTACGGGCCGTCAGGCTACGTAATCGTTCTCGCCGTGACGTCATGATTTTAGGAAATTTGACATTCCCACGAGGCAGTGCCGATGTACACGGAGATTTCACTTGCGGTTTTTTGGTTAAAATATGAATAAAACGTTAGTTTTTTGTGCGTGGACGCGTTATAATAATAATATTTAGTCATAACGTACACTTTGTACCAATTAATTGTATCGCGACAGTAAATCGACATGAACCATCACATAACCTAACACCAACCGATAAACATTTCGTAGCGAATTTTCCACATTATACCGCACGCACCGCATTAATTTGTGTTTTAGCTGTTCACTAGCACTGTTCTGCATAAACCACTTTAGTTTTCATTTCACTCACTTTAACACAACCCGTACAATTAACATTTTCCCGCGGTCGTCCCATAAGACTACGTGTGTTTTTCGCGACATTTGTCCCGATGCTCTGACGTCATCATTCTGCATTACGGCCCGAACATTTCGAAGGTATTGGTCAAATCCAAGTAGTTCCCCTCCAATTTGACAATGAGTGCTAGGCACAGCCCCTGGACACGGACGGTATAACTTTCCACCTTTAGCCCCTTCAATCCTGTCGCGCACAAAGCATGTTAAAGCTGCCTTTGTCAAATTGGAGGGGAACTACTTGGATTTGACAATGAGTAGCTAAAAAATTACTCCCATCCCCTTCAATGTATATCTTATGGGCATGTCCAATCCATTTCTACTATCTCACTGGCTAAGCATTTTTAACATGCTTTGCCCGCGAGAGGATTGAAGGGGCTAATAGCCCGTTCACACTAGACTCTAAATCAAGCGATTTCGATCAGCTGATCGCTTTAGAGCTAAATCAACTTAAATCTACCTGATTACCCATACATTTTTTTCGGTTTCCGACCGAGTTAATCAAGTAGATTTAGAGTTAATCAAGTACAAATCAGGTACTATTGTGCATTTTTCCCGGCTGAATTGTTCTCAGAGCGTGCTTAATTCCATCCGTGAGAGGGAGAGTAGATTTCAACGAAATGTCATTCGAATTTCGTTCAAAAATAGTAAAAATTGGACAAAAAAGGAAAATGTGAGTTGTACAAAATGAAAAGAAAATGCTCTTGCATGTTTCTGCACCATTTTGAACAACTATCATGAAAAAAAAATTGTACACACAAATTCGAATGACAGTTCGCTCTCTAAATCTCCTCATTCTAAATCACTTCGGGTAGTGTGAACGCTTACCTGATTAACTTTGACAGCTTCTAAATCTACTTGATTTAGAGTGTAGTGTGAACGGCTTATTATAGTGGAAAATTATACCGTCCGTGTCCAGGGGCTGGATGAAACAATGAGGTAGGGTAATGCCATGTTTTGTCTCCCTATTGCCGATGTTTTGTTTCCCTCTTGCACGCACATTCATCTCATCCGAAATTTTATGTCACATGATCACCACGTGCAAAATTTCTTGTCCAGTTGGTGGATGAGACGTTTGACAAAAGTCGCAGGGGTAGATGGAAAGCAGTCGTATCACATGAGCAAATCCACTATTTTATTTCTATGCTAAATGTATCCAACGTGTTGGTTCAAGATTCTTGCTATAGCAGCACTGGCTGCTATATCAGCTGCTCCGTATTACATAAATCACAATACAGCGTTTTCCACTGCGGCAAACGCAGTGGGCTGCGGCAAAGTGCTGTCAAAAAATTAGAATGCACTGTTTTGTATGGTAACGCGCACAATGGCTGCGGCCGAATTCGCCAAATTTCTAATAGCCCGTTCACACTAGACTCTAAATCAGGCGATTTCGATCAGCTGATCGCTTTAGAGCTAAATCAAGTTAAATCGACCTGATTACCCATACATTTTTTTCGGCGTCTGACAGAGTTAAGCAAGTAGATTAAGAGTTAATCAAGTACAAATCAGGTACTATTGAGAATTTTTCCCGGCTGAATTGTTCTCAGAGCGCGCTGAATTCCATCCGTGAGAGGCACGGTAGATTTGAAGGAAATGTCATTCAAATTTCGGTCTAAAATAAAGAAAACTGAAATAAAACGGAAAATTTGAGTTGTACAAAATGAAAAGAAAATGCTCTTGCATGTTTCTGCACCATTTTCAACAACTTTCACGCAAAAAAATTGTACACTAAAATTCGAATGAGATCTCTCTCTCTAAATCTCCTCATTCTAAATCACGTCGTTAGAAGTGTAGTGTGAACGGCTTATTACTTTGCCGCAACGCTAGCGGTGATACCTACCATAGGTTGGCATCACCACTAGGTTGAATTAACTCTGTTTGAATTAGGTTGAATGGTCTGGTGGAATAGACAAGCGATGGCTGATGTGTATTGTGATAAGCCAACCTAATCCTCGTACAACAGGATTTAGCAATACAAAAGAAAATAAAAGAATTTGGTTGGTGCCTTGGTTGCATTGACAGCGACATTGTCGCTGCATTGTGATTCACCAAATACGACTGCGGCATTCACGCCTCTTCTTGTGGTGCCGCTGCCGCAATGCCGCCGTTTTGTGTTTACAGCATATATCCTATGGCCCGAAATAGCTGCTTTCTGATGCTTGCTATCTTGACCCAGAGCACAGCGTAAGAAGTTAGTTCCTAAACCAACGTGCGGACTCCGTATATGTACACGGTCCAAAAATCTAGTGAACTGGCCTGAGATTGTATTGTTGATCAGCCTGGAAAATTGGAAGAAATCGAATGGAACAGAAAGAGGTGCAAGATAAGATTCGACAACTAGATACTCAAGCTAGGTTTTTCGTTGCTCACATACGGCTCACTCTCGCAAAAATTACTAGCCACTCTCAGGTTGCTTTGACAGATAATGCATTGCGCAAATGAGAGCGCAATTTCAAGGTCAGAGTGTTTTTTCTGGAAAAGGGAAGGAGATCACCCACTTATCATTCTATACACTTTGCCCAAAGATATAGAAGAAGTGGATTGGAACTGTAAATTTCCGTGCGGCACCAGTTTGTATTAGTATGCGACATTTTCTCAAACAAACATATATAGCAAAGGTCGTAGGTGATTTCAAATTTGTAATAAATATGGGGGCAGGCAATTGGCACGCAAGTTTGAATCGCCATAAATATGATGAATTAATTTGATATATTACAGGTCTGTTCGCGTACCTGAATCTATTTTAATATATTTAAAAAATATCGCAGTAAGTCGTTGTCACGGTTCGATTTGTGAAAATAAGATACACCCGCGCGGCGAAAATTATTGTATTATAGCGTATAGATGTTTAGGGCGACGACCCTGGTGGCGATGCAGCTGGCCGCAGTTAAGTCATAAGATCCGCGGTTGGTTTTGTGTATGCAACCGCCGTTCCTCATGGCCCCGACGCAGACCAACCCTTGTAGGTTCCGGAGTCGCCACAACCGAGTTAATTTCAAAAGAAAATCACAAAAGAAAAAAAATTACCGATGGATGTTTTGGGCCTGTTCTTCTGTGCCGCCTGCCTCATCCGCAAAAAAATGTCTTCGTTTTTCTCACCAGAAGCCTTTGCGATTGGATTCAAGTTATCCGACAACTAATTTCGAGAGCTCGTAGGACAAGTTACACTTCTTCCAGCATAGTTTTCTGCCATAAGTGCCGTGCAAAACACGAATCAGCAAATCCACTAAAACGAGGTGTTGACGCTACAATGAGTGTGACAGATCGAATTGTCACCGCAGTAGCAGCGGGGCTGTCGGAAAGATTGGAAATGAAACGAGACTCGAGACTACCCGGAGATGGTAAGGCCTCATGTGCCACCTATGAATCAAGGTGAATGCCCGAATGCTAAGTGCATTGACACGGGCATGGGCGATGCAAGAAGTGCATCACATGCCGCTAAGCTGGAAAAGTACCGCAGAAGCGGATTCAGTAGAACCTTCGTCGTTTGTGGCGAGGCGATCTAGAGCTCTTTTAGAGTCGGATGTGGCAGTCGATTGTGGGCAGATTCAGATAGAAAATTTTTGACTTTTTTACAGGAACGACTGGGGCGACCGAGAGAATCGAGGCGGCCGATCGAGAAATCAAAGACGCGGCGAAGTGTATTAGAAAAGAAGGCGGCTGATCAAAGAAGCAAAGCGGATTTTTATAGTCTGAACGACTGGGGCGACAGGCGAAGTCGAGACGGCTGAGCAAAGAAGCAAAGCGGACTTTTATAGTCTGAACGACTGGGGCGACAGGCGAAGTCGAGGCGGCTGATCAAAGAAGCAAAGCGGAGTATATCGAAGACGCAGCAGGGACGACGTGAATCGTAACGAGAAAGCCACCAGGTTAGGAAATTGAAGTACTTTATGTATGGTTTAAGAGATGTTAGGATTAAGAGAACTTGAATTATATCGAGTCGTACGTATTAAGTTCAGTGGAGTAACTTTAAACCGCGGCGCCGCAAAGTTTTTTTCTTGCGTTCATTATCCCTTTGTCTCGCTACACCAAATAAAGTTCATTTGTAATTGCATTTGTAAACGCGGGTGTATCAATGTATTTAGCAAGGAAAGTAAAGTCGAAAAAAGTTCGGTGAAGTAGAAATTAACGACGACCCTTTACGCGCGACCGAATTCTCGTTTCGCGGACGCGAGATAAGTCGACAGGATTGGGCATTGAAACGAGTGGCGCCCGGACCCACCCTCTCTCTCAGTGAGTTGAGCCACCCGTCCTGTCACCCTTTGGTCCTATTAGGGAGATCTTTGGGCCGTTGGAAGACGATAGCCGCAATTCGAGGCGGTGAACGTAACATCGTTGTTGTACTCTTGCTGCAAGCCAAACTTTGCCACAAAAAGAAGCCAGGTGCAAAAATCTGTTGTGTGGACAAAACTTCACTGCCTACTTCATGTTTAGTTTTTAAATATTTGTCTTATAGTCACAATTACTAGCGCTCTTATATGTACAATACCACCTCTAAGCTCACGTGGGTTAGACAGGACTAAATAGCCAGGATAAAATTAGAATATACAATATGTATTTCATACATATTGATTACAATTAATTTAAATACCGCACGTTTAAATTAAAATTCACTTGAATGATTATACTGTCTTTTCGTAAAAATTGTTACGAATAGCGCTAAACATATCGAAATAGAATACGCAGTCACTTGCACATATAGCTTGTATAATTTGGACAACATGAGAATTGTCAACAGCCGAAAAATGAAACAAGCAGGGTGGAGGTAGATTAAACTCGTTAAACGTGGAAAGGCACATGTTTGCCGTGCGAATTGGAATGAAACTAATTGTAAATTTGCTGTTTTAAAATTCGTACTTTTTGTAATCTTGTGTATTTTATTCTTGTTAAACTCGTAATATTTGAGAATAACAAAACAATATTAAAGTTTCTTTAATTTGGTGTTTAAGTATCATAAGAGAGCGTTTTGCAAGTGTATTCTTAAAAACGGCTTCCTTAAAAACCGCGCTTGGGACTGGCTTCGGTCGAATTAAAACTTGATAACCCATCGTATTGCTTGGGGTCATAGAGACGCAAAGATATACAAGTAGAGGTGCTATAATTGTTTTTTTTTTATGTATTTTTTAATGCACCTCCTTCCTTCCACACTCTGGTTTCAAATTATATTTCACAATTATAGTCTCGTAATCTGTTTTCATTTTCACCCACAAACATGTGTTTATCTTAATTTGGAAAAAATTATTCAAAAATATTTGTGACTCCCAACAACCAAACTAGTTGATACGCCTTTGACGCTCCCAACTCATCAAAATTTAAGAAAACTCATGTTGTCAAACTAGGTTGTCAGTGATCGCGCGCGTAGTACGGTATCTGCAAAAGATTACCAATTGCGGCGGTAATTTTTAATCTATGGATTTACTGTTGCATTAGTCCAATTCTTAGTTTATTTTTTAGTGTTGTAAATTAGTTTTTCAACCGAAAATCGCAAATCCGATGGTATGAGAGCCGATTGTAGTTGCACAACTCTCTACAATGCAGTTCATTTTGCAGTTTTGGTGTGATTTTTTCGATGACGTTCAATTTCTTGCCCAATAAAGTAAGTAATCATGTTCAAACTTTATCATAAACCACTTTTAAGGCATGAGAATGTGATTAATGGGCCGCAATTCGAATAGATCCATTCAGTAACCATTTGGAATCGGACTTTTTTTAAAATTTATTTGACAACATAGTTTTGTCAAAGGGGAGAGGGAATAGCATTCTTCAAGAAGAACTGGTGCCATACACGTACGCTCTTCTACGTGTATACCGCCCATCCATTTCTTCTATATTTTTGATCTTGACCACAGCCATAGGGCCTTTCTACACTTGTATTCTTGATGCACTCCTCAGACTGGTTTTACAACAATCAACATTTCCACACTTGTATTCTTCAGCAACGGAACCGTTCATATACCGATTATGCATATGAATGTGTGCGTGTTGTTGTTTTCTCATTTCGACGTGAGTGTTTCATGAAAAATTCCTAACCCGTGAACTATGTTTATAGTTGTGTTAGTGATTTGCATCAGTTTCAATCAGTTTCAAAAGTGATGAAAAATTCTCTCCAAGTGCATCACTTTTTGTAGAGATTTCCCCTCAATTCTTCTGCCTCTTGCCCAGAAAACCGGTTTGAGGACTGCATCAAGAATACAAGTGCATAAAGGCCCATAGATAAGAAAGAATATGGGTACGAAATGGTTTTCCGTATACCAATGCCTCCTAGAAGTACGGGCCGTCATCCAGAATGATGACGTCACAGAAATACGCCAAAATGTCGTGAAAAACACACGCAGTCTTAAGGGACGTCCGCGAGAAAATGTTAATTGTACAGGTTGTGCTAAAGTGAGTGAAATGAAAATAATGTGAGGTGTGCAGAACAATGGTAGTGAACAGCTCAAACACAAATTAATGCGGTGCGCGCGGTATGATTGGAAAAATTCGCTACGAAATGTTTATCAGTTGTTGTTAGGTTATGAGATGTTTTTTGTCGATTCACTTTCGATTGAATTGATTGACACAAAATACAAGTTATGGCTAAATATTATTACTACAACGCGTCCACGCACAAAAAACTAACGTTTTATTCATATTCTAGCTTAAAAATCGCAAGTGAAATCTCCGTGTGTGTCGGCACTGCCTCGTGGAAATGTCAAAGGATGTTTATCGCCATGACGTTACAGCGACAACGATTACGTAGCCTCACGGCCCATACTTCTAGAAGGCATTGCGTGTACCCATACGTGAGTGTGCCTTTTTTTAATGCGAGTCATGTATATTCCAACTTCCCACGACGTATAAATCATCCTAGACCAAACAAACAAGCAGACGCGACAAACGTAACAAAGCACCTACTACAAATATACCTTCACAAGTCCATTTCATATTCCCACGACAGGCAAATTCTTCTAACAAACAAGCAGATGCGAGAAATGTAACAAAACACCAATTACAAATCAAATATATATATATATGTACAACAAATATATATATATATATATATATATGGTATTTTGGAGTTAATTTCAAAAGAAAATCACAAAAGAAAAAAAATTACCGATGGATGTTTTGGGCCTGTTCTTCTGTGCCGCCTGCCTCATCCGCAAAAAAATGTCTTCGTTTTTCTCACCAGAAGCCTTTGCGATTGGATTCAAGTTATCCGATAACTAATGTCGAGAGCTCGTAGGACAAGTTACACTTCTTCCAGCATAGTTTTCTGCCATAAGTGCCGTGCAAAACACGAATCAGCAAATCCACTAAAACGAGGTGTTGACGCTACAATGAGTGTGACAGATCGAATTGTCACCGCAGTAGCAGCGGGGCTGTTGGAAAGATTGGAAATGAAACGAGACTCGAGACTACCCGGAGATGGTAAGGCCTCATGTGCCACCTATGAATCAAGGTGAATGCCCGAATGCTAAGTGCATTGACACGGGCATGGGCGATGCAAAAAGTGCATCACATGCCGCTAAGCTGGAAAAGTACCGCAGAAGCGGATTCAGTAGAACCTTCGTCG
Source organism: Nemotelus pantherinus (assembly GCA_963978885.1). Classification (NCBI taxonomy): domain Eukaryota; kingdom Metazoa; phylum Arthropoda; class Insecta; order Diptera; family Stratiomyidae; genus Nemotelus; species Nemotelus pantherinus. The sequence goes on along the minus strand of OZ022264.1, from coordinate 103,678,096 downwards.
TTTGTGGCGAGGCGATCTAGAGCTCTTTTAGAGTCGGATGTGGCAGTCGATTGTGGGCAGATTCAGATAGAAAATTTTTGACTTTTTTACAGGAACGACTGGGGCGACCGAGAGAATCGAGGCGGCCGATCGAGAAATCAAAGACGCGGCGAAGTGTATTAGAAAAGAAGGCGGCTGATCAAAGAAGCAAAGCGGATTTTTATAGTCTGAACGACTGGGGCGACAGGCGAAGTCGAGACGGCTGAGCAAAGAAGCAAAGCGGATTTTTATAGTCTGAACGACTGGGGCGACAGGCGAAGTCGAGACGGCTGATCAAAGAAGCAAAGCGGAGTATATCGAAGACGCAGCAGGGACGACGTGAATCGTAACGAGAAAGCCACCAGGTAGGAAATTGAAGTACTTGATGTATGGTTTAAGAGATTTTAGGATTAAGAGAACTTGAATTATATCGAGTCGTACGTATTAAGTTCAGTGGAGTAACTTTAAATCGCGGCGCCGCAAAGTTTTTTTCTTGCGTTCATTATCACTTTGTCTCGCTACACCAAATAAAGCTCATTTGTAATTGCATTTGTAAACGCGGGTGTATCAATGTATTTAGCAAAGAAAGTAAAGTAGATAGTTCGGCGAAGTAGAAATTAACGACGACCCTTTACGCGCGACCGAATTCTCGTTTCGCGGACGCGAGATAAGTCGACAGGATTGGGCATTGAAACGAGTGGCGCCCGGACCCACCCTCTCTCTCAGTGAGTTGAGCCACCCGTCCTGTCACCCTTTGGTCCTATTAGGGGAATCTTTGGGCCGTTGGAAGACGATAGCCGCAATTCGAGGCGGTAAACGTAACAAATTGGCGCCCAACGTGGGGCCATTAATTTCAGTTAAAAAGCGGTTTTCGAATTCGGTTTGAGCAAGCGTTTGATTTTGGCTAACACGTGGTCGCAATTTCGACTAAACACGGTTCTCGATCAAAGCACGGGAACGGGGCAAATTAAAATCACCGTAAACACGACACACAGATACAGATACAAAGATGACAAGACAAAACAGTTGCAGATGATCATAGGCAGAAGCCTATTTATCTAGTGAGCCAAGCTCAAAATATGATCACGTGCATGTCGAAATAGATTTGAATCTTACTTTCAGGGTCTTTATATGTATTTTTTTTTAAATAACATTTTCAGCATATTTTTTTTTTACTCAAAGATTTGGTTCTACCTACTGAAGGCTAGGCTGTGTGAGTGATAGATCGTGTAGTGAATGTGCTGCTCGCTGTTGTGTTGATGTAAAATTTTAAAATACCTTGTGACAAATTCCGCATTGGTGAAGGTTTCATAGCGTCACGTGGATTATCGTCTTGATTTTAAAATTTCCAATTGGGATCTTCGGTGGGGTTCGGAAATCGCTAGCAGCTTGCGATCCCACTTAAACTTGTTGAGTGTCGCTATCATTTGAAATTTTCTTATCTGCTGTTGAATACGCCAGGTAAACCACTGGTAAAACTCCCGGATCTTGCATTTACGTGCTCACGTCCGCTCCATTTTCATGGTTAATAAATTTTTGTATAAATCTAGTAACTACCGAATAGAACAGGGCCCCATAGGTCGGAGTGGTATCTTCCGGTGGGCTAATATTTCAATATTTCAGAGCAAGGGGACGGCAGCGCGTAAGTAATCGCTGGAGAAAAAAAGTCAGTTTGTCGGTAGTCGATAAGTAACCAGGAGGTGCTTGAGTAAAGTGGAGTTTTGGAAGTTTTGTGTGGTGTCCGGCGCAGTCAGCAATTGAAACCTTTCGGTCCTTGGGGTTTTTTTGTGGTAACGTGGTGGCGTAGGAATGGTTTTAAACTTAGCCAGTTAGATCCCAGCGAATTATTGAGTGTATTGTAGGAGCGGGTAATACATCTCTAGTTTCAGCCTCAGCGCTGCGCAATCACATCGAGATGGGCCAGGCAACAAAAATACTGGTGGATTGCCTCAGTAAAGATGAGCTTGCCTATGAGCTGGAGATCCGAGGTCAGCCGACGGGAACGGTAGAATCGATGAGAAAGATGCTTCGAGTGGCCATGAGAGCGGAGGCCTCGATGGATACCTCTCTGATTTCCGTGAGGGAATATCCTTTCACTCTCAAGGAGGATTTGGAGGCAGTAGAGGGGAAACTCCTCGAGGTCCAGACTTTGATTTCTGGTTTTCAGGGGGGCAGCAGTCGTCGGATTTCTATAAAATTAAAACTAAGATCGAGTTCGGGATTCGAAGGTTGAAGAACGCGTAACACGACAACGAAGAGATGGGGGAGGAGGCCAGTAAACTCCGGACTCGGCTGATTATGGCTATGGGCGAATTGTTAGTGAAGGCCGAAGGTGAGGAAGAGAATGAGGAGGAGGCAGGGTTAGCCATTGCACCAGGAGACGCCCACAACAGCGAGCCGGAGTCGACGCTAGGTCGAGAGTTGGAACTGAATGTCGGTGGCATTGTGGAGCCCATTCCCGATTTAGAAATCTCCAATGACCCTTCGACTTCGACACCCAGGATGGTCCCGCTGCTGGCAAAAGGGCAAGAGGTGGCAAAATGGGGTCTGTGATATAGCGGGGAGTCTGGGTCGCTCAGTGCTTTCCTCGAGCGTGTGGAAGAGCTGCGGATAGCGAGGGGAGTTATCACCGGGCAGTTGTTTCAGTCGGCAGTGGAGATTTTTGAGGGGAAAGCATTAGTTTGGTTTCGGGCGAATAGATCCAGGGTAAGTTCGTGGCAGGAACTCATCCAGGAGATGTGCGCTGAATTCCTGCCACCGGATTAGGATGATCGCCTGCTCGGATAGATCACGAGACGCACACAAGAGCCAGAAGAAACCATGGGGGTATACGTCTCGGTAATGGAGGGGCTGTTTAGACGCCGCGCGATCCCATGTTCGGAAGAGGAGAAGTTGAAGATCCTTAGGAGAAACATCGCACCCTTTTACCAGACACAACTGGCATTAACCCCAGTACGGACCATTGCCGATCTTATCCGAGTGGGTCGTTCACTAAAAGCAACGAGAGTCGCTGTAGAGGCCTATTTACCACCGCCTACTTGCAAGTCTCAACGGTTGTTGGAACCGGATCTGGCGTACGTAGAGTGTGCAGACAGGGTGAATATAGCGACTATCTTCGGCAATGATGTTCAGTGTTGGAATTGCCGACGGAATGGGCACACTTCCTGGAATTGCCCTGAGCCTCCTAAGTGTTTCGGCTGTGGTCGGGTAGGCTTGAGAAAAATTAATTGCCCAAACTGTCGGGGAAGACCGAGTCGTAATGGGGGGCCACCACTCAGAGACTCCGGAAGCAGGAGTGGTCCCCCTCAATCTTCGGGAAACGGGCACGGTGTCCAGTAGGCGGCAGCCTGGACACGCTGAGCGAGACGGACAGGGCCGCGCAACTAAGCTACGTATTGGATCAGAAGCAAGGAGATGAGAGGCCACACCTCGAGGTGGATGTTATGGGACGTAAATTCCTGGGGCTATTAGATTCTGGCGCTTCCAATACAGTAGTAGGTGGAGAAGATTGGCGAGCGATGACGGAGCTGGAAGTGGAGCTCCTGCCGACCAACCAGCGGGCAATACGGTTGGCCAATGACCAAGGATGTCCCATCATCGGGACAGCGCTGATTCCGTTTAAGCTAAGGGAGAAGCTGGAGTGGTTGCGGGTGCTGGTGGTCCCTTCTTTGCCGTTGACCCTGATTCTGGGAGTGGACTTCGCCAAACGGTTTGAAGTAGTGTTGAAGGTAAGTGAGAATGCTTGGGATTTTTTGAGCGCTCTACGGGGGGAGCAAGAGGAACAGTTCAGGGCACGCAGTCGGTGTTCGGAGGCAGAGCAAGCGGTGCTCGACCAAATGTTGACTGAGGAGTTCAACCTAATGGGGGAAGGGGTCAGCTATACCACTCGGGTGGAACACGTCATCAAGACAGACTCGGCGCCCATAAAGCAACGCTATTACCCAGTACCCAGTGTCGCCTGCAGTTCAACAGCACATCGACGCCGAGCTGAATGACATGCTGGCTCAGGGAATAGTGGAGAGGTTTGTCAGTCCCTGGGGATCGCCCATATTGTTGGTGAAAAAGAAGGACGGCTCCTATCGATTCTGTGTGGATTACCGTAAACTAAATTAGGTCACAGAACACGACCCCTATCCCATACCCTACGTGTCGGCCACGCTGGACAAGCTACGAGAAGCCAAGTACCTGTCTTCCCTAGACATCAAGTCAGCTTCTTGGCAAGTGCCCATGGCTGAAAACTCAAAAAAATTTACGGCTTTCACTGTGCCACATCGGGGGCTGTTTCAATTTCGAAGAATGCCGTTTAGGATTCTGACTTGGAGCCTTACGTCTTTACCTATTTGGGCTTTTCAAAGCATGTTGAAGTTCTGCGAGAGGTTTTCGAGCGCCTCAGGAAGGCGGGGTTGCGTGTGTCCCGGGATAAATGCGAATTCTGTCGACCACAACTGAAATACCTGGGTTACGTGGTGGACGAGAAAGGCCTGAACGACAAAGTTAAATGCGTGCTGGATATCTTTCCTCCTACCACCGTGAAGGGAGTGAGACAATTTTTGGGAATGGTATTTTGGCACCGGCGTTTTATACCAGCTTTCGCCACGATGTTGTCGCCGCTAACCAATCTATTAAAGAAACATCAAAAATTCTTCTGGACCCAAGAATGCCAGGATGCTTTCACGCAGGCAAAAATGAAGTTGGATACTGCACCGATATTAACGTGCCCAGATTATCGTTTGCCCTTCTGCATACAGACTGACACGTCAGAACGAGGGTTGGGAGCAGTGCTTTCGCAGAACCACCCAGATGGGGAGAAGGTCATATGCTATCTTAGCAGATCCTTGACCAAAACGGAACGCAAATACTCCACAACCGAGAAAGAGTGCCTTGCGGTTTTATGGGAAATCGAGAAACTGAGGCCGTATGTGGAGGGATCGAAGTTCTCAGTGGTTACTGACCATTATTCCTTGGTTTGGTTCCACAATCTGAAAGATCCGACGAGGCGTTTGGCAAGGTGGACCGTGCGTCTACAACAATATAGTTTTGATATCATTCACAGGAAGGGTAAGGACCATCTAGTCCCTGACGCTCTCTCGCGCATGCTGCCAGACGGAGAGGTAGCAAGCACCACCTGTGAAGGCGACAAGTGGTTTGAAACCATGAGAGACAAAGTGCTAGGGGCACCGGAGCGTTACGCGGATTGGCGCGTGGCCGGAGAATCTTTGTGGAAGCATTTACCGGGGCGTTATCCTGAGTTAGAAGGAGCGGAGGCTTGGAAGAGGGTCATACCTAAGGCAGAGCGGAAGAGAATCCTGTATCGTTGCCATGACGACCCAGTAGTCGGACATATGGGGGCCAGTCGCACGTTAGGATGGGTGGGGGCAAAATATCATTGGCCGAAGATGGCGTCAGACGTCACCACTTACGTGAGGAGGTGTAGGGTGTGCCAGGCTAGTAAGGTGGAGAGACGGGCTCCTGCTGGGTTCATGGTCTCCCGAAGTGGAGAGGTGCATCAACCCTGGGAAATGGTTTGTGTGGACCTGGTGGGGCCTCTGCCGCGAACTAGTCAGGGACACAATTACATCTTAACCGTTCTTGACTACGTGAGTAAGTTCACCCTACTGTTCCCTTTACGGCAGGCGACGGCATCCGCGGTTACCAGAGTGCTCGAGGACCAAGTGTTTTTATTGTTTGGGGCACCCCGGTGGCCCGTGTGTGATAACGGGGTCCAGTTTAGAGGGAAGCATCTCCAAGACATGACCGCAAAGTATGGAACGAAAATAAAATTCACGGCTTTATATCATCCGCAAGCTAATCCTGCGGAACGCAAAAATCAAGATATCAAACGTATGTTGCGATCATACGTCACGGAGAACCATCGGCGGTGGGATCAGGATCTGGCAAAAATCGCGTGCGCCATACGTACCTATAAGCACGAAGTTGCACGAGTCACTCCTTACTTCTTTAACTTTGGGCGAGAAATGGTGACTTATCGCGAGGATAAAGAACGGCCGGAAGTGAGGCAGGAGAGTTTAGAGCCGGAAGCCAGAGCTGTGGAGCTTGAGAGGGTACGAGTGGACGTGCGAGAGCGAATTAGAGCCGCGGTTCGACAGAGTGCCCAAAAGTATAATTTACGGAAACGGGACGTGGGGTATGGAGAGGGAGAGACCATTTGGCGGAAGAATTACACTCTCTCGGATGCGGCGAAGTTTTATTCCGCTAAACTGGCACCTGAGTATGTTGGACCCTTTTGGATAAAGAAGCAGGTCTCCGGGTGGACCTATCAGCTAGCGGATCGCCAGGGTAAAAACGCGGGAACATGGCATACGAAAGATCTAAAACGGTACGTTGAATAAAGAAATAGGAAGATGATCTTAAGGTAGAAAGTAGGAAGGGAGGTTGTGCGACATACCCATAAATTATTCTTTTGGCATTGCGGGAAACGTGGAGGAAGTACATATGTAGTTAGGACTAAAAGGTGGTGGTTATAGATGATAAGAATGTTGCATGGCAAGCGTTACGACCATACCCTAAACATAGGAAGGACAATAACAGAATGAGTAATAATAATAAAGCTAATGGTGGTGAGTGACATACATACAAAAAAAAAATATATATATTAATAATTCGATCATACTACGGTGGCGGGTTGAATTAGTGGTGGATTGATGTAGATATAGATGGTGATGGAGAACTTAGCAAGTTCAGTTAGGCGATACTATTCATATAGGTTTAACATACGAAGGATATAAATTTAGGATACCTATAGGTCGTACCGCATAAGTAATAACTAATATATAACGAGGTGCTCATAAGTATGAGTGTGAATGCGAAGATAAGTGTAGGTAGAACCAAAAGTAAGATTCAATACAACTCCGCGGAGGAACGGCGTGACGCGGTACCGGGATTCGCGGTACCGGGATTCGCGATAGGTCTGGGGTGTTAATTGTCGAAAATCACTCCGCAATTCTCTGGGGAGGGGAGTCGTGTCACGGTTCGATTTGTGAAAATAAGATACACCCGCGCGGCGAAAATTATTGTATTATAGCGTAGAGATGTTTCGGGCGACGACCCTGGTGGTGATGCAGCTGGCCGCAGTTAAGTCATAAGATCCGCGGTTGGTTTTGTGTATGCAACCGCCGTTCCTCATGGTACTGACGCAGACCAACCCTTGTAGGTTCCGGAGTCGCCACAACCGAGTTAATTTCAAAAGAAAATCACAAAAAAAAAAAAATTACCGATGGATGTTTTGGGCCTGTTCTTCTGTGCCGCCTGCCTCATCCGCAAAAAAATGTCTTCGTTTTTCTCACCAGAAGCCTTTGCGATTGGATTCAAGTTATCCGATAACTAATGTCGAGAGCTCGTAGGACAAGTTACACTTCTTCCAGCATAGTTTTCTGCCATAAGTGCCGTGCAAAACACGAATCAGCAAATCCACTAAAACGAGGTGTTGACGTTACAATGAGTGTGACAGATCGAATTGTCACCGAAGTAGCAGCAGGGCTGTCGGAAAGATTGGAAATGAAACGAGACTCGAGACTACCCGGAGATGGTAAGGCCTCATGTGCCACCTATGAATCAAGGTGAATGCCCGAATGCTAAGTGCATTGACACGGGCATGGGCGATGCAAGAAGTGGGATTCCAATCCCGAACCATATTTTCAATCCCGGGATTACGGGATTAAAAAATCTCAAATCCCGGGATACCGGGATCCCGGGATTTGAAATTCAAAATACAACACAACAAAATAAGTCAAGTTTCTAGTAAACAGATTATATAATTTGCCATCATTTCAAAACTACAACAATAAGTGAGCTCAACACTGTATTAAAAATTGCATTATTACTAATTTATATTATTGATGCAAATAAAAACAATAATTTTAATTATCCAAAACGTTGACAGTATGAAGACAGATATTAAAAATTACATCTATTACAAATTTCAACAAAAAATCACGACACAAAACCACAAGAACAAAACACAACTCTTAGAATTGAGATACATAATAAAGTAACATATAAAAAATTCGGCCAAAGTTCATTAGGTTTTTCGGAAGTAACATTGAAGCAATAGCATAGCATCTAAGGTATCGTCTCCAAGCCTGCTTCTAAATTTATTCCCGATTTTGGACGCCTCGGAAACGGTCGAGAAATATTGGTACGCCTGCTCCAAACTATGCAAGTGCCACCACTTTCGAAAAGATTCATTTCTTTTGCAATGGTTTTAATTAGATTAGTTTCTTGCGGCATTTCATGATTGATTATTTTCATACTTTTGCAGCTCTTCTTGCAGCGTTAATTGACGACTATCTTGTTCTGATCAATATGGGTATCTACTGGGTTCTCTTCATTTCTTTGGCTACCAAGCATAGGGTTCAGCATCTAGATCATTGTAGTATTTTTTTTAATATTTGCGTTGCTTGGTTTCAAAAATAGAGATTTTATTTCATTTGGTAAATTTTCGCTGGTACAATGTGGATTCTGGAGATAGCTTAGCATACCACTGAGGCTCTTTTATTCGGTCCAATATTGCAATTTTCATAGCATTCAGAAGAATAGACCGTTTTTCTCCTAACAGCCTAAATACAAATCTTGATGAAGTATTAGCAGTGCATAAATTAACAAGGCTGCGACTAAAGGCCATCACAGCCAATTTTACAGGGAGTAAAACTTCAATAATTTTCTGAATCGAATCAAACTCTGTTGCTTCTAATTGCTCTGAATATTGAAAGCCTATTAATTTATACTATTTTTCAAAATGGGAAACTATTCGAGCATTGTCAAGAGACTATTTCATCTTGTTTTACAATCCATTTAAAGGAGACAGTTAAATGCCTTGCTCGGATCCGACATAGTTTTAAAGATCGTTATTATTTTTCGTTGGAGCTTTTTTAAAATATAAAACTACCTAACGAATTTTCTGCATGCATGCGCTGATGTCCTTCGTTTGATCTAGCGTGTCTTGCAGGCGACCGGTTTCAACGTAGTTAGCTGATTCAGGACCATCCAAATCTTCGTGGTCGTTGTTCAGACTATCAGCTGCTTCATCAACTCTTTAATCTGGAATGGACCTCATATTATAGCGAACATCGCAAACTGCCAAGTGGATGCTATGCGCCAAACAAATATGTTGCTCTGTACCAACTAGTCTGCATACTTTTCGCATTTCGTTTGACCCATCAGTTACGATGGTAACAATGTCTTTTCCTAGAGAAACATTAAACTCATATCTAGGTAGTTTCCAGCTGTCATTGATATTCTTACTCGCACCAAGCTCCAGTAAGAATTTACTAAGTAGATGTTTATATTTATATAGCGCTTATTTGCAGTCAAGGTCCATTAATCAAACATCAAACTGAACCGTTCACCTGAGATACTAGCCTGATATATCTTATTTTTTATTATTTTCTTTATCCTGCTTGCATAGCCAACAACCTTTTTTTCATTGTTGTCAAGGATTTTGGTAAATCTGTGTATGCATTCGCTAGTATTAATTTCCTCAAATCATTCGATGTAACGAATGCACTAAATGTGAAACAGTCCATACTTATTTATTTACAAACCCCTTTGTATTCTCTTGTTAACTGTTATATCGGTTTGTTTTGCTCTATTTTTTACGCAATTTTGATGTGAGCTAATTGTTTTCTCATAAATATGGATTCAATTTGCACTTTTCGAGTCTTGCTGTAACTTGATTGCCGATAATGCTTGACTCCCGGCCCCGAAATCCCAGCCAATTTCTGATCCCGAAAATCCCGGGATTAGAGCTCATCAATCCCGGGATTTTCGGGACCAGATATTGGCCGGGATCCCGGGATTGGATTCACTAATCACATGCCGCTAAGCTGGAAAATTACCGCAGAAGCGGATTCAGTAAAACCTTCGTCGTTTGTGGCGAGGCGATCTAGAGCTCTTTTTTTCCTGGACAGCGGTAAGAGTCGGATGTGGCAGTCGATTGTGGGCAGATTCAGATAGAAAATTTTTGATTTTTTTACAGGAACGACTGGGGCGACCGAGAGAATCGAGGCGGCCGATCGAGAAATCAAAGACGCGGCGAAGTGTATTAGAAAAGAAGGCGGCTGATCAAAGAAGCAAAGCGGATTTTTATAGTCTGAACGACTGGGGCGACAGGCGAAGTCGAGACGGCTGAGCAAAGAAGCAAAGCGGATTTTTATAGTCTGAACGACTGGGGCGACAGGTGAAGTCGAGACGGCTGATCAAAGAAGCAAAGCGGAGTATATCGAAGACGCAGCAAGGACGACGTGAATCGTAACGAGAAAGCCACCAGGTTAGGAAATTGAAGTACTTTATGTATGGTTTAAGAGATGTTAGGATTAAGAGAACTTGAATTATATCGAGTCGTACGTATTAAGTTCAGTGGAGTAACTTTAAATCGCGGCGCCGCAAAGTTTTTTTCTTGCGTTCATTATCACTTTGTCTCGCTACACCAAATAAAGCTCATTTGTAATTGCATTTGTAAACGCGGGTGTATCAATGTATTTAGCAAGGAAAGTAAAGTCGAAAAAAGTTCGGTGAAGTAGAAATTAACGACGCGCGACCGAATTCTCGTTTCGCGGACGCGAGATAAGTCGACAGGATTGGGCATTGAAACGAGTGGCGCCCGGACCCACCCTCTCTCTCAGTGAGTAGAGCCACCCGTCCTGTCACCCTTTGGTCCTATTAGGGAGATCTTTGGGCCGTTGGAAGACGATAGCCGCAATTCGAGGCGGTGAACGTAACATCGTTGTTGTACTCTTGCTGCAAGCCAAACTTTGCCACAAAAAGAAGCCAGGTGCAAAAATCTGTTGTGTGGACAAAACTTCACTGCCTACTTCATGTCTAGTTTTTAAATATTTGTCTTATAGTCACAATTACTAGTGCTCTTATATGTACAATACCACCTCTAAGCTCACGTGGATTAGACAGGACTAAATAGCCAGGATAAAATTAGAATATACAATATGTATTTCATACATATTGATTACAATTAATTTAAATACCGCACGTTTAAATTAAAATTCACTTGAATGATTATACTGTCTTTTCGTAAAAATTGTTACGAATAGCGCTAAACATATCGAAATAGAATACGCAGTCACTTGCACATATAGCTTGTATAATTTGGACAACATGAGAATTGTCAACAGCCGAAAAATGAAACAAGCAGGGTGGAGGTAGATTAAACTCGTTAAACGTGGAAAGGCACATGTTTGCCGTGCGAATTGGAATGAAACTAATTGTAAATTTGCTGTTTTAAAATTCGTACTTTTTGTAATCTTGTGTATTTTATTCTTGTTAAACTCGTAATATTTGAGAATAACAAAACAATATTAAAGTTTCTTTAATTTGGTGTTTAAGTATCATAAGAGAGCGTTTTGCAAGTGTATTCTTAAAAACGGCTTCCTTAAAAACCGCGCTTGGGACTGGCTTCGGTCGAATTAAAACTTGATAGCCCATCGTATTGCTTGGGGTCATAGAGACGCAAAGATATACAAGTAGAGGTGCTATAATTGTTTTTTTTATGTATTTTTTAATGCACCTCCTTCCTTCCACACTCTGGTTTCAAATTATATTTCACAATTATAGTCTCGTAATCTGTTTTCATTTTCACCCACAAACATGTGTTTATCTTAATTTGGAAAAAATTATTCAAAAATATTTGTGACTCCCAACAACCAAACTAGTTGATACGCCTTTGACGCTCCCAACTCATCAAAATTTAAGAAAACTCATGTTGTCAAACTAGGTTGTCAGTGATCGCGCGCGTAGTACGGTATCTGCAAAAGATTACCAATTGCGGCGGTAATTTTTAATCTATGGATTTACTGTTGCATTAGTCCAATTCTTAGTTTATTTTTTAGTGTTGTAAATTAGTTTTTCAACCGAAAATCGCAAATCCGATGGTATGAGAGCCGATTGTAGTTGCACAACTCTCTACCATGCAGTTCATTTTGCAGTTTTGGTTTGATTTTTTCGATGACGTTCAATTTCTTGCCCAATAAAGTAAGTAATCATGTTCAAACTTGATCATGAACCACTTTTAAGGCATGAGAATGTGATTAATGGGCCGCAATTCGAATAGATCCATTCAGTAACCATTTGGAATCGGACTTTTTTTAAAATTTATTTGACAACATAGTTTTGTCAAAGGGGAGAGGGAATAGCATTCTTCAAGAAGAACTGGTGCCATACACGTACGCTCTTCTACGTGTATACCGCCCATCCATTTCTTCTATATTTTTGATCTTGACCACAGCCATAGGGCCTTTCTACACTTGTATTCTTGATGCACTCCTCAAACTGGTTTTACAACAATCAACATTTCCACACTTGTATTCTTCAGCAACGGAACCGTTCATATACCGATTATGCATATGAATGTGTGCGTGTTGTTGTTTTCTCATTTCGACGTGAGTGTTTCATGAAAAATTCCTAACCCGTGAACTATGTTTATAGTTGTGTTAGTGATTTGCATCAGTTTCAATCAGTTTCAAAAGTGATGAAAAATTCTCTCCAAGTGCATCACTTTTTGTAGAGATTTCCCCTCGATTCTTCTGCCTCTTGCCCAGAAAACCGGTTTGAGGACTGCATCAAGAATACAAGTGCATAAAGGCCCATAGATAAGAAAGAATATGGGTACGAAATGGTTTTCCGTATACCAATGCCTCCTAGAAGTACGGGCCGTCATCCAGAATGATGACGTCACAGAAATACGCCAAAATGTCGTGAAAAACACACGCAGTCTTAAGGGACGTCCGCGAGAAAATGTTAATTGTACAGGTTGTGCTAAAGTGAGTGAAATGAAAATAATGTGAGGTGTGCAGAACAATGGTAGTGAACAGCTCAAACACAAATTAATGCGGTGCGCGCGGTATGATTGGAAAAATTCGCTACGAAATGTTTATCAGTTGTTGTTAGGTTATGAGATGTTTTTTGTCGATTCACTTTCGATTGAATTGATTGACACAAAATACAAGTTATGGCTAAATATTATTACTACAACGCGTCCACGCACAAAAAACTAACGTTTTATTCATATTCTAGCTTAAAAATCGCAAGTGAAATCTCCGTGTGTGTCGGCACTGCCTCGTGGAAATGTCAAAGGATGTTTATCGCCATGACGTTACAGCGACAACGATTACGTAGCCTGACGGCCCGTACTTCTAGAAGGCATTGCGTGTACCCATACGTGAGTGTGCCTTTTTTTAATGCGAGTCATGTATATTCCAACTTCCCACGACGTACAAATCATCCTAGACCAAACAAACAAGCAGACGCGACAAACGTAACAAAGCACCTACTACAAATATACCTTCACAAGTCCATTTCATATTCCCACGACAGGCAAATTCTTCTAACAAACAAGCAGATGCGAGAAATGTAACAAAACACCAATTACAAATCAAATATATATATATATGTACAACAAATATATATATATATATATGGTATTTTGGAGTTAATTTCAAAAGAAAATCACAAAAGAAAAAAAATTACCGATGGATGTTTTGGGCCTGTTCTTCTGTGCCGCCTGCCTCATCCGCAAAAAAATGTCTTCGTTTTTCTCACCAGAAGCCTTTGCGATTGGATTCAAGTTATCCGATAACTAATGTCGAGAGCTCGTAGGACAAGTTACACTTCTTCCAGCATAGTTTTCTGCCATAAGTGCCGTGCAAAACACGAATCAGCAAATCCACTAAAACGAGGTGTTGACGCTACAATGAGTGTGACAGATCGAATTGTCACCGCAGTAGCAGCGGGGCTGTCGGAAAGATTGGAAATGAAACGAGACTCGAGACTACCCGGAGATGGTAAGGCCTCATGTGCCACCTATGAATCAAGGTGAATGCCCGAATGCTAAGTGCATTGACACGGGCATGGGCGATGCAAGAAGTGCATCACATGCCGCTAAGCTGGAAAAGTACCGCAGAAGCGGATTCAGTAGAACCTTCGTCGTTTGTGGCGAGGCGATCTAGAGCTCTTTTAGAGTCGGATGTGGCAGTCGATTGTGGGCAGATTCAGATAGAAAATTTTTGACTTTTTTACAGGAACGACTGGGGCGACCGAGAGAATCGAGGCGGCCGATCGAGAAATCAAAGACGCGGCGAAGTGTATTAGAAAAGAAGGCGGCTGATCAAAGAAGCAAAGCGGATTTTTATAGTCTGAACGACTGGGGCGACAGGCGAAGTCGAGACGGCTGAGCAAAGAAGCAAAGCGGATTTTTATAGTCTGAACGACTGGGGCGACAGGCGAAGTCGAGACGGCTGATCAAAGAAGCAAAGCGGAGTATATCGAAGACGCAGCAGGGACGACGTGAATTGTAACGAGAAAGCCACCAGGTAGGAAATTGAAGTACTTGATGTATGGTTTAAGAGATTTTAGGATTAAGAGAACTTGAATTATATCGAGTCGTACGTATTAAGTTCAGTGGAGTAACTTTAAATCGCTTCGCCGCAAAGTTTTTTTCTTGCGTTCATTATCACTTTGTCTCGCTACACCAAATAAAGCTCATTTGTAATTGCATTTGTAAACGCGGGTGGATCAATGTATTTAGCAAGGAAAGTAAAGTAGATAGTTCGGTGAAGTAGAAATTAATTTTAAAAATTAATTTTTTTTTTAAATTAATTAAATTAATTTTTTAAATTTCGACCGAATTCTCGTTTCGCGGACGCGAGATAAGTCGACAGGATTGGGCATTGAAACGAGTGGCGCCCGGACCCACCCTCTCTCTCAGTGAGTTGAGCCACCCGTCCTGTCACCCTTTGGTCCTATTAGGGGAATCTTTGGGCCGTTGGAAGACGATAGCCGCAATTCGAGGCGGTAAACGTAACAAATTGGCGCCCAACGTGGGGCCATTAATTTCAGTTAAAAAGCGGTTTTCGAATTCGGTTTGAGCAAGCGTTTGATTTTGGCTAACACGTGGTCGCGATTTCGACTAAACTCGGTTCTCGATCAAAGCACGGGAACGGGGCAAATTAAAATCACCGTAAACACGACACACAGATACAGATACAAAGATAACGCTTAAAGATACACATTCCGAAAACAGTTGCAGATGATCATAGGCAGAAGCCTATTTATCTAGTGAGCCAAGCTCAAAATATGATCACGTGCATGTCGAAATAGATTTGAATCTTACTTTCAGGGTCTTTATATGTATTTTTTTTTAAATAACATTTTCAGCATATTTTTTTTTTACTCAAACATTTGGTTCTACCTACTGAAGGCTAGGCTGTGTGAGTGATAGATCGTGTAGTGAATGTGCTGCTCGCTGTTGTGTTGATGTAAAATTTTAAAATACCTTGTGACAAATTCCGCATTGGTGAAGGTTTCATAGCGTCACGTGGATTATCGTCTTGATTTTAAAATTTCCAATTGGGATCTTCGGTGGGGTTCGGAAATCGCTAGCAGCTTGCGATCCCACTTAAACTTGTTGAGTGTCGCTATCATTTGAAATTTTCTTATCTGCTGTTGAATACGCCAGGTAAACCACTGGTAAAACTCCCGGATCTTGCATTTACGTGCTCACGTCCGCTCCATTTTCATGGTTAATAAATTTTTGTATAAATCTAGTAACTACCGAATAGAACAGGGCCCCATAGGTCGGAGTGGTATCTTCCGGTGGGCTAATATTTCAATATTTCAGAGCAAGGGGACGGCAGCGCGTAAGTAATCGCTGGAGAAAAAAAGTCAGTTTGTCGGTAGTCGATAAGTGACCAGGAGGTGCTTGAGTAAAGTGGAGTTTTGGAAGTTTTGTGTGGTGTCCGGCGCAGTCAGCAATTGAAACCTTTCGGTCCTTGGGGTTTTTTTGTGGTAACGTGGTGGCGTAGGAATGGTTTTAAGCTTAGCCAGTTAGATCCCAGCGAATTATTGAGTGTATTGTAGGAGCGGGTAATACATCTCTAGTTTCAGCCTCAGCGCTGTGCAATCACATCGAGATGGGCCAGGCAACAAAAATACTGGTGGATTGGCTCAGTAAAGATGAGCTTGCCTATGAGCTGGAGATCCGAGGTCAGCCGACGGGAACGGTAGAATCGATGAGAAAGATGCTTCGAGTGGCCATGAGAGCGGAGGCCTCGATGGATACCTCTCTGATTTCCGTGAGGGAATATCCTTTCACTCTCAAGGAGGATTTGGAGGCAGTAGAGGGGAAACTCCTCGAGGTCCAGACTTTGATTTCAGGTTTTCAGGGGGGCAGCAGTCGTCGGATTTCTATAAAATTAAAACTAAGATCGAGTTCGGGATTCGAAGGTTGAAGAACGCGCAACACGACAACGAAGAGATGGGGGAGGAGGCCAGTAAACTCCGGACTCGGCTGATTATGGCTATGGGCGAATTGTTAGTGAAGGCCGAAGGTGAGGAAGAGAATGAGGAGGAGGCAGGGTTAGCCATTGCACCAGGAGACGCCCACAACAGCGAGCCGGAGTCGACGCCAGGCCGAGAGTTGGAACTGAATGTCGGTGGCACTGTGGAGCCCATTCCCGATTTAGAAATCTCCAATGACCCTTCGACTTCGACACCCAGGATGGTACCGCTGCTGGCAAAAGAGCAAGAGGTGGCAAAATGGGGTCTGTGATATAGCGGGGAGTCTGGGTCGCTCAGTGCTTTCCTCGAGCGTGTGGAAGAGCTGCGGATAGCGAGGGGAGTTACCACCGGGCAGTTGTTTCAGTCGGCAGTGGAGATTTTTGAGGGGAAAGCATTAGTTTGGTTTCGGGCGAATAGATCCAGGGTAAGTTCGTGGCAGGAACTCATCCAGGAGATGTGCGCTGAATTCCTGCCACCGGATTAGGATGATCGCCTGCTCGGATAGATCACGAGACGCACACAAGAGCCAGAAGAAACCATGGGGGTATACGTCTCGGTAATGGAGGGGCTGTTTAGACGCCGCGCGATCCCATGTTCGGAAGAGGAGAAGTTGAAGATCCTTAGGAAAAACATCGCACCCTTTTACCAGACACAACTGGCATTAACCCCAGTACGGACCATTGCCGATCTTATCCGAGTGGGTCGTTCACTAAAAGCAACGAGAGTCGCTGTAGAGGCCTATTTACCACCGCCTACTTGCAAGTCTCAACGGTTGTTGGAACCGGATCTGGCGTACGTAGAGTGTGCAGACAGGGTGAATATAGCGACTATCTTCGGCAATGATGTTCAGTGTTGGAATTGCCGACGGAATGGGCACACTTCCCGGAATTGCCCTGAGCCTCCTAAGTGTTTCGGCTGTGGTCGGGTAGGCTTGAGAAAAATTAATTGCCCAAACTGTCGGGGAAGACCGAGTCGTAATGGGGGGCCACCACTCAGAGACTCCGGAAGCAGGAGTGGTCCCCCTCAATCTTCGGAAAACGGGCACGGTGTCCAGTAGGCGGCAGTCTGGACACGCTGAGCGAGACGGACAGGGCCGCGCAACTAAGCTACGTATTGGATCAGAAGCAAGGAGATGAGAGGCCACACCTCGAGGTGGATGTTATGGGACGTAAATTCCTGGGGCTATTAGATTCTGGCGCTTCCAATACAGTAGTAGGTGGAGAAGATTGGCGAGCGATGACGGAGCTGGAAGTGGAGCTCCTGCCGACCAACCAGCGGGCAATACGGTTGGCCAATGACCAAGAATGTCCCATCATCGGGACAGCGCTGATTCCGTTTAAGCTAAGGGAGAAGCTGGAGTGGTTGCGGGTGCTGGTGGTCCCTTCTTTGCCGTTGACCCTGATTCTGGGAGTGGACTTCGCCAAACGGTTTGAAGTAGTGTTGAAGGTAAGTGAGAATGCTTGGGATTTTTTGAGCGCTCTACGGGGGGAGCAAGAGGAACAGTTCAGGGCACGCAGTCGGTGTTCGGAGGCAGAGCAAGCGGTGCTCGACCAAATGTTGACTGAGGAGTTCAACCTAATGGGGGAAGGGGTCAGCTATACCACTCGGGTGGAACACGTCATCAAGACAGACTCGGCGCCCATAAAGCAACGCTATTACCCAGTACCCAGTGTCGCCTGCAGTTCAACAGCACATCGACGCCGAGCTGAATGACATGCTGGCTCAGGGAATAGTGGAGAGGTTTGTCAGTCCCTGGGGATCGCCCATATTGTTGGTGAAAAAGAAGGACGGCTCCTATCGATTCTGTGTGGATTACCGTAAACTAAATTGGGTCACAGAACACGACCCCTATCCCATACCCTACGTGTCGGCCACGCTGGACAAGCTACGAGAAGCCAAGTACCTGTCTTCCCTAGACATCAAGTCAGCTTCTTGGCAAGTGCCCATGGCTGAAAACTCAAAAAAATTTACGGCTTTCACTGTGCCACATCGGGGGCTGTTTCAATTTCGAAGAATGCCGTTTAGGGTTCTGACTTGGAGCCTTACGTCTTTACCTATTTGGGCTTTTCAAAGCATGTTGAAGTTCTGCGAGAGGTGTTCGAGCGCCTCAGGAAGGCGGGGTTGCGTGTGTCCCGGGATAAATGCGAATTCTGTCGACCACAACTGAAATACCTGGGTTACGTGGTGGACGAGAAAGGCCTGAACGACAAAGTTAAATGCGTGCTGGATATCCTTCCTCCTACCACCGTGAAGGGAGTGAGACAATTTTTGGGAATGGTATTTTGGCACCGGCGTTTTATACCAGCTTTCGCCACGATGTTGTCGCCGCTAACCAATCTATTAAAGAAACATCAAAAATTCTTGTGGACCCAATAATGCCAGGATGCTTTCACGCAGGCAAAAATGAAGTTGGATACTGCACCGATATTAACGTGCCCAGATTATCGTTTGCCCTTCTGCATACAGACTGACACGTCAGAACGAGGGTTGGGAGCAGTGCTTTCGCAGAACCACCCAGATGGGGAGAAGGTCATATGCTATCTTAGCAGATCCTTGACCAAAACGGAACGCAAATACTCCACAACCGAGAAAGAGTGCCTTGCAGTTTTATGGGAAATCGAGAAACTGAGGCCGTATGTGGAGGGATCGAAGTTCTCAGTGGTTACTGACCATTATTCCTTGGTTTAGTTCCACAATCTAAAAGATCCGACGAGGCGTTTGGCAAGGTGGACCGTGCGTCTACAACAATATAGTTTTGATATCATTCACAGGAAGGGTAAGGACCATCTAGTCCCTGACGCTCTCTCTCGCATGCTGCCAGACGGAGAGGTAGCAGCCACCACCTGTGAAGGCGACAAGTGGTTTGAAACCATGAGAGACAAAGTGCTAGGGGCACCGGAGCGTTACGCGGATTGGCGCGTGGCCGGAGAATCTTTGTGGAAGCATTTACCGGGGCGTTATCCTGAGTTAGAAGGAGCGGAGGCTTGGAAGAGGGTCATACCTAAGGCAGAGCGGAAGAGAATCCTGTATCGTTGCCATGACGACCCAGTAGTCGGACATATGGGGGCCAGTCGCACGTTAGGATGGGTGGGGGCAAAATATCATTGGCCGAAGATGGCGTCAGACGTCAACCTGGGAAATGGTTTGTGTGGACCTGGTGGGGCCTCTGCCGCGAACTAGTCAGGGACACAATTACATCTTAACCGTTCTTGACTACGTGAGTAAGTTCACCCTACTGTTCCCTTTACGGCAGGCGACGGCATCCGCGGTTACCAGAGTGCTCGAGGACCAAGTGTTTTTATTGTTTGGGGCACCCCGGTGGCCCGTGTGTGATAACGGGGTCCAGTTTAGAGGGAAGCATCTCCAAGACATGACCGCAAAGTACGGAACGAAAATAAAATTCACGGCTTTATATCATCCGCAAGCTAATCCTGCGGAACGCAAAAATCAAGATATCAAACGTATGTTGCGATCATACGTCACGGAGAACCATCGGCGGTGGGATCAGGATCTGGCAAAAATCGCGTGCGCCATACGTACCTATAAGCACGAAGTTGCACGAGTCACTCCTTACTTCTTTAACTTTGGGCGAGAAATGGTGACTTATCGCGAGGATAAAGAACGGCCGGAAGTGAGGCAGGAGAGTTTAGAGCCGGAAGCCAGAGCTGTGGAGCTTGAGAGGGTACGAGTGGACGTGCGAGAGCGAATTAGAGCCGCGGTTCGACAGAGTGCCCAAAAGTATAATTTACGGAAACGGGACGTGGGGTATGGAGAGGGAGAGACCATTTGGCGGAAGAATTACACTCTCTCGGATGCGGCGAAGTTTTATTCCGCTAAACTGGCACCTGAGTATGTTGGACCCTTTTGGATAAAGAAGCAGGTCTCCGGGTGGACCTATCAGCTAGCGGATCGCCAGGGTAAAAACGCGGGAACATGGCATACGAAAGATCTAAAACGGTACGTTGAATAAAGAAATAGGAAGATGATCTTAAGGTAGAAAGTAGGAAGGGAGGTTGTGCGACATACCCATAAATTATTCTTTTGGCATTGCGGGAAACGTGGAGGAAGTACATATGTAGTTAGGACTAAAAGGTGGTGGTTATAGATGATAAGAATGTTGCATGGCAAGCGTTACGACCATACCCTAAACATAGGAAGGACAATAACAGAATGAGTAATAATAATAAAGCTAATGGTGGTGAGTGACATACATACAAAAAAAAAATATATATATTAATAATTCGATCATACTACGGTGGCGGGTTGAATTAGTGGTGGATTGATGTAGATATAGATGGTGATGGAGAACTTAGCAAGTTCAGTTAGGCGATACTATTCATATAGGTTTAACATACGAAGGATATAAATTTAGGATACCTATAGGTCGTACCGCATAAGTAATAACTAATATATAACGAGGTGCTCATAAGTATGAGTGTGAATGCGAAGATAAGTGTAGGTAGAACCAAAAGTAAGATTCAATACAACTCCGCGGAGGAACGGCGTGACGCGGTACCGGGATTCGCGGTACCGGGATTCGCGATAGGTCTGGGGTGTTAATTGTCGAAAATCACTCCGCAATTCTCTGGGGAGGGGAGTCGTGTCACGGTTCGATTTGTGAAAATAAGATACACCCGCGCGGCGAAAATTATTGTATTATAGCGTAGAGATGTTTCGGGCGACGACCCTGGTGGTGATGCAGCTGGCCGCAGTTAAGTCATAAGATCCGCGGTTGGTTTTGTGTATGCAACCGCCGTTCCTCATGGTACTGACGCAGACCAACCCTTGTAGGTTCCGGAGTCGCCACAACCAAGTTAATTTCAAAAGAAAATCACAAAAAAAAAAAAATTACCGATGGATGTTTTGGGCCTGTTCTTCTGTGCCGCCTGCCTCATCCGCAAAAAAATGTCTTCGTTTTTCTCACCAGAAGCCTTTGCGATTGGATTCAAGTTATCCGATAACTAATGTCGAGAGCTCGTAGGACAAGTTACACTTCTTCCAGCATAGTTTTCTGCCATAAGTGCCGTGCAAAACACGAATCAGCAAATCCACTAAAACGAGGTGTTGACGTTACAATGAGTGTGACAGATCGAATTGTCACCGAAGTAGCAGCAGGGCTGTCGGAAAGATTGGAAATGAAACGAGACTCGAGACTACCCGGAGATGGTAAGGCCTCATGTGCCACCTATGAATCAAGGTGAATGCCCGAATGCTAAGTGCATTGACACGGGCATGGGCGATGCAAGAAGTGCATCACATGCCGCTAAGCTGGAAAAGTACCGCAGAAGCGGATTCAGTAAAACCTTCGTCGTTTGTGGCGAGGCGATCTAGAGCTCTTTTTTTCCTGGACAGCGGTAAGAGTCGGATGTGGCAGTCGATTGTGGGCAGATTCAGATAGAAAATTTTTGATTTTTTTACAGGAACGAGAGAATCGAGGCGGCCGATCGAGAAATCAAAGACGCGGCGAAGTGTATTAGAAAAGAAGCCGGCTGATCAAAGAAGCAAAGCGGATTTTTATAGTCTGAACGACTGGGGCGGCAGGCGAAGTCGAGACGGCTGAGCAAAGAAGCAAAGCGGATTTTTATAGTCTGAACGACTGGGGCGACAGGCGAAGTCGAGACGGCTGATCAAAGAAGCAATGCGGAGTATATCGAAGACGCAGCAGGGACGACGTGAATTGTAACGAGAAAGCCACCAGGTAGGAAATTGAAGTACTTGATGCATGGTTTAAGAGATTTTAGGATTAAGAGAACTTGAATTATATCGAGTCGTACGTATTAAGTTCAGTGGAGTAACTTTAAATCGCGGCGTAAAGTAAAGTAGATAGTTCGGTGAAGTAGAAATTAACGACGACCCTTTACGCGCGACCGATGAGAGCGGAGGCCTCGATGGATACCTCTCTGATTTCCGTGAGGGAATATCCTTTCACTCTCAAGGAGGATTTGGAGGCAGTAGAGGGGAAACTCCTCGAGGTCCAGACTTTGATTTCAGGTTTTTAGGGGGGCAGCAGTCGTCGGATTTCTATAAAATTAAAACTAAGATCGAGTTCGGGATTCGAAGGTTGAAGAACGCGTAACACGACAACGAAGAGATGGGGGAGGAGGCCAGTAAACTCCGGACTCGGCTGATTATGGCTCTGGGCGAATTGTTAGTGAAGGCCGAAGGTGAGGAAGAGAATGAGGAGGAGGCAGGGTTAGCCATTGCACCAGGAGACGCCCACAACAGCGAGCCGGAGTCGACGCCAGGCCGAGAGTTGGAACTGAATGTCGGTGGCACTGTGGAGCCCATTCCCGATTTAGAAATCTCCAATGACCCTTCGACTTCGACACCCAGGATGGTACCGCTGCTGGCAAAAGGGCAAGAGGTGGCAAAATGGGGTCTGTGATATAGCGGGGAGTCTGGGTCGCTCAGTGCTTTCCTCGAGCGTGTGGAAGAGCTGCGGATAGCGAGGGGAGCTACCACCGGGCAGTTGTTTCAGTCGGCAGTGGAGATTTTTGAGGGGAAAGCATTAGTTTGGTTTCGGGCGAATAGATCCAGGGTAAGTTCGTGGCAGGAACTCATCCAGGAGATGTGCGCTGAATTCCTGCCACCGGATTAGGATGATCGCCTGCTCGGATAGATCACGAGACGCACACAAGAGCCAGAAGAAACCATGGGGGTATACGTCTCGGTAATGGAGGGGCTGTTTAGACGCCGCGCGATCCCATGTTCGGAAGAGGAGAAGTTGAAGATCCTTAGGAGAAACATCGCACCCTTTTACCAGACACAACTGGCATTAACCCCAGTACGGACCATTGCCGATCTTATCCGAGTGGGTCGTTCACTAAAAGCAACGAGAGTCGCTGTAGAGGCCTATTTACCACCGCCTACTTGCAAGTCTCAACGGTTGTTGGAACCGGATCTGGCGTACGTAGACAGGGTGACAGGGTGCAGACAGGGTGAATATAGCGACTATCTCCGGCAATGATGTTCAGTGTTGGAATTGCCGACGGAATGGGCACACTTCCCGGAATTGCCCTGAGCCTCCTAAGTGTTTCGGCTGTGGTCGGGTAGGCTTGAGAAAAATTAATTGCCCAAACTGTCGGGGAAGACCGAGTCGTAATGGGGGGCCACCACTCAGAGACTCCGGAAGCAGGAGTGGTCCCCCTCAATGAGCGATGACGGAGCTGGAAGTGGAGCTCCTGCCGACCAACCAGCGGGCAATACGGTTGGCCAATGACCAAGGATGTCCCATCATCGGGACTGCGCTGATTCCGTTTAAGCTAAGGGAGAAGCTGGAGTGGTTGCGGGTGCTGGTGGTCCCTTCTTTGCCGTTGACCCTGATTCTGGGAGTGGACTTCGCCAAACGGTTTGAAGTAGTGTTGAAGGTAAGTGAGAATGCTTAGGATTTTTTGAGCGCTCTACGGGGGGAGCAAGAGGAACAGTTCAGGGCACGCAGTCGGTGTTCGGAGGCAGAGCAAGCGGTGCTCGACCAAATGTTGACTGAGGAGTTCAACCTAATGGGGGAAGGGGTCAGCTATACCACTCGGGTGGAACACGTCATCAAGACAGACTCGGCACCCATAAAGCAACGCTATTACCCAGTACCCAGTGTCGCCTGCAGTTCAACAGCACATCGACGCCGAGCTGAATGACATGCTGGCTCAGGGAATAGTGGAGAGGTGTCAGTCCCTGGGGATCGCCCATATTGTTGGTGAAAAAGAAGGACGGCTCCTATCGATTCTGTGTGGATTACCGTAAACTAAATTGGGTCACAGAACACGACCCCTATCCCATACCCTACGTGTCGGCCACGCTGGACAAGCTACGAGAAGCCAAGTACCTGTCTTCCCTAGACATCAAGTCAGCTTCTTGGCAAGTGCCCATGGCTGAAAACTCAAAAAAATTTACGGCTTTCACTGTGCCACATCGGGGGCTGTTTCAATTTCGAAGAATGCCGTTTAGGGTTCTGACTTGGAGCCTTACGTCTTTACCTATTTGGGCTTTTCAAAGCATGTTGAAGTTCTGCGAGAGGTGTTCGAGCGCCTCAGGAAGGCGGGGTTGCGTGTGTCCCGGGATAAATGTGAATTCTGTCGACCACAACTGAAATACCTGGGTTACGTGGTGGACGAGAAAGGCCTGAACGACAAAGTTAAATGCGTGCTGGATATCCCTCCTCCTACCACCGTGAAGGGAGTGAGACAATTTTTGGGAATGGTATTTTGGCACCGGCGTTTTATACCAGCTTTCGCCACGATGTTGTCGCCGCTAACCAATCTATTAAAGAAACATCAAAAATTCTTGTGGACCCAAGAATGCCAGGATGCTTTCACGCAGGCAAAAATGAAGTTGGATACTGCACCGATATTAACGTGCCCAGATTATCGTTTGCCCTTCTGCATACAGACTGACACGTCAGAACGAGGGTTGGGAGCAGTGCTTTCGCAGAACCACCCGGATGGGGAGAAGGTCATATGCTATCTTAGCAGATCCTTGACCAAAACGGAACGCAAATACTCCACAACCGAGAAAGAGTGCCTTGCGGTTTTATGGGAAATCGAGAAACTGAGGCCGTATGTGGAGGGATCGAAGTTCTCAGTGGTTACTGACCATTATTCCTTGGTTTGGTTCCACAATCTAAAAGATCCGACGAGGCGTTTGGCAAGGTGGACCGTGCGTCTACAACAATATAGTTTTGATATCATTCACAGGAAGGGTAAGGACCATCTAGTCCCTGACGCTCTCTCGCACATGCTGCCAGACGGAGAGGTAGCAGCCACCACCTGTGAAGGCGACAAGTGGTTTGAAACCATGAGAGACAAAGTGCTAGGGGCACCGGAGCGTTACGCGGATTGGCGCGTGGCCGGAGAATCTTTGTGGAAGCATTTACCGGGGCGTTATCCTGAGTTAGAAGGAGCGGAGGCTTGGAAGAGGGTCATACCTAAGGCAGAGCGGAAGAGAATCCTGTATCGTTGCCATGACGACCCAGTAGTCGGACATATGGGGGCCAGTCGCACGTTAGGATGGGTGGGGGCAAAATATCATTGGCCGAAGATGGCGTCAGACGTCACCACTTACGTGAGGAGGTGTAGGGTGTGCCAGGCTAGTAAGGTGGAGAGACGGGCTCCTGCTGGGTTCATGGTCTCCCGAAGTGGAGAGGCGCATCAACCCTGGGAAATGGTTTGTGTGGACCTGGTGGGGCCTCTGCCGCGAACTAGTCAGGGACACAATTACATCTTAACCGTTCTTGACTACGTGAGTAAGTTCACCCTACTGTTCCCTTTACGGCAGGCGACGGCATCCGCGGTTACCAGAGTGCTCGAGGACCAAGTGTTTTTATTGTTTGGGGCACCCCGGTGGCCCGTGTGTGATAACGGGGTCCAGTTTAGAGGGAAGCATCTCCAAGACATGACCGCAAAGTACGGAACGAAAATAAAATTCACGGCTTTATATCATCCGCAAGCTAATCCTGCGGAACGCAAAAATCAAGATATCAAACGTATGTTGCGATCATACGTCACGGAGAACCATCGGCGGTGGGATCAGGATCTGGCAAAAATTGCGTGCGCCATACGTACCTATAAGCACGAAGTTGCACGAGTCACTCCTTACTTCTTTAACTTTGGGCGAGAAATGGTGACTTATCGCGAGGATAAAGAACGGCCGGAAGTGAGGCAGGAGAGTTTAGAGCCGGAAGCCAGAGCTGTGGAGCTTGAGAGGGTACGAGTGGACGTGCGAGAGCGAATTAGAGCCGCGGTTCGACAGAGTGCCCAAAAGTATAATTTACGGAAACGGGACGTGGGGTATGGAGAGGGAGAGACCATTTGGCGGAAGAATTACACTCTCTCGGATGCGGCGAAGTTTTATTCCGCTAAACTGGCACCTGAGTATGTTGGACCCTTTTGGATAAAGAAGCAGGTCTCCGGGTGGACCTATCAGCTAGCGGATCGCCAGGGTAAAAACGCGGGAACATGGCATACGAAAGATCTAAAACGGTACGTTGAATAAAGAAATAGGAAGATGATCTTAAGATAGAAAGTAGGAAGGGAGGTTGTGCGACATACCCATAAATTATTCTTTTGGCATTGCGGGAAACGTGGAGGAAGTACATATGTAGTTAGGACTAAAAGGTGGTGGTTATAGATGATAAGAATGTTGCATGGCAAGCGTTACGACCATACCCTAAACATAGGAAGGACAATAACAGAATGAGTAATAATAATAAAGCTAATGGTGGTGAGTGACATACATACAAAAAAAAAAAATATATATTAATAATTCGATCATACTACGGTGGCGGGTTGAATTAGTGGTGGATTGATGTAGATATAGATGGTGATGGAGAACTTAGCAAGTTCAGTTAGGCGATACTATTCATATAGGTTTAACATACGAAGAATATAAATTTAGGATACCTATAGGTCGTACCGCATAAGTAATAACTAATATATAACGAGGTGCTCATAAGTATGAGTGTG
Source organism: Nemotelus pantherinus (assembly GCA_963978885.1). Taxonomy (NCBI): domain Eukaryota; kingdom Metazoa; phylum Arthropoda; class Insecta; order Diptera; family Stratiomyidae; genus Nemotelus; species Nemotelus pantherinus. The sequence goes on along the minus strand of OZ022264.1, from coordinate 103,651,319 downwards.
AATGCGAAGATAAGTGTAGGTAGAACCAAAAGTAAGATTCAATACAACTCCGCGGAGGAACGGCGTGACGCGGTACCGGGATTCGCGGTACCGGGATTCGCGATAGGTCTGGGGTGTTAATTGTCGAAAATCACTCCGCAATTCTCTGGGGAGGGGAGTCGTGTCACGGTTCGATTTGTGAAAATAAGATACACCCGCGCGGCGAAAATTATTGTATTATAGTGTAGAGATGTTTCGGGCGACGACCCTGGTAGTGATGCAGCTGGCCGCAGTTAAGTCATAAGATCCGCGGTTGGTTTTGTGTATGCAACCGCCGTTCCTCATGGTACTGACGCAGACCAACCCTTGTAGGTTCCGGAGTCGTCACAACCGAGTTAATTTCAAAAGAAAATCACAAAAAAAAAAATTACCGATGGATGTTTTGGGCCTGTTCTTCTGTGCCGCCTGCCTCATCCGCAAAAAAATGTCTTCGTTTTTCTCACCAGAAAGAAGCCTTTGCGATTGGATTCAAGTTATCCGATAACTAATGTCGAGAGCTCGTAGGACAAGTTACACTTCTTCCAGCATAGTTTTCTGCCATAAGTGCCGTGCAAAACACGAATCAGCAAATCCACTAAAACGAGGTGTTGACGTTACAATGAGTGTGACAGATCGAATTGTCACCGCAGTAGCAGCAGGGCTGTCGGAAAGATTGGAAATGAAACGAGACTCGAGACTACCCGGAGACGGTAAGGCCTCATGTGCCACCTATGAATCAAGGTGAATGCCCGAATGCTAAGTGCATTGACACGGGCATGGGCGATGCAAGAAGTGCATCACATGCCGCTAAGCTGGAAAAGTACCGCAGAAGCGGATTCAGTAAAACCTTCGTCGTTTGTGGCGAGGCGATCTAGAGCTCTTTTTTTCCTGGACAGCGGTAAGAGTCGGATGTGGCAGTCGATTGTGGGCAGATTCAGATAGAAAATTTTTGATTTTTTTACAGGAACGACTGGGGCGACCGAGAGAATCGAGGCGGCCGATCGAGAAATCAAAGACGCGGCGAAGTGTATTAGAAAAGAAGGCGGCTGATCAAAGAAGCAAAGCGGATTTTTATAGTCTGAACGACTGGGGCGACAGGCGAAGTCGAGACGGCTGAGCAAAGAAGCAAAGCGGATTTTTATAGTCTGAACGACTGGGGCGACAGGCGAAGTCGAGGCGGCTGATCAAAGAAGCAAAGCGGAGTATATCGAAGACGCAGCAGGGACGACGTGAATCGTAACGAGAAAGCCACCAGGTTAGGAAATTGAAGTACTTTATGTATGGTTTAAGAGATGTTAGGATTAAGAGAACTTGAATTATATCGAGTCGTACGTATTAAGTTCAGTGGAGTAACTTTAAACCGCGGCGCCGCAAAGTTTTTTTCTTGCGTTCATTATCACTTTGTCTCGCTACACCAAATAAAGCTCATTTGTAATTGCATTTGTAAACGCGGGTGTATCAATGTATTTTGCAAGGAAAGTAAAGTCGAAAAAAGTTCGGTGAAGTAGAAATTAACGACAACCCTTTACGCGCGACCGAATTCTCGTTTCGCGGACGCGAGATAAGTCGACAGGATTGGGCATTGAAACGAGTGGCGCCCGGACCCACCCTCTCTCTCAGTGAGTTGAGCCACCCGTCCTGTCACCCTTTGGTCCTATTAGGGAGATCTTTGGGCCGTTGGAAGACGATAGCCGCAATTCGAGGCGGTGAACGTAACATCGTTGTTGTACTCTTGCTGCAAGCCAAACTTTGCCACAAAAAGAAGCCAGGTGCAAAAATTTGTTGTGTGGACAAAACTTCACTGCCTACTTCATGTCTAGTTTTTAAATATTTGTCTTATAGTCACAATTACTAGTGCTCTTATATGTACAATACCACCTCTAAGCTCACGTGGGTTAGACAGGACTAAATAGCCAGGATAAAATTAGAATATACAATATGTATTTCATACATATTGATTACAATTAATTTAAATACCGCACGTTTAAATTAAAATTCACTTGAATGATTATACTGTCTTTTCGTAAAAATTGTTACGAATAGCGCTAAACATATCGAAATAGAATACGCAGTCACTTGCACATATAGCTTGTATAATTTGGACAACATGAGAATTGTCAACAGCCGAAAAATGAAACAAGCAGGGTGGAGGTAGATTAAACTCGTTAAACGTGGAAAGGCACATGTTTGCCGTGCGAATTGGAATGAAACTAATTGTAAATTTGCTGTTTTAAAATTCGTACTTTTTGTAATCTTGTGTATTTTATTCTTGTTAAACTCGTAATATTTGAGAATAACAAAACAATATTAAAGTTTCTTTAATTTGGTGTTTAAGTATCATAAGAGAGCGTTTTGCAAGTGTATTCTTAAAAACGGCTTCCTTAAAAACCGCGCTTGGGACTGGCTTCGGTCGAATTAAAACTTGATAGCCCATCGTATTGCTTGGGGTCATAGAGACGCAAAGATATACAAGTAGAGGTGCTATAATTGTTTTTTTTTTTTATGTATTTTTTAATGCACCTCCTTCCTTCCACACTCTGGTTTCAAATTATATTTCACAATTATAGTCTCGTAATCTGTTTTCATTTTCACCCACAAACATGTGTTTATCTTAATTTGGAAAAAATTATTCAAAAATATTTGTGACTCCCAACAACCAAACTAGTTGATACGCCTTTGACGCTCCCAACTCATCAAAAGTTAAGAAAACTCATGTTGTCAAACTATGTTGTCAGTGATCGCGCGCGTAGTACGGTATCTGCAAAAGATTACCAATTGCGGCGGTAATTTTTAATCTATGGATTTACTGTTGCATTAGTCCAATTCTTAGTTTCTTTTTTAGTGTTGTAAATTAGTTTTTCAACCGAAAATCGCAAATCCGATGGTATGAGAGCCGATTGTAGTTGCACAACTCTCTATCATGCAGTTCATTTTGCAGTTTTAGTTTGATTTTTTCGATGACGTTCAATTTCTTGCCCAATAAAGTAAGTAATCATGTTCAAACTTGATCATGAACCACTTTTAAGGCATGAGAATGTGATTAATGGGCCGCAATTCGAATAGATCCATTCAGTAACCATTTGGAATCGGACTTTTTTTAAAATTTATTTGACAACATAGTTTTGTCAAAGGGGAGAGGGAATAGCATTCTTCAAGAAGAACTGGTGCCATACACGTACGCTCTTCTACGTGTATACCGCCCATCCATTTCTTCTATATTTTTGATCTTGACCACAGCCATAGGGCCTTTCTACACTTGTATTCTTGATGCACTCCTCAGACTGGTTTTACAACAATCAACATTTCCACACTTGTATTCTTCAGCAACGGAACCGTTCATATACCGATTATGCATATGAATGTGTGCGTGTTGTTGTTTTCTCATTTCGACGTGAGTGTTTCATGAAAAATTCCTAACCCGTGAACTATGTTTATAGTTGTGTTAGTGATTTGCATCAGTTTCAATCAGTTTCAAAAGTGATGAAAAATTCTCTCCAAGTGCATCACTTTTTGTAGAGATTTCCCCTCGATTCTTCTGCCTCTTGCCCAGAAAACCGGTTTGAGGACTGCATCAAGAATACAAGTGCATAAAGGCCCATAGATAAGAAAGAATATGGGTACGAAATGGTTTTCCGTATACCAATGCCTCCTAGAAGTACGGGCCGTCATCCAGAATGATGACGTCACAGAAATACGCCAAAATGTCGTGAAAAACACACGCAGTCTTAAGGGACGTCCGCGAGAAAATGTTAATTGTACAGGTTGTGCTAAAGTGAGTGAAATGAAAATAATGTGAGGTGTGCAGAACAATGGTAGTGAACAGCTCAAACACAAATTAATGCGGTGCGCGCGGTATGATTGGAAAAATTCGCTACGAAATGTTTATCAGTTGTTGTTAGGTTATGAGATGTTTTTTGTCGATTCACTTTCGATTGAATTGATTGACACAAAATACAAGTTATGGCTAAATATTATTACTACAACGCGTCCACGCACAAAAAACTAACGTTTTATTCATATTCTAGCTTAAAAATCGCAAGTGAAATCTCCGTGTGTGTCAGCACTGCCTCGTGGAAATGTCAAAGGATGTTTATCGCCATGACGTTACAGCGACAACGATTACGTAGCCTGACGGCCCGTACTTCTAGAAGGCATTGCGTGTACCCATACGTGAGTGTGCCTTTTTATAATGCGAGTCATGTATATTCCAACTTCCCACGACGTACAAATCATCCTAGACCAAACAAACAAGCAGACGCGACAAACGTAACAAAGCACCTACTACAAATATACCTTCACAAGTCCATTTCATATTCCCACGACAGGCAAATTCTTCTAACAAACAAGCAGATGCGAGAAATGTAACAAAACACCAATTACAAATCTATCTGCACAAGTCATGTACATTCCCACGACAAACAAATTCTTCTAACGCTTGTCGTGACATAGCGTCAGCATTTATATTTAATTTAAAATTGGATTACCTGACATCCCCGGGTAATTGCTCGACACTAACCGTGTAGATTAGTTCTTTGTATTTTTCAAATAAACGGAGTTCATAATAAAACGTGTTTGTAAAAAATCGAAAAGGTGTTATTAATTCTGTTATAGTTAGTGCTCGTAACCGAATAAAACCCACACAACTGGCACATTCGGGAAACAAATCAAGAAGAAGCTGCAAAAAGATAACTCTTGATCGCGAAAAAACCAATCTCGAAGAAGCCGCAAAGGATAGTTTTTGATTGAGTAAAACTCTCGCCACAAAAAGCTTAAAACAATAAAAATTAGTGAAAAAACCAATCTTGAAGAAGCCGCAAAGGATAATTCTTGATTGAGTGAAAGTCACGCAACAAAAATTTTAAACCTTAGTTTCGTGAAAAACCAATCTTGAAGAAGCCGCAAAGGATAATTCTTGAATGAGTTAATAATTTGTTTTAAAAAACAGTGTAGAAAAATAATAAAACAATATCTTCCATAATCGGGAATTTCGCGACGGAAGTTAATAATAAACAACCAGAGTGACCGAGTCCGGAAACGGATGAGCCTAATAGGTCACTTCATTCTTCATCGAACCGTTGAACGTTACGGACGCATTTCTGTTCTGCTTATTTTTCAAGTGTTTTTTTTTTCCCTGACCTAGTGTAAACTGCTCAACGTCAACTTTTTTTTTAACTCAACTTTCTGTAAACTGCTATGCTGTTCAATGTCAGCCTGAAAGCATTTCACATTAAATTGTTTACTAATCGTAGCGTACTATGTTGTTATTATAAGTGTTCCGCGTCTGTGGTTTCCCAGACCTGGCAGTTATGCTTGAGTTACAATCAATGCAACCAACATTTGCTGCCAAGTTTTGTTGGTGGAACGAGTTACAATCAATGCAACACAACATTTACTGTCATCTGTCACTGGCTATATTCAAGAAATTGCTGTTCGATAATTTGGATCCTTTAAAGTCTCGGAAAGAGATATCAGTGAATATTTTATCCTCTAAAAGCTGCGGAGTATAATGCAAAGTAAAAATGAGACAAAAAAATACAAATTCTGATTGTCATTTGCATATGACATTTCCCATTTCCCGGACTCTCATAGGAACATATTTCAATTGGATATTTTCAAAAATGTTGTTGCCATGCCAAGTTTGAGATATGAGCAAACTCTGCTGCCAAGCAAAGTTGTGTTGCATCATTGTAACTGCTCTCATACGTTCTCATGGGTTCAAACTCATTTTGACGTGCAACAAATGTTGGTTGCATTGATTGTAACTCTAGCTTTACTGTTGTGCTGATTACAATCGCGTTTCACCTAAATCAATTTTTGCAAACTTTGTCATTTTTTTTCGTGTTCTTGCAAGGTGTTTCGTTTTGTGGTTGAAACAAAGCTAATAACCATGAGTAATAGTGTCCCGCGTCTTTTTGTTTTTCCCTGACCTAGTGTAAATTGCTCAACCTAGTGAAAGCTACTCTTAACTCAACTTTCTGTAAATTGCTATGCTGTTCAAAGTCAGCCTGAAAGCATTTGACATTAAATTGTTTACAAATCGTAACGTACTGTGTTGTTGTTATTAGTGTTCCGCGTCTGTGGTTTCCCTGACCTGGCAGTTACAGTTGTGCTGTTTACAATCGCGTTTCACCTAAATCAATTTTAGCAAACTTTGTCTTTTTTTCATGTTCTTGCAAGGTGTCTCGTTTTGTGATTGGAACAAAGCTAATAACTATGAGTCATAAGTGCTGCTTATTGAATTCTACTGCCTATGACAGTAAATCTAAATTTGTTACGTGTAAAGGCTATTGTCAGCGCAGACTACATGGAGCATGCATGGATGCCCCAAGAGACTGGTATTCTTCATATCTTGCTGAACACTTTCTTTGCTCAGATTGCCAAGATACTGAAAGCCGTCTCAGATACATGTACGACAATATCATACAGCATATTGGCAATTTGATTGTGGACAAAGATGACCTCCTCGCAAAACAGATCGCTCAGGCAAAAGCAAACGCCGACAGCTTTACAGAAATGGCCAGATGCTTTGATGGACTAATTAGTGTGACATTTAGCACCAACATCGAAAAAGCTATCTCCACTTTCGATAAGAAACTATCTGTGCTCATTGAGAGCAAAATTTGCGACCAGTCTGAAACACGCTTTCCTAAAGAAAACAACATTGGGACTGACCTTCTCCATACATTGCTGAGCAAAGTATCGGGTAAACCAACAGAAAGGATTGTTGGTGTTAAGTCTCTGAATAAGACATTCTTTGTAAAAGGAGCTCCAAGCTACGCAGACAACTCCTGGCTTTGCAAATTACTGAAGGATGGCTTAGGAATCGCTGATTGCAGTTGCGAAATATTTCCAGCTCGGCTTCGTAGACAGAAGCGTAAATCCCACACGTGTTTTAAGCTGTCTGTTCCAGCTAAATACGCATGGCTTTTTTCGAATCACATGCAGATTGGGGACACCTACACCTGGAACGGTTTGATATTTAGTTCTTGGCGAAACAAACACACCAAACGAGTAAACAACAATCCCAGTCAACGTGCAACTAATCAACTTCAACCAGTGCATATTAAAAAAAACATTAGCAGGTATTTAGGCAATTCCTTAGAATCTAACTCCAAGAATACTCCTCTCTATCCTAGATATCCACAATCTAATAAAATTAAAATCCAGTTAGAGCTCCTTACTGATTCCCACTCATCAATTTCACTAATAACACCCCAAAAATTACCTAACTCTCTTGTGCCAGCAACTACTCATTCTTCAAATACTAATTCCAAAAGTAGTGAGGCATTAATACCATCTAAACAGCTGTGTGGTGCTGACACTATTTCAGCTCCTAAATACAATAATTTTATACGTGGTGAGGATCAAATACCATTCAATTCCGGTTCAATAACAATACCAAACCCGGCAACCATTCAACCCTCCACTACAAAATTTATTGACCCGTTAGTACCTCCTACAGTGAAACTAAAGAAAAATTCAATTAATGATTCAGATAGTAAATACCTGTTATCTCGTTTCAGAGACCATAAGATCTATGATATTGTCCGCGTTTACCTTGCATATATGCATAACGTGAACGATTCCACCTGTTATGAGGGAAAAACGAAGACGCACCTAAAAGTAATGATTCAACAAGAAGGCCTTCCCACTGATATTGACTCCTTTCGTAAATTTTTCATCCGCTATCATGGTGAACCTGGAATGACTCCGGAGCAGGTCAAACTTGACCTTGAAGCTTATCGCTCTTATGCAAGCTCCAAACATATCTCACTATTACAAAAGTCTCGCGAAAACCAAAAGAAATATCATTCCGAACAATAAAATTCCTTTCAATTCTCCTAGATTTCTCTATCACAACTGCAGCGGCATGAGAGGCAAACTTAACAAACTATTTCTTGACGCCAAATCTTGCCATTTTAATATTCTGGCCATCACTGAGACGTGGTTGAATGATTCATACCGAAACGAAGAAATACTTGACTCTAATTGGACCATATATAGGGCTGATTGCGATTATGCTCAGACTGGTGGTTCAAGGGGCGGTGGTGTTCTAATAGCCATTCATAGTTCTTTTTCTATTGTGCCTGTCTTAACTAACCACTGTAAGCTATTTGAGCACAAATTTGCTAAAGTTTTACTCAACAAGCACTATCTTTACATTGGTATTGTCTATGTGCCATCCCGCTCTGACGACAGCACTTACAATTATATAATCGACATGATATCTTCGGTTATTGCTTCCATGAATGAAGAAGACAAAATAATCGTATTTGGGGACTTCAATCGCCCGAATATCAGCTTTACCATCGACGAGAGTGATAAACATCTCCTCCCGGTCAATTTTACCGACACCATTGATTTCAACCTTATCAGCTCGTTTTATACCAATGATTTGCAGCAGGTCAAACCAACTTCTAACTAGAACGGTAGTTGGTTAGATTTGATTTTCACAAATTTCTATGACGAAGTGGTGGTTAGTCCAACTATTGACGCTGAGAATCTTTTCTCTAATACTCCTCATCACTCTGCTCTTACAGTTGAGCTATCTACCATCGATCTCGCTTTCAACCAGTCATACAATAACAAAAGTGTATATGATTTCCGTAATGCTGACTGTGAAAGCATTAGACATTATCTTGATTCTATAGACTGGACAAGTTCCATATCAGCGTGTGACTTAGATGATCTTGTTTCTTCGTTCTACAGAATAGTTTTTCACGCTATTAATAATTATGTACCCAAGATAAAAAAGCGTAATAAGCTTTCTGAGCCATGGCTCGATAGTAACTTGAGGCAATTAAGGAACCAAAGGAATAAGCTATACAAGGCAATAAAACAAGATATCAATATCAGTGGGGACTTAAAAAGAAATTACGATCTATTATCAAATGAATTTTCGGTAAAATCTGGCGAAGCGTATAATTTTTACGTGAATTTAATGGGAGAAAAAATTATTAACGACCCGAAAAAGTTCTTTGATTTCGTAAATACCAAACGAAAAACGACTGGCTACCCCAGTTCCATATTCAGAGAAAAATCAGTTTCTTCTGCTCCACAAGAAATTTCTAATTTATTTGCGGATCATTTTCAGAGTTCATATTACGATCCTTTAGCCCCGTCAACAAATTTAGCAGTTTCCTCTGCTCCAACTGAGCCAACGTCTCTCATCAGCAGAATCGTTTTAACTAGAGAAGCAATCGCCATTGCAATCAACGAGCTAAACTTCAACAAAGGTCCTGGTCCCGATCAAATCCCACTTTATTTTGTAGTCCAGTGCATCAACTAGCTAATTACTCCTTTATTCATAATTTTCAACAAGTCACTGTCATTAGGCGTCTTTCCATCCTCCTGGAAGTCTTCTTATCTTACGCCTATTTTCAAAAGCGGTGACAAACGATCAGTTGATAACTATCGAGGCATCGTTATCCTCTCTGTGATCCCCAAACTCTTCGAGAAGCTGGTTTGTGATACACTAACACCTGTCATAGACCCTCTTCTTAACGAACAACAGCATGGGTTTCGCAAAGGAAGGTCAACCACCACCAATCTCATGATCCTAGTATCAGATGTTCTCTGTGAAATGGAAAAAGGAAACCAAGTTGATGCGATCTATACTGATTTTAGTAAGGCCTTTGACAGGATCGACCATCAGATTCTGACACATAAGTTAAGAAATATTGGCATATCTGGCTCCCTTCTCAAGTGGCTCATATCCTATATTCGCGATAGAACACAGATGGTTAAATTTCAAGGGGCACTGTCCAAAACAGTTTCTGTGCATTCTGGAGTCCCACAAGGCAGTCATTTGGGCCCTTTGCTCTTTAATATATTTATCTCCGATCTATCTCGGATTTTATCTGATATTTCCCATCTCTTCTATGCTGATGACTTGAAAATGTATCACACTATCAAGACTCCCTCTGACGTTTCTTTTGTCCAGTCGAAGCTTGATTCCCTTGAGTAGTGGTGTAATCTGAATAAACTTAATCTCAACGTTGGTAAGTGCCATTTGATAAATGTCTCCCGAAAGAATAATGTTATGGCTAACTCTTACTACCTTAACAACAATGAGCTTAAAATTGTTGATTATGTCACAGATCTCGGAGTAATTTTGGACAAAAAAATGCGTTTCTACCGACAATATGATGTAGTCTTATCCAGAGCTAACAAGCAAATAGGGTTTATTAAGAGGCGTGCTAAAGAATTCAAGAACATTTGGGTCACCAAGACTCTATTTACAACACTGGTGCGGCCTTTACTTGAATATGCTTGCATAATTTGGAGCCCAAATTTTGTTACTCACTGTGAAAGACTAGAATCGGTGCAGAAACAATTTTCACTCTTTGCATTGAGAGACGTCTACAATCCACTAGATTTTCATAATATCCCCTCTTATGAGCACAGACTTAAACTTTTAAATCTAATGACTCTAGCTTCAAGAAGATTGGTAGTTAGAAATTGCCTAACCTTTGATATCATTAATGGAACGGTAAAGATAGGAGCCCTATCGAACAAAGTTACAATTAACAACCAAGCTAGGCGCACTAGGCATACACGTCTTCTGAGGGAATATCAGCACCCCACAGGCTACGGGTATAATGAACCCATTAGTAGATGTTGTCGAGTATTTAACAGTATAAGCCAGCACTAGTCTCCAGGTATTTCCAAATATATCTTCAAAAATAACTTGACAAAGGCTTTATTAACATCATAGTCCAGCTATTACCCTTCCTTAATTGCCTGAAGAAAATATAAGTTAAATGTTTTCATTATACTTTAATTATAAGATTTAATGTTTTATTGTCATAAGTTATATTATGTTTCTGTCTTAATTGCTTAGATAAATGTTGTTTTTTGATGCCTTGCTTGGCAAATAAATAAATAAATATAAACTCGTAGCTGAGGCTTGTAAGAGCAATCTGGTTAATAAACAAAAAAGAATCAAGTGAGAGAAAATAACAGTTAAAAGTGAACTAACAGTTAAAAAAAAACCAATAATAACAGTTAAACGTGGATCCAGCACAAATAAAAAAGAAAAGAAATTTCCAATGTAATTTACAGAGAAACCTTGAAATGGAAGAACAAGCAATTTAGTTACAAGAGGCGTTTCAACAGCGAGAGCTAGAAGTTCCAGAACTAGCTTTGGCATTGCAACGAGTTAATCTGCAGCAAGAATCCAGGACTCAGAGGGAAAGATTGTTGAAGGAAGTCAGATATATGTCTACATTTACCGGACAAAGTGAAGTTCGAATTAATAGTTTCATCAGCAACGTAGAATTTTTCTGGAGTCAAATAAATGACGAAGAAATCAGAAAAGCTGTAACACGAGCGATATTCTACGAAAAAAATCAGGGCGAAGCAAAGGACGTGATCAGTAATTCACAGGAACCAGACAACTGGAACTGGATATAGGACCAGCTGAAACTTCGATATCGTCCAGACACAGAACCGGCTCAAATTCATAGAAGAACTAACAGCTTAAGAGCAAATAATGTAAGTGAATTGATAATTGAAGTACAGAAAATTAGATGTAAGGCAGAGGAACTAACAATTTATTATAAAGAAAATGCATACATAGATTTAAGTAATGTGAACTCCCTATTAGCTTATACGATAAAAGAAATGAGCCAAAGCGTACTCTTAGACAAAATTGATGAAGAACACAACTTAGATGTTATCTTAAATATATTGAAAAAGAGAAGGTACGAGGATGAATGCCTTAGAATTCAGTTCCGAAAACAAAAAAAATTATAGTTTTGCTAAACCAAAAATTTTTAAAGAGCACGCAAACGACAGATACCAAACAAAAAATGACGACAATAGGACTGTACAAACTAAACGGCAGACACAAAATACACAGGATAGCAAAGACTCAGGACGACATTGTTACAGATATAACGAAAATTACAATCAAACTAGTAGCAACAATGTAGGTGACCTTAAAACGCAAAATCATAACTACAACCGCTCAAATCAATAGCGATTTACTAGTAGATTCAATAGAGTGAAAGAAACGCCAATGGAAATAGATAATGTCTAAACTAATAAGAAATACAGAGCTAGAAGAAATGCCTATAATACCGAAAATCAAAATTTAAAAAATCAGGAGAATGAAATTCCGGTAGGGGAAGTAAATAACAAAAGCCAAGATTTTTTTTGGAATTAGCCTCGGAACAACTCCCCCTTATTAATATTACAATAAATCAAACAAAGTATATAGCATTAATAGATACTGGGTCATCATTTAGTATAGTAAATGATTCAATAACAAATTTAAATAAAGTGGAAATCACTCCCTTACAGTTCTCAACAGTCACTGGTAAAGATATAATTCGTTACAAATTACATACACCAGTCCCAAAAGAACTTAGTCCACCACTAGGAGCTATGGTTCGCTGGAAAGTAACAAGTTTAAAAAATAGAAAACACCAATTTATTATTGGTATAGACTTACTTGGCAAGCTCGAAACAGTGATTGATTTGGAAAGAAAAACCATAATAACCAATGGTCAAACAATAGAACTTTTAAATAAACCTTACCCGAATGAAGAAATCCACATGTTGGAAAAAGTAAAAAGTGATTACTTAAATAGAATAAAGCTCGATCATTTAAATGAGGAGAAAAATTGCGAAATAATCAAGGTAATAAAGCGTTATGAAAGAACAGTTTTTAAAGCAGGGGACAAGCTAACTAGTACGCCGAACATAAAACGACCACTGACCAACAGGTTAATTCTAAACTCTACCGATATCCCCCAAAACAAGAAAATGAGGTCACAAAACAAATAAGTGAGATGGAAAAACGGCATTCTTCAAAAAAGCAACTCAAATTATTCAAGCCTATTAATTGTGGTCCCGAAAAAGACTGACAACTCGGGCAAGCAAAAATTCCGCATCGTAATATACTATCAGAAATTAAACGAGGTCACAGTAGATGACAAGTTTCCACTTCCAAATATTGACTATCAAATATTGACAATCCTAGACAAACTAGGAAGGGCTCAATATTTCTCAACTATAGATCTCGCGAAGGGATATCACCAAATTCTGGTGAAACAAGAGGATCGACAGAAAACAGCGTTCATAACTCCGCATAGATTATACGAATTTATCAGAATGCCGTTCGGGCTAAAAAATGCCCCAGCCACGTTCCAACGGCTGATGAACGATGTCTTGAGGGACTTTATATACAGAACATGTGTCGTCTATTTGGACGATGTCCTAGTATTTAGCACCTCCCTACAAGAACATGTCAAAGCATTGACAGATATTTTTGAAGTCCTGGAAAATAATCAATTAAAGATTCAGGTAGACAAATGTAATTTCTTAAAAAAAAACGACATTTTTAGGCCACATCATCACGACGAATGGACTTGAGCCTAATCCAGAGAAAATTGGGATCATCCAAAATATAAAATTACCTATAACAGAAAAACAAATTCCGAGTTTCTTAGGCCTTACTGGCTTCTATAGAAAATTTATTAGAGATTACGCTAAAGTAGTACAACCCATAACGAAATACCTCAAAAAGAAAACCAAGATAAACCCTAAGGATCCCAACTACGTGGAAGCTTTCGAGAAGCTAAAAACATTAATTAGTTACCACCAGTATTAAAATTCCCTAACTTCAATCGAAAATTTCAGCTTACTACAGATGCATCAAACTACGCTATAGGGCGCTGTCTTGTCACAAGATGGCCACCCTATATGCTTCGCGTCCCGCACCCTTAATTCGCATGAACAAAATTATGCCGCCACTGATAAAGAATTTTTGGCTTTAGTGTGGTCAGTCAATTATTTCCGACCCTATCTGTACGGAAATAAATTTAATATTCTGACAGATCACCAGCCAATAAAGTTTTTGCAAGCAAAATATAAGGGAAAATATCTCTCCCCAAGACATCAACGATTGCTCTTGAAGTTAGGAGAATACAAGTATGAAATTGAATACTTGAAAGGAAAACAAAATCGAGTAGCGGATTTCCTTAGTCGAATCGAACAAAACATTGAAAATCGTACTGAAAATGAGAAGTCAGCAATTGAGACAAACTAATATTCAGATCTGGGAATGCTGTGTAACATTGAAGATGACGACGATGTTACAATGGCCACAATTCACTCGGCTTAAGAGGAGCTGCTGGACCACATTTTTATCAAGGACGAAATAGTCAATAAGTACAAAACGCAGCTAATTATCACAAACAATAAAATCACAAACTTTCAAGCAATTCACAAGAAAAGGGTAATATATATTTCAGGATATGATTTTGCATATCTGCAAGAAATTTTTCGCAAGTATATTAAAAAGGGTATAACGGGAATCTATACTGATCTAGACGATCGTAAATACAATATAGTTCAACAAAAACTACGAGAAATGTATTCTAATGATAAACAAATAAAATTTGTCAGATGTTCTTGTAGGGCTCAGGATATCGAAACAGAGGTAGAAGCCGTGAAGCAAATCACGTTATACCACGTGAAGGAGAGTATGCATTCTGGAATTTTAGAAACATCCCATTCCATCAAGAATTAAATCTACTATCCGAAGTTACTAGAGTTAATCCAAATCGTAATCGACCAGTGTGAAGTTTGCTAAGCAGTAAAATATCAAAGAAACCCAATCAAGCCAAAACTGCAATTTTCCGAAATCCCCAAGGAAAAAACCCCAATAATCCATGTTGATATCTAAACCATCATGAGATACGATTTTTTAACTGTACTCGATAAATTTTCAAAATACGGAGCATCCTATTATCTACCCGACAAAACCCATATAACTTTAATAGAAACGTTAGAAGATCATTTCGCAAAATTTGGAAAACCGGGTAAAATAGTTAGTGGAAACGAGTTAAATGTAATGCAGATAAATGATTTTCTAAAAACCGAGGAAGTAGTATTACATATAACGAAGCCAAATAGCCACACAGGAAACGCTGATGTGGAACGGTTTCACAACACTATTGTAGAAAAATGTAGAACTCTTTTACTAAATGAACCCAAATTAACTCCCAGACAGCTACTACAAAAGGCAGTCAGAAACTGAACTGAAACTGAATAATGAACGATATCATTCCACAAGTAAGTGTACTCCGGCGGATGTACAAAATCACAGAGTAAATATAGAAAAAATACGGAATAATATCATCGAAAAACAAAAGATATATTTAACAAAATTAAATAAAAAACGCGAAGACTATCGAGAAACAGGAACGACAGGTTTAATTAAGAACTACAAAGCAGTTAGACAAAAAGAGCAACCAAAATATAGGAAGTACAAAGTGGATAATACTCATGTCGTAAACATAAAACGAAGACTGAAGTATAATGATTATCAAGATTCAGAAAATAACAGATGTGGTGACAGATGAACACATATTGACCGCCCAGAATACAGCGACGAAAGGTCCTCAGGAAGAAGTATTCATTTCCAAATTTAATCTGCAAATAACAAGAGGTGACATTCAAACTCTCCTGGGATCAGAATGGTTGAACGACCAAATTATAAACTTTTAAGTTAACCTCATCGCGGAACGGAGATTGAAAAAACATAGTGAAAACTACCCCAAAGTATATATTACACTTCTTGTGTGCTCTCAAGCAAGCAGGATATAGTGCACTCAGTCGATGGACACGAAAGGTAGATGTATTTGCACATGATGTTATCCTAATCACGGGATGTAACTAGATCGCCTCCTCGCGGTGCATCCTGGGTAACGCTAAATGATCTAGACTCTCTTCACGACCGCTTTCGTCTCTGGACCTTTCTCGACTTACGATTCGTTTGTTGCACTTGGGCTGGTGATCGTAGCATTCTGGACCTAGTCGTCTTCAGGCGCGGTAGCGACGGAGTGAAATCCGCTTCGTGAACGGCTCCGGGTTAATACGATCATCTCCGTCCCGTTAAAACCCTGGCAGGCCTCAGAGTACGTTCTCAGGTTCGTCGCCATTAAGTTGGTGGTGTAGGTTCAGTTGAGGTGGACTCCTGATTAACACCGATCCGGCTCTGACTACTTGTCCCCATAAGGGCTGGTGGCAACCCTCGCATGGCCTCCCTGCTTTGCATAGATAACCATGGGATCATTAAGGTGACTACACATTCGAACTTGAGATAGCGGCTCTGAGTGGGGACCCTTATAGCATGAAAAAGTATCAAACCAAACCTAAACTCGTCAGGCACAAGCCTGGCAATCAACCAAACTCATCCTCTAATGTAGAGGAGGGGGCTAAGTTAGCTGCGCCGTTGCTTGCAGTTAAAGCTTCAGGAAGTGGAGACATGGTGAATAAGCCAGCTCTGCGGACTGACGCTAAGGCTGCAGGGGTTCGTGGAGACATGGCGATCGAGTCAGCTCCACTGACCGCTGCCACAGCTGCCAAGCACGGCTATGGAGACATGACGAGTGGGCCAGCTCCATTGCCTGGCACAGCGGCTAAGCAAAGGTGTGGAGACATGACGAGTGGGTCAGCTCCTATGCCTTCAAAATCTTCCTCAACCCCTGTTTCAGGCGGTTCCGGGGCTGAGGTCACCAAGCCTGGCCCTGCGAATGCCAAGAAGTCCGTTTGTGGCCAGTGTGATGGGAAGGTTTCGGTGAATGAGCCAGCCCGACCATCAACAAGCGCTACTTCCGGTGCCGCTTCCTCTTCAGGCACACAAAGCTCCTCCGCCAATAAATCTCGGGTTTATGGAACTAGAAGGGCAGCCTTCAAAGTTCTGAGGAAGTTTGAAAATGTCCCTCCTAACACTATGTCCGACAAGGACAAAAAGTCCCTTCAGTGGGCAAAATCACAAATTGGGGAGCACTCTAATCCGCTCCCTCTACACCCTGGAGCTTCAGCTCAGAAACGACAAAAGTCGGCTGAGCAGATGAATCAGGGCAGACAAGACTGCAAAAAGTAGAAAGTAGTGACGGCTCCTACAGGGATAACTCGGCTATTTAGTGAAATGGCCAAAGAGTGCCTGGTTTGGGCCGTGATTGATGCCAGCAAGGGAGATGGAACCATCTCCCCCGAAAACTGGCTTAAGATCAGGCAGGCTTTATTTGGAGTCTGCTGCAGACTGCAGAAGGCCAGCTCGGGTCCACCACCTACGGTGAACGATGCGGGCTGGTACAAAGGAATCAGGCTGGTTGCGTGTGGGGACCAACGATCAGCCGATTTTTATAAGCAGGCAATCTCCGAGCTGGGGGAACTCTGGCCAGGCGCCAAGCTTAAGGTGGTGCACAGGGATGAGATTCCTAGCCGGCCTAGATGCAGGACTTGGATTCCAAGTTTCCACTCGGATCCAGTGGAAGTCCTGGAAATAGTGCGGCTTTTCAACCCGGATCTTCCAACGGAAAATTGGAGGATTGCGAAAATTGGAGAGCCGGTGGATAATCGGCGGGAGGCCCTCTTCATCATCAATGAAGAGGCACTCCCGGTCTTAGATGCCCGAAAAGGCATTATCAGGTATGGGGTCGAAAAACTAGCCCTGCGGATCTACCGAAGCGACAGGCCAAAGAGCTCTGCTGCGGGAGATCCAACACCCGAGGAACCTCAACCTAAACAGGTGACTAACATGACGGGGGACGCACCTAAAAAGAGGTTGGACACATTTTTGAGGGCGACATCTGAGGATGAGTCGGATGTGGAATCCCTCTACGCAGACGGGGTTAGTGTCGGGACTACCTCCGATTTGGGTGGCTGCCTGGACCTCATGACTCTGGAAGCAGAGGAAGAGGCTGGGCAGACATCTATGTCAGACGGGGAGGACCTGGATCTAACCATCGTCGAAAATAAATGATGGTGAAGGTATTGCAGATCAACCTTCACCATTCCAAAGTAGCATCAGCTACCCTGCTCTTCCGACTGTCTAGGACAGAGGAGGAGCTGATTCTAATCCAAGAACCATGGGTTGCTAAAAACCGGGTTTGCGGGTTACGCACTGAGGGATACAGACTAGTGGTACCCAATGGCTTACATGAGCCACGTGTCTGCATTCTTGTCAAGAAAACCATAAACGTCCTTGTACTACACAATTTCAGTGACAGGGATAACATGGCTGTTGCAGTGGAAATCGACCAGAGACCATACTGGTTTGTTTCTTGCTACATGGCACACGATCATGGCGATAGCCCACCTTGCGACATTGTCAAGGGTGTTGTGGCTGAAGCCACAAAGATTGGTGTGCCTCTTATTCTAGGGACTGACGCCAACGCTCATAATGAAGTATGGGGTAGCTCCAACACTAATGGCCGAGGTGAGGAACTTTTTGACTTCATCCTGGCCCACGACCTTTCTATTGCCAATACTGGTAGTGAACCAACCTTCCTTACCTCAAACCGCAGGGAGGTTCTTGATGTTACTTTGATTAGTGGGCGGCACTCGCATCTTCTCCGTGACTGGAGGGTTCTACAAGAGTGCTCATTCTCGGATCATAGGTACATATCGTATAACGTGACTGGCCGAAGCTCTGCTATGCAGGCAGCCTTTATCAACAGAAAGAGGACGGACTGGAAGCTATTTAAGTCTCTGGTACGATCCTCACTGGAAACTGCTCCTAGGAGCATTGACTGCTACCATGAATTGGATCGGGCGGTTGACACCCTTACTAGTTCTCTCAACTCCGCGTCTAGGGAAGCATGTAAGCCACCCCCGGCCAGAGGCAATCCTAAGCCTCCCTGGTGGAGTATGGAAATTAGCATCCTGCGGAGAGAATGTAGGAGGGAGTTTAACAGCTCGAAAAGATCTAATGACTGGTCGGTGTATAAAACGAAGCTGAAGGCTTTTAAGTATGCCATACGCAAGGCTAATAGGTCCTCATGGAGATCTTTCTGTGGAAATGTAGAGAGTTTCAGCGAGGCAAATCGCCTTCGTAAGGTCTTAAGCACGACACCAAATGCTATGGGGTGCATAATGAACCCTGAGGGCATTTGGACTAGTTCGAGTGCAGATACTCTAAACGTTCTTATGGACGCACATTTCCCGGGTAATTATTGCCCTATAGGGACAGTGCACCAAACGGAACTAAATTACGGTAGAGAGCCACCTTTCAGAATATCAAACTCTCAGCTGAGGTGGGCTATTAACTCCTTTGAGCCGTTTAAATCCCCGGGCCCTGATGGCGTGCTTGCGGCTGACGTTCAGCAGTCCATAGAAGTATCGCTATCATGGCTCAGGGAGATTTATAACGCTTGCCTACGCTTCTCGTATGTTCCCACCAGCTGGCGGGAAACTAGAGTTGTGTTTATTCCGAAAACAGGAAAAGTCTCTCATGTTAAGCCAAAGGACTATCGTCCAATAAGTCTTAACTCAGTCCTGCTTAAGATTTTGGAAAGGATCATTGATTATCATATTAAACGATCAATCGATCCTATGTTGATCTCGCAGTCACAGCACGCCTATACCAAAGGCAAGTCTGTGGAGACTGCTCTTCACGTCCTTATTGACCAAGTTGAGAAATCTCTTGCTCTAAAGGAATATACGCTTGCTGTCTTCCTGGACATCGAGGGGGCCTTCAACAACGTTAATTCTAACGCAATTGTTGAGGCTCTCTCGGTGATGCATGTGGATGAACGGCTGATTGCTTTTATTGTGCAGCTCCTCAAAAGTAGAGTTGTAATCTCTACGCTGGGTAATGCCAGCGTAAGACGAGGAGTCAGCACGGGCACACCTCAGGGTGGAGTTCTCTCTCCCCTGTTGTGGAACATCACGGTGAATACTCTTCTAAGGAAGCTGGACCGTGCCGGCTGCAAAGTGATTGCTTATGCAGACGACATAGCTGTTTCAGTGTCGGGAAAGTATTTATCTACGCTATCGGAGAGGTTAAATCACTCTCTTGACATAATTTCGCGTTGGAGTCGTGAGTGCGGCTTGAATGTGAATCCTAATAAAACGGAACTAGTGCTGTTTACAAGGAGGTACAAAGTTCCTGATTTTGAGTTACCCAAATTGAATGGGGTCTCCATTAACTTGAGCCAGAAGGTCAAATACTTAGGGCTGATCCTTGACGCGAAGTTACTATGGACGTACAATGTGGCAGAAAGAGCTCGGAAGGCTTTCAACGCACTTTACTGCTGCAAAAGGGCCATAGGGGCGAGTTGGGGATTGCAGCCTCGTACTGTTGATTGGCTTTACACTGCTGTGGTGGAACCAATTCTTTTGTTTGGGGTGGCGTTCTGGTGGCAGGCTGCTCTTAAGGCTACCTGCAAACAGCAGCTTGAAAAAGTGCGGAGAATGGCTGCACTACTGGTAACTGGAGCGCTCCGCTCCACCCCTACTAAGGCACTGTTTGTGCTGCTACATTGGCTGCCAACCAACCTACTGATCTCACAGCAAGCTAATCTTGCAGCTGTGAGACTAAATTGTATCTCAGCATGGAATAGGACAGAGTTCGGTCATGCGAGGATCTTGGCCGAGGGAGTACCCGCACCAGCGGTTGTTGACTACATCGCCCCACAATGCATACTGGATTTGGAGTTTACAACTCGCATTCCATGCAGGGAGGAATGGTGTGATGGTATCACCCTTGATAATGGGCTTATCCATGTGTACACTGACGGCTCAAAGCTAAACAATAGAGTTGGGAGTGGTGTATACTCAGATGAGCTGAATCTCAAGCTGTCCCTCCGTCTACCAGACCACTGTAGTGTCTTTCAGGCGAAGGTAGTGGCTATTTATCAGGCAGTCGAATGGCTTCTGTGTAATCGAATATTCGGGGTCAATATTGGTATTTTCACAGATAGCCAAGCGGCTATTATGTCCCTTGCTGGTCCTTGTACAATGTCCAAGATTGTTGCTGAATGCCGTGCATCTCTTAGGGAGATGTCGAGACATTCGGTTGTTCAATTGATTTGGGTACCTGGACATAGGGGTTTTCAGGGCAACTGTGAGGCCGATGAGCTAGCAAGGCTTGGAACTTTGCTACCCGAGGTCTCTTGCTCCTTTTCAATAGGTATACCGATAACATCGGTCAAACTGGCCATAAGGCAAAAATATCTTGAGGACGCTAAGAAGTCCTGGGCAGATGAATCTTCCTGTGTGATAACAAGGCAGTCCTGGGTATCCATGGATGCGCATCGCACCAGGCAGCTTTTAGGCTTAACTCGAAGCGCCCTTCGTTGCACTGTGGGCGTTCTAACGGGCCACTGCCTGATAGGACGGCATGCACAACGTTTGGGCGTAGAGTTTAATGACTTCTGTCGGAGCTGTGGCTCTGAGGATGAGGAGGAAACCGTCCTTCACCTCATGTGCCAGTGTCCGGCTTTGGCAAGGAGAAGACTGGCGGCACTTGGTGCACCCTTTCTCTCAAACCTGACGGAACTGTCCCTGGTAGAGCTAAAGGGGATAGTCCGGTTTATCAAAGGAAGCAAATGGTTTCCTGACTTTAGTGAGTAGAAGAGAGTCACTAAAATATTGTGGTACCACAACGGGCCTCTCCTGTGCCTATGTGTGCTGGTCGTCAGGCCTCTGAAGATCGGCAGCCACGTTAACCTAACCTTAACCTAACCTATCCTAATCACAGTACACCTAAACAATTCACATTGGTGTATGACCATAATAGACTTAAAAAACTAGTGCACCTGAACCGCTAGAAACACTTATGTTCGAAGAACAGTAGAAGAATCGTGCAAGTTTTTAGCGCATATTCCACCACATGAGCTGCTTATTACGGCCAAACTGTTTCAAATGCCACGTTTTACTTTAGTCTCAAGAATGCATTATAACTCATATGGTAGAAGGTTTCAGATATTACCACTGGCATGAATTTCAACGTTTATGAGAGCAAAACACGGGTTAATTATAATCGTTATCAGTTGCTTATTTCACAAAATTTTGAGAGCAGCATCTCATATAACATCAATGAAGAAAATGCTCAGCGCCTGCAGCACTGTAACTGAAGTTGGTGTTTGGGGCTGCGATCCGAAAAATTTGCAGATTTTTGGGAATTGAAACATCGGTTATTTATTTTCATTGTAAATGTTTCCGGTATGAATACTAACTGGAGTGTGTTCAATGTGCATGCTATAGCTGCTATTAGCTGCTAATTTAGCAGCTCTGGCTGTCCAATGCCACGAAATAGCTACTTTCTGATGCTTGCTATTTGACAGTCGGGCTGTCCAAGATTCCGGAATAGCTACTAAGGTAGCAGCTATTCGCTGCTCGTAGTCTGGAGGATAGCTAGAAAGTAGCTAAGGCAAAATGGCCGTGCGTACACAGCTGACATGCAGTTTAAACGTCATTTTCAATTGGAAATTGAAATGAAAAGAAGTTTTTGCGCTTTTGTGACACAGGGGTGTGTTCAATGTGCATGCTATAGCAGCTATTAGCTGCTATTTTAGCAGCTCTGGCTGTCCAATGTCACGAAATAGCTACTTTCTGATGCTTGCTATTTGACAGTCGGGCTGTCCAAGATTCCGGCATAGCTGCTAAAGTAGCAGCTATTTGCTGCTCGCAGTCTGGAGGATAGCAAGAAAGTAGCTGAGGCAAAATGGCCGTGCGTACACAGCTGACATGCAGTTTAAACGTCATTTTCAATTGGAAATTGAAATTAAAAGAAGTTTTTGCGCTTTTGTGACACAGGAGATGAGGAATAAATTTGAAAATAGTGACAGCATAAATTAAATACGGGCTTTTAAACACTTCAACTCAACGCGAGTTTTAAGTTGGCTTGTACACAGTGCAGTTCATCTTGACTTTTTAGAAGACGAGCATGAAGCGTAAAAGGCCGGGTGCACTGATTCCTGTATTATGAAATTTTCAACGATTATTTTTTGCTCTTTTTCTCATATATGGCTTCAAAAGCCGGAAATAAGTGATACGTTTTAAATATGTTAGGAAAATTTTAATGCATTGTGCAGTTGTATGTTGAAAACTCTTAAATTTCATAGAATTTCCAAAATGCAATGGAAGTATTGAACTGATCCTCGAAAATTCAAAAATTACAATAAAATAATTGAAACAAAATTATTTTTGAATTTCCTGTGTAAAGGCTGACCTTCGTAGCAGCTCTTGGCTGTCCAATAACCATAGCTGCTTCACCTAGCTACTGCGAATTTTGACACTTGCTAAAGTGATGCTATGCTATGCTATGCTTTTGGAGCAGCTATAGCATGCACATTGAACACACCCCAGGAGATGAGGAATAAATTTGAAAATAGTGACAGCATAAATTAAATACGGGCTTTTAAACACTTATGCTCAACTCGAGTTTTAAGTTGGCTTGTACACAGCGCAGCTCATCTTGAGTTTTTAGAAGGCGAGCATGAACGTAAAAGGCCGGGTGCTCTAATTCCTGTTGTTGTGTAACTTGAAAACAAAACTGACGTTTCGACACTTGTCGAAATGTCATATACATAGATGGCGACTAGAGCGCCCTAATTGCACGCGGTGGTGAATCCTCGGAACTAGATAATTATTTTTGATTCGCGCAGATTTTGAATTTGTTATAACTGTACTATTATTGATATAAAAGATCAAATGATTAACAATAAAGGACAGTCTTGGATGGTAAGCCAAATAACAAGCGGCGACCAAAATTAATAAAACAATAGTTTTATTCTCAAATAAAATCAAGACTCCCTTGACTTAGCGTAGCGTCACCAAAGCCAAGTCTTAGCAGGGTCAATTAAAGAAAAAAAGACTGTACTATTTACGCATAGCGGCGACAGGTTCGCCAAAGCGTAAACTAATAGCAGTCTAAATCTCTTTTCTGGTTCAAACAGCTAAATTATAGCCAGTTACCAGATACCAGTGTCCACGACCTTTAGTGACATATTACATGGCGACCGTGCCAGCGGCGGACCAAAGAAATTTAAAGTCCGACCTTCCCAAAGAAGGAGGACCTCAACCACGGGAGGACCCACGGATCGTCCTGGCGCGGAAGGAAGAACAAAAATTAACTACGATACCGTACCAGGACACGAGACGAAAACAGAAGAAACGCGGAGGCAAAACGGTGTATTTGAGGAGGCTCCGAGCGGCGCTTAGAAGAACAGCGACGAATGAAGATAACCCACCACCCTGGGAAATACAAGGGGAGTTATTCGAACGTATCGAAGAAATAACAAACGAATTAAAAAAAAAAAATAAAGAAAAATTGTAAAAACAAAAATGTACATACATAACTGAAAAATCAAAGACAGTAAAATGAATTGAATAAAATGAATTATTGTTGTAAACTATAGTTAGAAAAAAAAGATAATAATAAATGAAAACTAAACAAAAAAACAATATATTTTTATTAGAATACAAAAAATTTTTTTTTGAAACAAAAACCTATGGTCCATGGTATGAATATTATTTTTTTTAAATGGAAGAGCAGATAAATGCCATATCGGAAATTATAATAAATTTAAAAAAAAACTCTGGGAAGGGTATACAAAAGCGATACCATAATAGAAAAATTAAGTGATATCGAAGATTTAAAGAAAAGAGTACTAGATACAGAAGATAGTTCAGAATTGCGAAAAACATTCTTGGATAAATATAGTGTAGCGAAAGAGTTGTTAGAGGAAAAATTAGAGCAAGCAGTAGAAAATAAAATGGGAACTTTTAATATAGAAATAGCTTTAAAATCAATACCAACTTTCAATGGAAACCCAAAAGAGGTAGATGCATTTTTAACCATAGTTGGGTTACTAAATGAAAGTCTGAATGAAGAAGGAAAATTGAATTTATTGAATTTCGTTAAAAATGTAAAGTTAGGAGCAAGCGTGAAGGTACAACTAAGTACATTAGAAATAAACAATTATTCAGCGCTAGAAAAACACTTAAAAAATAGGTACAAAAGTAAGAAAACATTACAGCAAATACACACGCAATTGGCTCAGCTACAACAACGCGGAACTGTAGAAAAATATAGAGAAAAATTGTCTGAGCTCATTAGTGAATTGAGTGATACCCAAATAAATAGCCTAGGACAAAATACAACTGCACAAGAAAAGGCGGTGATAGTAAAGTCTAATGATTCTTACGCGCTTACAATTTTCAAGAATGGATTAAATGAAACCCCTAAACACATTTAATAGTAATAATACGTCTCATAGCTATAACAATAACAGAAATCACGGCACGAACCAGAATAGAAATTATAGAGACAACCATAATTCGAGACCAAGTGAAATAAACAACTCGAATAACTACAGAAACAACATAAATACTTATAATAATAGAAATAACGAGTGGAATCAAAATAATGCTAATAGAAATAATAACTATAGAAATAACAATAATAATAGAAACAATCACAGCTCAAGGGGTAATGAAGTAAATTATCGAAATCACAGAAACTATGATAACAGCAGAACTAATAGCAGAAATTTCAACGATAGGAGACAACGAATAAATATAGTCCAGGTAAACGCGACAAGCCCGGAGGCCAGCGACAACGAACAATAAAAGTTGACCCGGGGACCAAGACAGAAAAAATATTACTACTTAACAGACAGCTCGAGAATTACGTCTCGATTTACTGCAAGGATAATAAAAAATATTTAAAATTATTGGTTAACACTGGAGCAGATGTGTCACTATGTAAAGCAAGTGCGATTCCGGATGATCAAATCATAAATGAAGACAAAAGATGTAAATTTTCCGGAATAACTGATGAAAAAATACAGTCGATTGGAATGACTAATTTAAATTTGAGTATTGATGGAAATAACATCAATTTTCCATTTCAAATAGTGGAATCTGATTTTCCTATTCTTACGGACGGAATATTAGGAAGGGATTTTCTTACCCAAAAATTAGCAAGAATAAACTACGAAACATACACAATAACAATAAATATAAATTATGAAGACCATACTATACCTATCGCTACAAAAAAACAGAGAGTTGCAGTACCACCAAGGTGTGAATACGTATGTCCCATCGAAATTAACATAAAGGAAGATAGTGTAACCACTAACAAAGAAATTAAACCAGGAGTCTATTTAGCCAGTTCAATAATCCCAGTAAAAGGCGTAAAACACATTAAGATATTAAACACAAATGAAGAAGAGGTAATACTCGAAAATTTTAAAATTGAAATCGAACCGTTAAGAAACTTCAAACCTTGTGAAACAAGTAAATCAGTAGCTCGAAACATCAGAGACGAACAAAGATTTAAAGACATATTAAAACACGTTAAAATAAATCATCTGAATGCGAAAGACCAGAAGTCTCTATTAGAAATTCTTAAAACATACCAACATATATTCCACTTAGAAGGTGAAGCTTTATCCACAAACAACTTCTACACTCAAAAAATACAAGTTACAGATACCACACCGACATACATAAAGAATTACAGGTTACCTCATACACATATTAACGAAATAAACAAACAAGTACAGGAATTGTTAGACAGCAATGTCATCGAGGACTCAACCAGCCCCTACAACTCACCACTACTTCTAACACCGAAGAAGAGTGAACTAGGCGCAAATAAATGGAGACTAGTAGTTGATTTTAGAGCACTCAATAAGAAAATAGTCAACGATAAATTCCCTCTAACAAGACTAGAAGATGTTCTAGATAGTCTGAGGAGAGCTAAATATTTCTCTACTTTAGACATGACAAGTTCATTCCATCAAATAGAGCTTACGAAAGAGTCACAACCATTGACAGCCTTCTCAACGAACAAAGGGCACTATCAATTTAAACGACTACCATTCGGTTTGACAATTTCTTCAAACAGCTTTCAACGCATGCTAACCATAGCTCTAAGTGGACTGGACTCATCAGCTTTTCTATATGTAGATGATATAGTTTTCGGCTGCAGTTTAGCACACCATAATGCAAATATAGTACGAGTATTTGAAAGATTGAAAAAATACAATCTTAAGTTGAACCCTAAAAAATGCAATTTCATGAGAAGCGAAGTGGTTTACTTGGGACATCTGATAACCAAGGATGGAGTTCGCACTGACCCCGGAAAACTAGATACAATCAAAAAGTACCCAGTACCAACAAATCCAGACGAAGTCAGAAGATTCGTCGCATTCGCCAATTATTACCGTCGATTCATCCCCGACTTTGCTAAAATAACGAAATGTCTAAACGATCTACTAAAAAAGAAAGTTGAATTTAAGTGGGCACAGCAATGCCAAACAACATTTGAATTACTTAAAAGCAAACTAATGAATGCACCAATTCTACAATACCCGGACTTTAGTAAACCATTCATAGTCACAACGGATGCATCAGACTATGCATTAGGCGCAGTAGGTACTGTCAAAAGGTGACATAGGACAGGACTTACCCATAACTTACGCGAGTAGAACTCTCGTCAAACATGAAGTAAACAAATCTACGATAGAAAAAGAATTACTGGCGATTCATTGGGCAATAAACTTCTTCCAACCCTATCTTTTTGGAAATAAATTTTCGGTGGTGACTGACCTTAGACCACTGATATCGTTATTCACACACAAAAACCCATCATCAAAAATGACACGCATAAGAGTCGATTTATGTGATTATGACTTCGACATAATATACCGAAAAGGAAAAATGAATGTCAATGCGGATGCACTATCACGCATCAAGTTAAGCTCAGATACATTAAAAGAAATGATCCCGAAACAAGACCATAACGTTAAGAACAAAAATATATTAGCAGTCACAAGAAACATGACCAGAGAGAAATACAACACACCAACGATAGAAGCACATGAACCAAACCAAAACACAAAGTTAAATGAAACGTATATATGGAACAGCGAATTGATGGCTGACATAAAAAATTTAATAAACCTAAAATTTGAAACGGGGAAAAATACAAAGATAAACATTGAAAATAACCAAGTTAAAATTGAATGCAGTGATAATCCATCGGAATTAGTTTCGTTACTGGAGAAGCTGACGTCAATAGTGACAAGGAGAAATATAACAATGATATACTTAAAAGAAACTGATGAAATATTTAACATAATAGGGAAAAAGGAATTCAAAGACATATTCAATAAATTACAACAGTGTACTCAATCAAAAGGCAAAAAAACCCTAAAAATTATAATATACAAACCCCCAAAAGAATAACAGATAAAATAATACAATTTAAATTGATAAATGATTACCATACAACACCCGTAGGAGGACATTTAGGTGTGAGAAAAACGACATTAAAACTCAAACAGAAATACATATGGAAAAATATGAACAAAATGATAAAATCCTTTATTAACAATTGTGAAACTTGTGCTAAAAATAAACAGACAAAACACATAAAAGAAAACCAAATTATAACAGACACACCTGCTAACACATTCGAAACAATCGTCAAAGACACAGTAGGGCCACTTAGGTTGAGCAACAATTATAGATATATACTCACAATGCAGTGCGAATTATTAAAATATGTTATTGCCTATCCAATAGAATCAAAAGACGCCAAAACTATCGCGAAAACAATGGTTGAACAATTAATATTAAAACACGGCCTTTTCAAAAAACTTAAGTCAGATAATGGAACTGAATTCACCAATGAGCTAATGGCAAACATTTGTAGTATGTTAAAAATAGAACAAGTATTCTCGACACCCTATCACCATGAAACACTCGGGACAGTGGAACGTAATCACAGAGTATTAAACGAATATTTATTGAACTTTACCAATGATTACGAATGGGATAAATGGGTACCTTACTATACTTTTGCATACAACACTAGCCCCCATGTAGATACACAATATTCTCCATACGAACTAGTATATGGCAGATTACCGCATCTACCTAAAGACATAATAGAAAAAGATGAACCAATAAACAATATAGATAATTATGCTAATGAACTAAAACTCAGGTTAAAAAATAGTATCAGTCTAGCACGAAAAATAATCGATAGAGTAAAACACGAAAGAAAACTTAAATTAGACAATTTTGCAAAACCATCAAACTTGAAAGTAGGAGATTTAGTACTAGTAAGAAAAATGAATAGAAAGAAATTACAAAACACATACCACGGACCATACGAAATTAAATTCAGAGATGGCGTAAATTCAGATATCTTAATAAACAACAAATGTAGAAGATATCACAACAGTTTGTTAAAGTTATACAAGCCACAGACAAGATTAATAATGTAATAAACTATAAGCATACAACTACAAATTTCCACAATCAGATAAAAAACACAAAAAAAAACAAAATAGAATCAAACAATATGTACACTATAAGATAAAATTAAGTCAAAATAAAGAAAATATCAAGAAAAGAAATATATACATATGAAATTGCAAATTAAATAGAATTAAGTCAAAAAAAAAAATTAATAATAGCATCAAATTATATGAAATTGTAATGTGCGAATCTAAAAATTAAAATTAAAAAATTTTCTTTTCATACAAAAGAAAATTTTTTTTCCCAAAGAGAGAGGGTGTTGTGTAATTTGAAAACAAAACTGACGTTTCGACACTTGTCGAAATGTCATATACATAGTTGGCGACTAGAGCGCCCTAATTGCACGCGGTGGTAAATTCTCGGAACTAGATAATTATTTTTGATTCGCGCAGATTTTGAATTTGTTATAACTGTACTATTATTGATATAAAAGATCGAATGATTAACAATAAAGGACAGTCTTGGATGGTAAGCCAAATAACAAGCGGCGACCAAAATTAATAAAACAATAGTTTTATTCTCAAATAAAATCAAGACACCCTTGACTTAGCGTAGCGGCGACAGGCTCGCCGAAGCCAAGTCTTAGCAGGGTCAATTAAAGAAAAGAAGACTGTACTATTTACGCATAGCGGTGACAGGTTCGCCAAAGCGTAAACTAATAGCAGTCTAAATCTCTTTTCTGGTTCAAAGAGCTAAATTATAGCCAGTTACCAGATACCAGTGTCCACGACCTTTAGTGACATATTACACTGTATTATCAAATTTTCAACGATTATTTTTTGCTCTTTTTCTCATATATGGCGTCAAAAGCCGGAAATAAGTGATACGTTTTAAATATGTTAGGAAAATTTTAATGGATTGTGCAGCTGTATGTTGAAAACTCTTAAATTTCATAGAGTTTCCAAAGTGCAATGGAAGTATTGAACTGATCCACGAAAATGCAAAAATTACAATAAAAAAATTGAAACAAAATTATTTTTGAATTTCCTGTGTAAAGGTTGACCTTCGTAGCAGCTCTTGGCTGTCCAATATCCATAGCTGCTTCACCTAGCTACTGCGAATTTTGACACTTGCTAAAGTGATGCTATGCTATGCTTTTGGATCAGCTATAGCATGCACATTGAACACACCCCTGTAAGCATTTATTGTTACAAAAGTAGCACAACCGACTCGTGCTAGCAACCTTTCGCCAGTATCGAAGCCAAGAATATATCACATCTGCTTCACGTTGTTATATTACATTCGAAGTTATAGGAGTATAAAGAAATTTAGGATTACCTGCAACGAGTTTTTTCAAATAATAGAAAGCTTAATATTTGCTGTTTATTTTCACTATAATATCATTACCAATTGAAAATTCTACGATAAACCGCTTAATAAAGATATTGTAATTAAACACAAAACCAACAATAGCTGGCAACCCTCTCGTGGCTTTTCAACCAAATTTGGCCTGTATAATGTTTCTAATAGGTTCCATTAATTGTATGAAATTTGTATTGATTTCGTGACTGCACTGGAAGTTATAGGGCAAAAAGTTTTATTTTCCTGAGCAAATTTTCAACACCAAAGACACAAAAATTACCAGCACCAATCGAATTTTTCAACCACATTTCTATCAAACAGAATTTAGAGTAAGGTTCAGCTACTGTGTCCATTTCATGAAAATCTGGTAACTTTCGTAGGGCAAAAAACAGTTTTTCTTCTTTGTAATTTTTCAAGATGGCACCACTGGCACAGAGTTGCCTTCAACTCAAAATCGCTTCTATCAGACCTGGTCCTACTTAAGTCCAATGTATTCTGTCAATTTCAATTGTATCTGATTATTGATCCGTCAGTTCCCGTGAACAGAAGTTTTTGATGCTAAAAATGTAGGTTAACTGGGAATGGGTTATCGTTCTCGTCCGACATGAAAATTCCAAAGTTTTACTTTGAACGTGTAGATAAAGCATAAGATTTGTGTACAGATTGGTTTTATTGTAATAAGCCGTTCACACTACACTTCTAAATCAAGTAGATTTAGAATCTACTATAGAATAAGTTAATAAGGTAAGCGTTCACACTACCCGACGTGATTTAGAATGAGGAGATTTAGAGAGAGAGATCTCATTCGAATTTAAGTGTACAATTTTTGTTGCGTGAAAGTTGTTGAAAATAGTGCAGAAACGTGCAAGAGCATTATCTATTCATTTTTTACAACTCAAATTTTCCGTTTTTGTTCAGTTTTCTTTATTTTAGACCGAAATTCGAATGACATTTCCTTCAAATCTATCGTGCCTCTCACGGATGGAATTCAGCGCGCTCTAAGAACAATTTAGCCGGGAAAAATTCACAAAAGTACCTGATTTGTACTTGATTAACTCTAAATCTGGTCACTTTCAACTGTCAGACGCCGAAAAAAATGTATGGGTAATCAGGTCGATTTAACTTGATTTAGCTCTAAAGCGATCAGCTGATCGCAATCACCTGATTTAGAGTCTAGTGTGAACGGGCTATAAGAAATGGACATTTTTTAGGATATTCGATGGTGTGAATGTTTTCACTTCCAAATTTTAATTTGTTCAAATTTAAGACACCAAAATTATCATAGCTGGCAGCTCCAACCGAATTTTTCAACCAAATTTTTTTTTAAAGTAAGGTCCAGCTACTGTATGAATTTCGTCAAAATCGAACGATTGAACCAGAATTTATGGGCACAGAATCACCCGCATTTCAAAATCACTTCTATCAGACCTGGTCCTATTTAAAACCAATACATTCTGCAAATTTCAATTAATTCTGCTTATTGGATCATGAGTTTCCGTGAACAGAAAATTCTGATGCTAAAAATATAGGTTAATTAGGCAAGGGATACCATCTCAAATTTTCTTTTTGTCTATGTAAACAAAGCACAAGATTTACATATGAGTGGCTTCTTTTTGAAGAAGCGGTATTTTTTCAAGAGAGACGATGATTTGGAGGTTTTCACTTTCAGTGCCTGCCCTAGCTACAGGGTTGCCAGCACGCTCATTAAAAGCTACACAAATCTCCAACTAAATAATTCCAATATGACCTGAAAATTAAATAGGTCTGTCAAAAGTTATCGCAATTTAAAAATTTTCAAGTTTTCTTGTTCTCTTTTTAGGCACCCAGCGTACACATGGGGTTGAAAAATTCCAAAACATTATCCGATTCACATGTAAAACATGTTCGAAATTTATTTCGTCAACTTTTTTTTTGCAAAAATTATTTGTGTACGGAATAATAGGTATATTAAAAATATCACTAAAATGGCCGCCAGTTCCAAAGGGTTAAAGATTATTAACTTTTTGTGAGACCTGGCACTATTTCGCACATAAACCAATGTGTCCTGAAAATTTTAGTTCAATCGGATGGCGGATTCCTGCGAATTTTTCACTGAAATTTTTGGATGATATTTATATATATATATGTGTATATATATATATATATATATATATATTTATATATAAATATATATATATATATATATATTTATATATATATACATATATATAGATATATATATATATATATATATATATATATATATATATATATATATATATATATATATATATATATATATGTATATATATATATATATATATATATATATATATATATATATATATATATTATGTATATATATATATGTATATATATATATATATATATATATATATATATATATATATATATATATATATATATATACATATATATATATATATATATATATATATATATATATATATATATATATATATATATATATATATATATATATATATATATATATATATATATTTGTATATATATATTTGTATAAATATATATATATATATATATATATATATATATATATATATATATATATATATATATATATATATATATATATATATATATATATATATATATATATATATATATATATGTATATAGAAATATTATTTTTTTGGCCAATGTGATTTTAATACAAATGTTCTTCTTCGAACATTAGTAATAATAAAATTACATACTATGACCCATTAGGAAAAGCCAGTCCGGAAATATTATATTTATTAGAAAATTATTTGAAAGAAGAATCAAAGGATAAACGAAAGGTCAATTTAGACACCACAAATTGGGTTTAAGAAAGTATAATAAGTGGCTCTAATCAAAATAATGGGTATAGGCTAAGATTCAATCAACGCGAATGCGAACAGTTTTAGCACAGGCAAATCATATGCGGCGAATAGAACCATTCACGACGAATGCGAATTCGCACGAACTTGCGAATGCGACTAGTTTGAGCAAAGAGCAAAATAGTCGCACGAATTGTCGGAATGGCCAATTGCACGAAAAGAAAATGTACATCATGTATGTCATATAATAGTAATTTGGGTCTTGGGTAAAAAAAATTTATAGTGGCGGTTAGTTTGAAAGAAAATAGGGATTATTGGTTTTCATGTGCAAATAATTGGATATTGTTCGCAATAGGTTTTGTAGCGCAGTAACTTAGTGTTAAGAAATGCCATTTAATTTCGCAGAAAGATTTGAATAAAAAACTGTTTCAGCTGGCAGGAGATGGTTTCATTTTGTTCGTAAAAAGTAATGGGTGGGGAAAATTGTTGTTGACTATGACTGTGCTAGGTAGTTGTCAAAATATATTTGTGAAAATATGTCTATAACCTCAAATTTGTGGTTTTGAAATTTTTGTGACACATTCATTAAGGAAGAGAAGAAAAGTAGTTTGTTGTCTGATATACATATAGTTTTTTAATATTTTGCGACTTTGTTTACCGAATACTATTCAATTATTTTTTGATTTATTAATAAGTAATTTGGAGAGCTTCCCTCAGAGTTCGGTAGTGTTGCATCTGCTAATAGCAACAATACGCCAGTCAACATTTTGGTCATGTATTTTTGTTGGATGTCATGTATTTTTCTCATAACAATGTCAATTCGCAATAAACAGAGCATTTTCAGGTTTAAAACAAAGTAAGTTCAATTAATTGCACAATATTCGGAAATGGAACTGTATCCTACAACTACTAACGAATTCAAATACCTCACTCAGTTTACATATTTTCCAGTTGGCAACTTTGACGCGAATGCGAATCGCACCGATTGGTTCTTCAAATGCGATTGCTCCTGTCAAAAAATGCGATTCGCATTTCGCATTCGCGTTGATTGAATCTTGGCCTTATGAATGCGGCGCATAGATATAAAAGAATATGGATGCAAAATAGCAATCCGTGTACCCATACGTGAGTTTGCCTTTCTTAATACACGGACAACATTGCTCTCACAATAATTCTGCTCAGTGCACCCCTTTCTACCGCACTCACAACCGAAAAGCCTTAATGCTGTGTCTTAATGCTGGGAACACCAGATCGGTGTAAAAGCGTGCAACGGGCAACACGGAAAGATATGTCAATGTCAGTTTGATTTGTGTCGGGGACTGAAAACATTGACTTTCAGTCAAAATTTGTCAAATAAATTTTGAAAATTTTTCGGCTTATTTGGTGGAAACGTACATCTTCGTTTGTGCGCAATAATTTGTGTCGGTTTCGCGGACAAATTAGCGGTGAAACATGCTAAAATAGTGCGATAGTGAAGTGCCGAGTTCCAGGCTACAAAAGTAGCTACCGAAGGGTTCGCAGGGGATATCGTACTTCGGGTAAGTAAAATTAACCTTTGGCATCAATTTCGTTTAGTTTTTGTGTGAAATCATAATTAATTTCATTCACAAAAAGCATTTTAATCTCCACTCGCCGGTTCGGGGAAAGAAATGTCTAACGACGTTCAAAATGGCGATCTCTCGTGGTTTTTTTCACATTGGGTCTGCCGTATGAACTGTGTCAGGCACACACCCGTACCTCATTTTCACACCAGTAAACAGAAAGTCGAAAATCGGCACATTTCTCTCGTTCGATTTCGAATCCATTCTCTCTTATATCTGTGATGCGGCGTATTCAGTTGTATGTTCGCTGAATACTCTACTCGCAATAACCTGGCTTATTTCACACAAAAATATATTCCCAAACTTCGTAGTAAAATGCTCGTGGAAGTTTTAGAAGGACTGATTTTTAATACCCAACACACATACTACCTAATATATACCATCTGGACAGTTCAAATAAACATAGTCGTTTTTACATGTATGGAAACCAGTAATAATTATACTGACGATATTTACTATGCAACCGGTATCGGCGACTTTGGTAGTGCAACCAATTATAATCAATAATGGATACATAACAGTTAATATGGGAACTACTGAAATATCAAAGGACACAAAAACTATACTACATATAATCGATCTTAAGGAACTAAGAAAACAATCAATACTACCATAGATAACATAGACAAAACTAGGTGCCGCTACCGACCCGGTAATCAATAAAGATATAGAAAATATTCAAAGGAAATTAGAAACAATTGAACCAAAATCTAAACCAAAAAGAGGGCTGTTCAATTTCGTTGGAAGTGCTAAAAACTGACTTTTCGGAACAATGAGTGATGAAAATAGGCAAGAAATCGTAAATAATATCCAAACAATGCAAATTAATGAAGAAAGAGCTATTAAAAACCTCAATAAACAAATCGAAATTAACTCTCATATTACCTACCGACTCGATTACTAATATTAAAAAAAAATGGAGAATCTGATCGAAACCAAATCACCCAAACGTGGGAGCAAATAGCAGCCAATGAATGAAAAATCATCCTAAAACAACTAAAGTTCGACCAAACTATCAGATTCAAATGTTGACAGATAAAATTAACCAAATTATGGATAGCATATCCTAAGCAAAACATAACATAATACATCTTAGCTTACTAACATCAACAGAACTAGCTATAACAAAATTGGACTTTTACAAGCTTCAGAACGTGAAAACAGGACTTTTCAAATACAATGAAGATTTGCTCACTCTGGCAATACAAATCCCAGACTCATATAAACTTGTACCATTCAAATTAATCACGCCAATACCAAAAACTCTAGCGCACCTGAACCGCTAGAAACACTAATGTTCGAAGAACAGTAGAAGAATCGTGCAGGTTTTGAGTGCATATTCCACCACATGAGCTGCTTATTACGGCCAAACTGTTTCAAATGCCTCGTTTTACTTTGGTCTCAAGAATGCATTATGACTCATATGGTAGAAGGTTTCAGATATTACCACTGGCATGAATTTCAACGTTTATGAGAGCAAAACACGGCTTAATTATATTCGTTATCAGTTGCTTATTTCACAAAATTTTGAAAGCAGCATCTCATATAACATCAATGAAGAAAATGCTCAGTGCCTGCAGCACTGTAACTGAAGTTGGTGTTTGGGGCTGCGATCCGAAAAATTTGCAGAACTTTGGGAATTGAAACATCGGTTATTTATTTTCATTGTAAATGTTTCCGGTATAATTTTATTGATACAAAAGTAGCACAACCGACTCGTGCTGGCAACCTTTCGCCAGTATCAAAGCCAAGAATATATCACATCTGCTTCACGTTGTTATATTACATTCGAAGTTATAGGAGTATGAAGAAATTTAGGGTTACCTGCAGCGAGTTTTTTCAAATAATCAAAAGCTTAATATTTGCTGTTTATTGGCACTACAATATCATTACCAATTGACAATTCTACGATTAAACCGCTTTATAAAGATATTGCAAACAAACACAAAACCAACAATAGCTGGCAACCCTATAGTGGCTTTTCAACCAAATTTGGTCTGAATAATGTTTATAATAGGTTCCATAAATTGTATGAAATTCGTATTGATTTCATGACTGCACTGGAAGTTATAGGGCAAAAAGTTTTATTTTCCTGAGAGAATTTTCAAAACCAAAGACACAAAAATTACCAAAGCTGGCAGCACCAATCGAATTTTTCAACCAAATTTCTATCAAACAGAGCTTAGAGTAAGGTTCAGCTACTGTGTCAATTTCATGAAAATCTGGTTACTTATTCACATTTCATAGGGCAAAAAGCTGTTTTTTTTTTCTTTGTAATTTTTCAAGATGGCACCACTGGCACAGAGTTGCCCAGACCTGGTCCTACTTAAGTCCAGACCTGGTCCTACTTAAGTCCAATGTTTTCTGTAAATTTCAATGGTATCTGATTATTGATTCGTGAGTTCCCGTGAACAGAAGTTTTTGATGCTAAAAATATAGGTTGACTGGGAAAGGGTTACCGTTCTTGTCCGACATGAAGTTTCCAAAGTTTTACTTTGAACGTGTAGATTAAGCATAACATTTGTATACAGACTGGTTTTATTGTAAGAAACGGACATTTTTAGGATATTCGATGGTTTGAATGTTTTCACTTCCAAATTTTTATTTTTCAAATTTAAGACACCAAAATTATCATAGCTGGCAGCTCCAACCGAATTTTTCAACCAAATTTCTACCAAACGTGGTTTAAAATAAGATCCAGCTACTGTGTAAATTTCGTCAAAATCGAACGATTCAATTAGAATTTATAGGGCTAAAAGCAGTTATCTCTTTTAATGATTTTTCAAGATGGCACCACTGGCACAGAATCGCCCGCATTTCAAAATCACTTCTATCAGACCTGGTCCTATATAAGACCAATACATGCTGCAAATTTCAATTAATTCTGCTCATTGGATCGTGAGTTTCCGTGAACAGAAGTTTTTGATGCTAAAAATATAGGTAACTTGGGCAAGGGTTACCAGGCGTACCCGTTATACCATATCAAATTTTATTTTTTGTCTATGTAAAAAAAGCATGAGATTTACATATGAGTGGCTTTGTTTTGAAGAAGCGGCATTTTTTCAAGAGAGACGATGATTTTGAGGTTTTCACTTTCAGTACCTGATCTAGCTACAGGGTTGCCAGCACGCTCAGCAAAAGCTACACAAATCTACAACTAAATAATACCAATATGTTCTGAAAGTTTTGTAATGATTGAATAGCTTTGTCAAAAGTTATCGCAATTTAAAAATTTTCAAATTTTTCCGTTCTCTTTTTAGGCACCTAGCGCACACATGGGGTTAAAAAATTCCAAAACATTATCCGATTCACATGTAAAACACGTTCGAAATTTATTTGGTCAACTTTATTTTTGCAAAAATTATTTGTGTACGGAATAATAGGTATAATAAAAATATCACTAAAATGGCCGCCGGCGCCAAAGGGTTAAAGATTTTAACTTTTTCTGAGACCTGGCACTATTCTGCATATACACCAATGTGTTCTGAAAATTTCAGTTCAATCGGATGGCGCGTTCCTGAGATTTTTTCACTGAAAATTTTTGATGATATATATATATATATATATATAGAAATATGAATTTTTGGCCAAAGTGATTTTAATACTAATGTTCTTCTTCGAACATTAGTAATAATGATCATGTAGAAATTGTCATGGGAGATCAATTAATAGTAGAAATCAATGGCACAAAATATATGTACAACCAAGAAATTCAATATGAAAAAGATTAACAACCACTGGATAATTGTATTGTACATAAGAACTGTAAATTACAACGAAACATAGTACCAGAAATAAAAACAATTGATCAAAGTACTATAATAGCTAAAAACATAAAAAATCAAAGCATTGTTAATTTTTGTGACGATCGAACGGAAATTATCTAACCACCATTAACAATTGTACTATTAAAATCCTAAATGAAACTTTTAGCAATAGCAACATTAAATTTATTGATAAATTTTATTATACTGATGAAACACATTATAATTGAAACACATTGTAAGACAAACGTAACAAAACACCTACTAAAAATATACCTTCGCAAGTTCATTTCATATTCCCACGGCAGACAAATTCTTCTAACAAACAAGCAGATGCGACAAATGTAACAAAACACCAATTACAAATCTATCTGCACAAGTCATGTACATATCCACGACAGACAAATTCTTCTAACGCTTGTCGTGACATAGCGTCAGCATTTATATTTACTGCAAAATTGGATTACCTGACATCCCCGGGTAGTTGCTCGACTCAAACCGTGTAGATTAGTCTTTGAGTATAAAGATATTAAGAGTTGCAATAACGCAAGCAGACTGTCTTTATTTTACCAAGATTTCACCCATACTATGAAAATTTACGAACATTCGGACAAATTGTTCGGGGCGTAGATGAATGGCTCGTTTATATATATGTGAGACACATATATATATATATATATATATATATATATATATATATATATTTATATATATATATATATATATATATATATATATATATATATATATATATATATATATATATATATATATATATATATAAATAATTAAATATATATATATATATATATATATATATATATATATATATATATATATATATATATATATATATATATATATATATATATATATATATATAAAAGTAAAGCAATCCCACGACACCCTTGTACGGGTCTAGGGGTTGAAGCTGGTAGAGAGCTTCATTACAATTTTTTTTAATCATTGTGGATACGAGTGTGGAGTGATTAGTTCCACGACTCATTTTACCCCTGATTTAAATCAGGTACCTAATCAGAGCTAGGTGAACTCAAAGCTTGGTGCGCGGACCCTCGTCCGAACCTGGGCCCCACACGCAAGAAGCCAGTGCTCTACCCACTAGGCTACTCAAGCTCTATATATATATATATATATATATATATATATCTATATATATATATATATATATATATATATATATATCTATATATATATATATATATATATATATATATATATATATATATATATATATATATATATATATATATATATATATATATATATAAATTATATATATTATATATATATATATATATATATATATATATATATATATATATATATATATATATATATATATATATATATATATATATATATATATGCATAGAAGACAAAACACAGACCAAGGAAACTGTGCATCACCACTGTTCAGGCTAATTTGAACATTCATTTCATGGTGATATTCATGATCAAGATTCCAATTATCCTCTCGTCAAATCCATTTTTTCTCGCCGTATCTTCAATATATTCCTAATCCATGGGCACTGTTAATAGCCGGTGAATCATGGAATTAAAGGGGGCCATTTTTTGGGAATGCCAATGATCAGACGTGGATGGTGTTGTCCTCTGATTGTGTGTGGGCTTCCGGTAGATATTGAAACTAAGAACACCTTCTTTCCTTATGACCATTAAATCCAAGAAGGGTAGTTTCTCATTCTTTTCGATTTCCATTGAAAATTGGATGTCCTTATGGGCTTGGTTCAACTTCTCCAACGTTTCTCCCAAAGCATCTTTTTTAACTATAGCTAGAATATCGTCTACATATCTCAGCCAAACCCGCGGAAGCGAACCTTCTTCATAAAGTTTCTTCTCTAGTCTATCCATAAATATTTCACTCATAAGTGGGGATAAAGGATTTCCCATTGCTACACCTTTCATCGCTTTGAAGTATTTCCCCCTGAAAGTAAAATAACTTTCATTCATGCAAACCGTAGCGAGTTTCAAAAAGTCTTTAGCCCTCTTCTTCCCCTCCGGTGAGCTATTCCTCTCTAATAGCCAGTCCTCAAAGAACGTGAGTGCTTGTTTTACTGGCACGCTTGGGAACAGAGCCTTGACATCAAATGATACAACTAGCTCATCTTCCCCTATTGTTGCCCTTCCCCTACTATTACCTCGTCTCGATTCTTAACTGTTCTATCGCTAATCTTCCCTAAGGCCCTACACTCGTCTACAATCCATTTTGCGATTCTCCTTGTTGGAGCGCTTGTAGCGGTGACAATTTCCCTAAGTTCACTTCCTTCCTTATGTATCTTTGGAAGGCACCTAATTCTTGGCAATGACGGGCTTGAGACCCACAGCTTGTTCACCTCTCCAATCGTCCCTTTGCACTCTTTCAAGACTCTTTCAACTCGTTTGATAGAGTCTGGTAAGGGATCTTTCCTAAGCTCATGGTAATCCCCGTTGTTGAGTTTTTCCATAACTAATCGGTCATATTCGTCTTTGTCCATTACGACCACGGCATTTCCTTTGTCAGCTTTGGTATAAAAGACCGGTTTAGCAGCCAACTCTCTGAGCACTCTTTGTGCATTCCCAGTGTTCCCCCTCTTACGATTTTCCCTCCTGATGAGTTTAGCCACATTGCCTCTAATCTGTGCTTTCTCCTCTTCGGGCAGGGTTTTAACCGCTGCTTCGATGTCTACTACCAAGTCTTCTGTTGGGAATGTTTTTC
Source organism: Nemotelus pantherinus (assembly GCA_963978885.1). Taxonomy (NCBI): domain Eukaryota; kingdom Metazoa; phylum Arthropoda; class Insecta; order Diptera; family Stratiomyidae; genus Nemotelus; species Nemotelus pantherinus. The sequence goes on along the minus strand of OZ022264.1, from coordinate 103,609,993 downwards.
CCTTGACAGCAAAATTCAGACCTTGGTTAAGTAGCTTCATTTGCTCTCCTGTGAATTGAACCGTGGACTTATTCACCACATAGTTGGGGATAGTCTCTACGGCATTCTTTTTCTTTTCAATGGTATCCTTTCCTCTCGTCAGCTCCTTCAGTTTTTTTGTGAGAATTTTCCTCTTTCTATCTTTCTCACATTCAAAGGCCCTGTTTGCTTTCCCTATTATATCTACAATATCTCCTTTCCTACCTAAAGACTCACTTGCCATTTTAAGATGCAAGGAATAAACTTTCAGTGTGAGATCCCCTAATCTCTTATAAAGCCTATTTACGGAATCTCTAATCAGATTCCTTTCGGCCAGGGCAATTTGTTTCCCTACTCCTAACATATGGGGCCTAAATTTAATAATATGACTTTTAGGAGTCACATTCTTTTTTAAACATAATCTGAGGAATCTTATGTCTTCAGAGATTCCACCGATTACTTTTTTGTAATCTACGAATTGGATTTTGACCTGGTAGTCATTATTAGTTGTATTTAATGTGTACCAATTTTTTCCTAGCTCAGAAAAATATTTTAATAAAAAAACCGATTTTTCCTTTAGAAGCTAGATATATTGAATTTTGTGACAAATATCGATATTTCGAGGGTAATCTGCCCTCTTCTTCAGTGTCTATCAGTCTAATCTTAATCTAACTTATGTATGCTACTAATAGAGCTTACTTTTAAAGTATTGACTTATACTAATTACCAACTAATTGTCTATTAATGGACTTTATACTAATTACCAACTAATTGCCTGTTAATTACTTTATTATCCATATTAATTAAATTATCCTCCTCACTATGAAATGAATGTTCAAATCAGCCTGAACAGTGGTGATGCACAGTTTCCTTGGTCTGTGTTTAGTCTTCTATGCATAGGAGTTTAGAAACCCCTATGCATAGGTTAAAGAAACTTTATGAAGAAGGTTCGCTTCCGCGGGTTTGGCTGAGATATGTAGACGATATTCTAGCTCTAGTTAAAAAAGATGCCTTGGGAGAAACGTTGGAGAAGTTGAACCAAGCACATAAGGACATCCAATTTTCAATGGAAATCGAAAAGAATGAGAAACTACCCTTCTTGGATTTAATGGTCATAAGGAAAGAAGGTGTTCTTAGTTTCAATATCTACCGGAAGCCCACACACACTCAGAGGACAACACCATCCACGTCTGATCATTGGCATTCCCAAAAAATGGCCCCCTTTAATTCCAGGATTCACCGGCTATTGGATTAGGATAGTTTTAACTCAGAAGTTAAATATATTGAAGATACGGCGAGAAAAAATGGATTTGACGAGAGGATAATTGGAAATCTTGTCAAAAAGAAAAAGTATAGAATACAGCGTGATCTATTAACGACGCTTTTTATGCAGGAAAAACAAGAAACGACCATAAGAGTTCCAATTATTTATTCATCGGTATTCAAAAAAGTTCGGGTACTTCTTGAACGCTTTGATATTAAAGCAGTTCCAACCAGTAAAACTAAAAAATTTGGTACTATACTATGTCACGTCAAGGACAAAAAGGATAAAAAGGAAAAATGTGGAGTTTATAAAATTACCTGCCCAGAATGCGACAAAATATACATCGGGCAAACGAAACGGTTAGTTGGTGTTAGACTAACGGAACATAAACGGGAAGCAGCTTCAGCGAGGAAAAAGAATACAACATTAGTACGTTCAGCAGTAGCAAAGCACATATTGGAGGAGGATCACAACATAACTTGGGACAACGTGGAGGTGATCAAGGAGGTACAGCAAGTGCGAAAACTGGATGCGTACGAAAGCCTGTACATATGGAAAACCCCTATGCATAGAAGACTAAACACAGACCAAGGAAACTGTGCATCACCACTGTTCAGGCTAATTTGAACATTCATTTCATAGTGAGGAGGATAATTTAATTAATATGGATAATAAAGTAATTAATAGGCAATTAGTTGGTAATTAGTATAAAGTCCATTAATAGACAATTAGTTGGTAATTAGTATAAGTCAATACTTTAAAAGTAAGCTCTATAAGTAGCATACATAAGTTAGATTAAGATTAGACTGATAGACACTGAAGAAGAGGGCAGATTACCCTCGAAATATCGATATTTGTCACAAAATTCAATATATCTAGCTTCTAAAGGAAAAATCGGTTTTTTTATTAAAATATTTTTCTGAGCTAGGAAAAAATTGGTACACATTAAATACAATTAATAATGACTACCAGGTCAAAATCCAATTCGTAGATTACAAAAAAGTAATCGGTGAAATCTCTGAAGACATAAGATTCCTCAGATTATGTTTAAAAAAGAATGTGACTCCTAAAAGTCATATTATTAAATTTAGGCTCCATATGTTAGGAGTAGGGAAACAAATTGCCCTGGCCGAAAGGAATCTGATTAGAGATTCCGTAAATAGGCTTTATAAGAGATTAGGGGATCTCACACTGAAAGTTTATTCCTTGCATCTTAAAATGGCAAGTGAGTCTTTAGGTAGGAAAGGAGATATTGTAGATATAATAGGGAAAGCAAACAGGGCCTTTGAATGTGAGAAAGATAGAAAGAGGAAAATTCTCACAAAAAAACTGAAGGAGCTGACGAGAGGAAAGGATACCATTGAAAAGAAAAAGAATGCCGTAGAGACTATCCCCAACTATGTGGTGAATAAGTCCACGGTTCAATTCACAGGAGAGCAAATGAAGCTACTTAACCAAGGTCTGAATTTTGCTGTCAAGGGAAAAACATTCCCAACAGAAGACTTGGTAGTAGACATCGAAGCAGCGGTTAAAACCCTGCCCGAAGAGGAGAAAGCACAGATTAGAGGCAATGTGGCTAAACTCATCAGGAGGGAAAATCGTAAGAGGGGGAACACTGGGAATGCACAAAGAGTGCTCAGAGAGTTGGCTGCTAAACCGGTCTTTTATACCAAAGCTGACAAAGGAAATGCCGTGGTCGTAATGGACAAAGACGAATATGACCGATTAGTTATGGAAAAACTCAACAACGGGGATTACCATGAGCTTAGGAAAGATCCCTTACCAGACTCTATCAAACGAGTTGAAAGAGTCTTGAAAGAGTGCAAAGGGACGATTGGAGAGGTGAACAAGCTGTGGGTCTCAAGCCCGTCATTGCCAAGAATTAGGTGCCTTCCAAAGATACATAAGGAAGGAAGTGAACTTAGGGAAATTGTCACCGCTACAAGCGCTCCAACAAGGAGAATCGCAAAATGGATTGTAGACGAGTGTAGGGCCTTAGGGAAGATTAGCGATAGAACAGTTAAGAATCGAGACGAGGTAATAGTAGGGGAAGGGCAACAATAGGGGAAGATGAGCTAGTTGTATCATTTGATGTCAAGGCTCTGTTCCCAAGCGTGCCAGTAAAACAAGCACTCACGTTCTTTGAGGACTGGCTATTAGAGAGGAATAGCTCACCGGAGGGGAAGAAGAGGGCTAAAGACTTTTTGAAACTCGCTACGGTTTGCATGAATGAAAGTTATTTTACTTTCAGGGGGAAATACTTCAAAGCGATGAAAGGTGTAGCAATGGGAAATCCTTTATCCCCACTTATGAGTGAAATATTTATGGATAGACTAGAGAAGAAACTTTATGAAGAAGGTTCGCTTCCGCGGGTTTGGCTGAGATATGTAGACGATATTCTAGCTATAGTTAAAAAAGATGCTTTGGGAGAAACGTTGGAGAAGTTGAACCAAGCACATAAGGACATCCAATTTTCAATGGAAATCGAAAAGAATGAGAAACTACCCTTCTTGGATTTAATGGTCATAAGGAAAGAAGGTGTTCTTAGTTTCAATATCTACCGGAAGCCCACACACACTCAGAGGACAACACCATCCACGTCTGATCATTGGCATTCCCAAAAAATGGCCCCCTTTAATTCCATGATTCACCGGCTATTAACAGTGCCCATGGATTAGGATAGTTTTAACTCAGAAGTTAAATATATTGAAGATACGGCGAGAAAAAATGGATTTGACGAGAGGATAATTGAAAATTTTGTCAAAAAGAAAAAGTATAGAATACAGCGTGATCTATTAACGACGCTTTTTACGCAGGAAAAACAAGAACCGACCATAAGAGTTCCAATTATTTATTCATCAGTATTCAAAAAAGTTCGGGTACTTCTTGAACGCTTTGATATTAAAGCAGTTCCAACCAGTAAAACTAAAAAATTAGGTACTATACTATGTCACGTCAAAGACAAAAAGGATAAAAAGGAAAAATGTGGAGTTTATAAAATTACCTGCCCAGAATGCGACAAAATATACATCGGGCAAACGAAACGGTTAGTTGGTGTTAGACTAACGGAACATAAACGGGAAGCAGCTTCAGCGAGGAAAAAGAATACAACATTAGTACGTTCAGCAGTAGCAAAGCACATATTGGAGGAGGATCACAACATAACTTGGGACAACGTGGAGGTGATCAAGTAGGTACAGCAGGTGCGAAAACTGGATGCGTACGAAAGCCTGCACATATGGAAAACCCCTATGCATAGAAGACTAAACACAGACCAAGGAAACTGTGCATCACCACTGTTCAGGTTAATTTGAACATTCATTTCATAGTGAGGAGGATAATTTATTAATATGGATAATAAAGTAATTAATAGGCAATTAGTTGGTAATTAGTATAAAGTCCATTAATAGACAATTAGTTGGTAATTAGTATAAGTCAATACTTTAAAAGTAAGCTCTATAAGTAGCATAAATAAGTTAGATTAAGATTAGACTGATAGAGACTGAAGAAGAGGGCAGATTACCCTCGAAATATCGACATTTGTCACAAAATTCAATATATCTAGCTTCTAAAGGAAAAATCGGTTAATGTTCAAATCATATGCCCCTATGCATCATTTTCTTGCTTACGCCATTGACCTTCGACAGTCCTCGCGCCATCTTGAAAAATTAAAATCCGGTTGCTGTCAAAATGTCGCGATCAAAGACGCTAACTCGCGGAGTCAATCGGGATATCGGCAATAATTTCTACTTAGTGCGTTATTTAAAAGTGGAACTTCCTGGATTTTGTTAAGAACATTACAGCAAGTGCTATAGTGGAAAGTTTTTTGTGAATTAACATTTCGAAAGTGGGATAGTGCTAATTGTTTGAGCGATGACTGGCTGCTCAGTTGTCTTTGCCTTTTTTTTTAATAGCTTTAGTCTATGTCGCTTCTATTTCTAATACTCTGGTGCTTTTGCATACTTTTCCCAGTTACGTATAATAGTTCGTTTTGTAAAAAGCCTCTTTTTAATAGTTGTTTCTTATCGATTTCTATTGCGTGTCGGTAGTTTGTTTACGTTCACTTTACGTGGCTAGCAAAATTTGACAGCAACCGGATTTTTCGCTCCTATGTAGTGATAGAGTGAAAGACAAGGGGGAAGGCTCAAACTCGGGACACACACCTACAGGCGTTTACAGTGTTTCTGCTACTCTTAATATCTTTATACTCTAAGAGATTAGTTCTTTGTATTTTTCAAATAAACGGAGTTTACAATAAAACGTGTTTGTAAAAATCGAAAAGGTGTTATTAATTCTGTCATGTGCCAAATAGATATTGGCTGAGCCCAGGCGAGATCTGGCGAGCCCGAGTGCGTGGACGGTCCAGACGAGCGACTTTGACAGGGCTTGCCGGTGCTCGTGCCACATCCGATCGGAATGGATGTTGAGCACGAGTCAAAGCGATTTCGGACGAGCTGCCAAATGCCGTCCACATGTTTGCGGTCTCGTCTGACTTCGGCTCGCCTGGCCTCGGCCAATATGTATTTCCCACATGATAGTTAGTGCTCGCAACCGAATAAAACCCACAAAACCCACAACTGGCACAGTCAGGAAACAAATCAAGAGGAAGCCGCAAAAGGATAACTCTTGATTGCGAAAAAACCAATCTTGAAGAAGCCGCAAAGGATTGTTCTTGATTGAGTAAAACTCTCGCCACAAAAAGCTTAAAACATTAGAAATTAGTGAAAAAACCAATCTTGAAGAAGCAGCAAAGGATAATTCTTGATTGAGTGAAACTCACGCAACAAAAATTTTAAACCTTAGTGTCGTGAAAAGCCAATCTTGAAGAAGCCGCAAAGGATAATTCTTGATTGAGTTAATAATTTGTTTTAAAAAACAGTGTAAAAAAATAATAAAACAATATCTTCCATAATCGGGAATTTTGCGACGGAAGTTAATAATAAACAACCAGAGTGACCAAGTCCGGAAACGGATAAGCCTAATAGGTCACTTAAACTCCTAGCTGAGGCTGGTAAGAGCAATCTTCTGGTTAATAAACAACAAATAATCAAGTGAGAGAAAATAACAGTTAAAATCCGGTTGCTGTCAAAATGTCGCGATCAAAGACGCTAACTCGCGGAGTCAATCGGGATATCGGCAATAATTTCTACTTAGTGCGTTATTTAAAAGTGGAACTTCCTGGATTTTGCTAAGAACATTAAAGCAAGTGCTATAGTGGAAAGTTTCTTGTGAATTAACATTTCGAAAGTGGGATAGTGCTAATTGTTTGAGCGATGACTGGCTGCTCAGTTGTCTTTGCCTTTTTTTTAATAACTTTAGTCTATGTCGCTTCAATTTCTAATACTCTGGTGCTTTTGCATACTTTTCCCAGTTACGTATAATAGTTCGTTTTGTAAAAGCCTCTTTTTAATAGTTGTTTCTTATCGATTTCTATTGTGTGTCGGTAGTTTGTTTACGTTCACTTTACGTGGCTAGCAAAATTTGACAGCAACCGGATTTTTCGCTCCCATGTAGTGATAGAGTGAAAGACAAGGGGGAAGGCACAAACTCGCGACACACACCTACAGGCGTTTACAGTGTTTCTGCCACTCTTAATATCTTTATACTCTAAGAGATTAGTTCTTTGTATTTTTCAAATAAACGGAGTTCACAATAAAACGTGTTTGTAAAAAATCGAAAAGGTGTTATTAATTCTGTCATGTGCCAAATAGATATTGGCTGAGCCCAGGCGAGATCTGGCGAGCCCGAGTGTGTGGACGGTCCAGACGAGCGACTTTGACAGGGCTCGCCGGTGCTCGTGCCACATCCGATCGGAATGGATGTTGAGCACGAGTCAAAGCGATTTCGGACGAGCTGCCAAATGCCGTCCACATGTTTGCGGTCTCGTCTGACTTCGGCTCGCCTGGCCTCGGCCAATATGTATTTCCCACATGATAGTTAGTGCTCGCAACCGAATAAAACCCACAAAACCCACAACTGGCACAGTCAGAAAACAAATCAAGAGGAAGCCGCAAAAAGATAACTCTTGATTGCGAAAAAACCAATCTTGAAGAAGCCGCAAAGGATTGTTCTTGATTGAGTAAAACTCTCGCCACAAAAAGCTTAAAACATTAAAAATTAGTGAAAAAACCAATCTTGAAGAAGCCGCAAAGGATAATTCTTGATTGAGTGAAACTCACGCAACAAAAATTTTAAACCTAAGTGTCGTGAAAAGCCAATCTTGAAGAAGCCGCAAAGGATAATTCTTGATTGAGTTAATAATTTGTTTTAAAAAACAGTGTAGAAAAATAATAAAACAATATCTTCCATAATCGGGAATTTTGCGACGGAAGTTAATAATAAACAACCAGAGTGACCAAGTCCGGAAACGGATAAGCCTAATAGGTCACTTAAACTCGTAGCTGAGGCTGGTAAGAGCAATCTTCTGGTTAATAAACAACAAATAATCAAGTGAGAGAAAATAACAGTTAAAATCCGGTTGCTGTCAAAATGTCGCGATCAAAGACGCTAACTCGCGGAGTCAATCGGGATATCGGCAATAATTTCTACTTAGTGCGTTATTTAAAAGTGGAACTTCCTGGATTTTGTTAAGAACATTACAGCAAGTGCTATAGTGGAAAGTTTCTTGTGAATTAACATTTCGAAAGTGGGATAGTGCTAATTGTTTGAGCGATGACTGGCTGCTCAGTTGTCTTTGCCTTTTTTTTAATAACTTTAGTCTATGTCGCTTCTATTTCTAATACTCTGGTGCTTTTGCATACTTTTCCCAGTTACGTATAATAGTTCGTTTTGTAAAAAGCCTCTTTTTAATAGTTGTTTCTTATCGATTTCTATTGCGTGTCGGTAGTTTGTTTACGTTCACTTTACGTGGCTAGCAAAATTTGACAGCAACCGGATTTTTCGCTCCCATGTAGTGATAGAGTGAAAGGCAAGGGGGAAGGCACAAACTCGCGACACACACCTACAGGCGTTTACAGTGTTTCTGCCACTCTTAATATCTTTATACTCTAAGAGATTAGTTCTTTGTATTTTTCAAATAAACGGAGTTCACAATAAAACGTGTTTGTAAAAAATCGAAAAGGTGTTATTAATTCTGTCATGTGCCAAATAGATATTGGCTGAGCCCAGGCGAGATCTGGCGAGCCCAAGTGTGTGGACGGTCCAGACGAGCGACTTTGACAGGGCTCGCCGGTGCTCGTGCCACATCCGATCGGAATGGATGTTGAGCACGAGTCAAAGCGATTTCGGACGAGCTGCCAAATGCCGTCCACATGTTTGCGGTCTCGTCTGACTTCGGCTCGCCTGGCCTCGGCCAATATGTATTTCCCACATGATAGTTAGTGCTCGCAACCGAATAAAACCCACAAAACCCACAACTGGCACAGTCAGGAAACAAATCAAGAGGAAGCCGCAAAAGGATAACTCTTGATTGCGAAAAAACCAATCTTGAAGAAGCCGCAAAGGATTGTTCTTGATTGAGTAAAACTCTCGCCACAAAAAGCTTAAAACATTAGAAATTAGTGAAAAAACCAATCTTGAAGAAGCAGCAAAGGATAATTCTTGATTGAGTGAAACTCACGCAACAAAAATTTTAAACCTTAGTGTCGTGAAAAGCCAATCTTGAAGAAGCCGCAAAGGATAATTCTTGATTGAGTTAATAATTTGTTTTAAAAAACAGTGTAGAAAAATAATAAAACAATATCTTCCATAATCGGGAATTTTGCGACGGAAGTTAATAATAAACAACCAGAGTGACCAAGTCCGGAAACGGATAAGCCTAATAGGTCACTTAGGCCAATGACAGACAGTTCGGTTTCACCGAAGCGTTTAACGCTTCGGTTTGGCGCGTCGGCTGACACACACAGCGGTTTTCAGAAGCGTTTATCGAGTCGGTTCAGTTACAAATTACGTCGGAGTATCATATAGATGCTTGAGAAAAAGTAGTCGTGCGCACATACATATGCATATATATGTATATACATATATATGTAAGTATATATACACTGAAAAAAATCCACGTGGTGCCCAGAGCCATGTAACATAGCGCATTATTTATGGCGGCATACGCTATGTACATAGTACTCTGAGCTATGCAATATGGCTCCCAGCGCCATAATGTCAGAATCTACATAGCGCGTGGTCCTATGTAACATGGCGCAGCATTTATGGTTCCACACGCTATGTACATAGTACCCTGAGCTATGCAGTATGGCTCCCAGCGCCATAATTACATGGCACAGAAATTATGGCCCCACACGCTATATTACATAGTGCCATGAGCCATGTAATATGGCTCATGGCACTCCAATTATAACTCGCAGCCATGCTGTGTGAGGGAAGGTATAAATGTCAGCAAGTGACATTACATTTTGAACTGAAGTACTGGCTGCGATATTTTCGATACTTCGACCGGTGAATTTTCACACTGGAGCAGGAACATTCAATAGTGAGTATGTTGACTCGAATTTATTGAATTTATATTTGGTAGAATTTATATTTGGTGGAATTGATATTTGGTGGAATTTATATTTGGTGGAATTTATATTTGGTGGAATTTATATTTGGTGCACTAAAAAGACACATAGCGCCAGACGCCATAGTTTATAGATTTCTGGCACCATGTACATAGTCAATTTCAATCGATTTGTGATAAAATATAGCGCCACACGCCATAGTACATAGGAGCAGATGCTATGCTTATAGCCCTCCACGCCATGTACTATAGTCCTCCACGCCATGTACCATAGTCCTCCACGCCATGTACCATAGTCCTCGACGCCATGTACTATAGTCCTCCACGCCATATACTATAGTCCTCTACGCCATATACTATAGTCCTCTACGCCATATACTATAGTCCTCCACGCCATATACTATAGTCTTTCACGCCATATACTATAATCCTCAACGCCATGTACTATAGTCCTCCACGCCATGTACTATAGTCCTCCACGCCATGTAATATAGTCCTCAAAGCCATATACATGGCGTGGAGGACTATAGTACATGGCGTGGAGGGCTATAGTACATGGCGTGGAGGACTATAGTGTATGGCGTGGAGGGCTATAAGCATAGCGTCTGCTCCTATGTACTTTTCGCCATGTATTATGGCGTGTGGCACTATATTTTATCACTATCCCTAAATCGACTATGTACATGGCGCCAGAAGTCTATAAATTATGGCGCCTGGCGCCATGTGTTTTTTCAGTGTATGCATATGAAATTTGGGCAAAATGATTCTAATACTAATTTTCTTTGAAAATCTGTAATTGCCTACTTTTAGAGACCAAGTGCCCACAAATGTTTCATTTTCCAATACTGTATCCTAACCATTCTTCAAAAATCTATTTTCTTATCAGATTTTCCTTTCCCTATCCCATGCATTCATCAATGCATCCAGAAAATTTCAGCTCGATCGGACTACGCAGCAATGAACTAATCGAAAAACGCTCGAAAACCGAGTCGGTGGGTCATTTCTCTCATCTACCGACGCGATTCCGAAACCGAGAGGCGGTTCGCACCGCGGTGTGTGTCATCACAATGCTAAAGTGATGCACGACTATACCGACTCGGTTTTCCTCTCGGGAAAAGCCTCGCAAAAACCGCTGTGTTTGTCATTGGCCTTAAACTCGTAGCTGAGGCTGGTAAGAGCAATCTTCTGGTTAATAAACAACAAATAATCAAGTGAGAGAAAATAACAGTTAAAAGTGAACTAACAGTTAAAAAAAAACCAATAATAAAAGTTAAAAGTGGATCCAGCACACATAAAAAAGAAAAAAAATTTCCAATTTAATTTACGGAGAAATCTTGAAATGAAAGAACAAGTAATTCAGTTACAAGAGGCGCTTCAACAGCGAGAGCTAAAAGTTCAAGAACTAGCTTTGGCATTACAACGAGTTAATCTGCAGCAAGAATACAGGACTCAGAGGAAAGATTGTTGAAGGAAGTCAGATATATGTTTACATTTACAAGACAAAGTAAAGTTTGAATTAACAGTTTCATCAGCAACGTAGAATTTATCTTGAGTCAAATAAATGACGAAGAAATCAGAAAAGCTGTAACACGAGCGATATTTTACGAAAAAATTCAGGGCGAAGCGAAGGACGTGATCATTAATTCACAGGAACCAGACAACTGGAACAGGATAAAGGAGTAGCTGAAACTTTGATATCGTCCAGACACGGAACCGGCTCAAATTCATAGAAGAATTAACAGCTTAAGAGCAAATAATGTAAGTGAATTGATAATTGAAGTACAGAAAATTAGATGTAAGGCAGCCGAACTAACAATTTATTATAAAGAAAATGCATACATAGATTTAAATAATGTGAACTCCCTATTAGCTTATACGATAATAAAATGAGCCAAGGCGTAGTCTTAGACAAAATTTATGAAGAACATAACTTAGATGTTATCTTAAATATAATGAAAACGAGGATGAATGCATTAGTTTAGATTTATATTTATTTATTCCAACCATACATAAATATACTACAATTTGTACGAAATATTCCAGTAGGTGAATTGAGCTTTGGCTCTTGCTTTCTTAAACAACTGTTTTAATATGCATCTTAGCTGAATGAATTTCTGTGTAATTACATTGGATATGTAAAAAGAAACGGGGAAAACCTTTTATTTGAATGAATTGTATTATAAAACTTACTTAACTATCTTAGTGCTAGCTACGTACTAACTTAAACAAAGAAACAAAAGAGCAGCATTGTTGCTGATTTAAGATTGTCCGATTTAAATGAGGGTCATTTATAATGTGGATGCTCTTAAAGCTGAAGTTCATTATACTAGAGCTCGAATCATAGGATTGTTTGATGCAACACAAGTGTTTAAAAACTTGGTATTAATGCGGTTAACGCTGCTTGAAATTGAATGTAAAGAGTTAGTCGAACAGAAAAACGGGAGATTTAGAAGCATTTTAAGAATTTTGTTCTGTTTAATTTGTAATTTTTTTATGTGAGTAGCAGCACAGCGCCCCCAAACCGGAGCACCATAGAGCATGACAGGCTGAAAAACTGTTTTGAATAAGATCAATTTGTTTGCTATAGACAGCTGCGAGCGCCTTTTAACTAACCGATACAAGGATTTTACCAGAAGGCCGCATTTCTGTATGATAAGCCCGATATGCGCTTTGATGGCAAGCTTTTTGTCGAGGTAAATTCCTAGATATTTTATATATTCCGGGTTGCAGCCGACAATGTTACCATTTACATTAAGATAACTGGGGAAAAGGCATTGCTTGCGCTTCCAAGTAAAGAATATTGCTTCAATTTTGGTAGGGTTTATTCTCAATTTCCATCTGTTGAAATAATTGGACAGTGTTGCGAACCCATTTTCTACACTGAACGAAAAGAATTCGAAATTTTAACTAATTGCAAATAGATGACTTTGATTTGGTAGAAAAGTCTAAAAGTATGATTTATTCTTCAAAACACTTTAATTAATAAGGAAATCTAGATTAGTTGATATTACTAATCTTCTTTAGTTAAAAAAGGATCAACTGTTTGTAGAGTTTCTTACTATTGAAATAGAAAATTTTGCCAATATAATTTGCATGAATGTCTGCATTATAGAAAGTTTAGTTATTTTTATTGTAAAAATGTCTAAAGACAGTAAAAGAAATGATTAATATTATACGGAGATAATTAACGATTCATGATTTGCGGAAACAACAAATTGAATTAGTAGGCTGAAAATCAACCATTTTCTTTAGTAAATTATGACTATTTCTTTATATGAAATACCAAATGATTTTTTTCAGTGTAGTGAGGGTTTTACAGATATTGGCCAGTGATTAGATGACAAAAGGGCTGTGTCGTCAGCAAATAGACTAATAATGCAATTGACTGGTAGTGGTATGTCGTACAAGAAGATGTTAAATAATATGGGGCTTAGCACCGAGCCTTGGGGAACACCAGCTGGTATCGGGAACTTATTTGACTCCGAACCATTGATATCAGCGTAAAAGTATCGGTCACGCAGAAAGTTCATGATTATTTTAGTAAGGTTCAGAGGAAAATTAAGTTTTAGCATTTTGTGAATTAAGCCTTGATGCCAAACGCAGTCAAATGCCTTTTCCAAGTCGAGGGTAAGCAAACCAGTGGACTTTTTTAGTCCAAAGTTCGTAGTGATTATGTTTGTTATCCTACAAACTTGATGAACTGTACTGTGCCCGCTTCTGAACCCAAACTGCTCGTTGGGGTAGATATTGTGCGTTTGGTTTGGAGCTGAATCTTAATGAAGCGTTCGAATACTTTTCCAATCACACTGATTAGGCTTATTGGCCTGTAGCTGCCGATTTCTGACTTGGGTTTATTAGGTTTCGGGATCCAAATAACTTTTGCAATTTTCCAGGCAGTCGGAAAGTGAGATGTTACAGGGCAAGCATTTAATAACTTTGATAGGTATATAAACGTTTTCCTGTGCATATTTTTTAGAAATAATGTTGTCGTTGCCCGGAGCCTTACTTGATTTTAAATCAGCTATGATGCTTTTTAGAGAAGAGACAGACATGTAGGGGATAGAGGGGCTGCTACTACTTTCGATAGCATCGAAAGAAGAAGCCACTTGAGCTTCAGTGTCACTATCGCTATTAATAATGGCTGACATGTGAACGTTATGCATATGTTGGGCAAAGGCTAGAGTCTTAGACACGTTATTTGAAACGGGCACGCTGTCTACTTTAATTGGAAAAAAATTGAGAGCACTTCTTTTTACCACCTTTCTTTAGCGATTTTAGTTTGCTGTTCCACTCTTTGTTACGAAGCACAAAAATGGCTTCCTTGATATTTCTTTGGAGGCGATTGATTTCCTTCTTCAGATGTGATTGCCGTGAGCGCTGCCATTGTCTGCGTAAAAAATTACGCCGGGAAATGAGAGTTTTAATACTAGAATCCAGAGATAAATTTGTGCACGACGGTTTTGCTGAAGTCACAGGGATTGAACTTTGAGCTGCAGATAGTAAAATGCTATTGAACTTTACTATGTGCTCGTCGATTTCGCTTATTTGCGGCGTAGAGAGGTCTAGCTGTCTCAAATTGGTTAGTTCACGAGTGACGCGCGAAAATTTTTCCCAATTAGCTCTATGGAAGACAAACTTTTTTAGACAAGCTTTATCAATCCCTGCGTTGAGAATGCTAAAGTGAACCGGAAGGTGGTCCGAAGATACACATAGAGCAGTTCGGGCAAATGGAGGAGATACAAACTGGATGCAATTAGTCAATATTACATCGATCGTGGATGGGTTGCCTCTAGATTTAGGGCTAAAAGTAGGAGTTGGACTAAAAAGAATGTTGAACGCAGAACAATTAAGTTTGTGCTCAAATATGCTCCCCCATCGATTGTTACGAGAGCAATTCCAATCTTTGCTCCTGCAGTTCAAATCTCCTGCAACTAGAAAATTGTTTTCAATGCGATCGAACACTTTCAGATCGTTTTTAAACAGACGTTCTTTGGTATGATTGCTATTTCCGCCTGAGAAATAGGCTCCAATTAGAAGGAAATTACGCTCAAGGCAGGTTAGTTCCATACAGCGGCTAATAGAACGATGTACAGCAATTGCCACACCACCACCATGAATGAAAGAGCGATTGGTGCTATATATTAAGTAACTTTCATCAAAAATGGAGTTACTGTCTTTCAAGCACGTTTCAGTAATGACAGCAACATCAACCTTATTACTTTTCAAATACGAGAAGAATTCAAGACGTTTCTCCAGTGGGCAAATACTACGAGCATTCCACATTATAATATTAATACCCATTATATATGTATTTAATTGTCAGTTCCGCAATAACTTGAAATTGCTGCTCTTTGTTAGTACAACGTTTAAGCTTAGTTAAAAACTCGTTTGTCAGATTGATTATTTCACTGCAAGTGAACAGGTCGTTGTTAGAACGCACGCCTGCACTGGCTACCGTGGATTAGTTCAGGGCAGATGATGGAGTTGTCGTCATTGTTGACTTCGGCCTAGTGCCACTGCTTAGTTTAAGCGCAGGGAACAGGTTTGTATTGCTTATATCAACGTGCGATGTAGTTTGGATGGCAGTTTTGCTGCGTTTAGCTCGTAATCGAGCTTGAAGCTCAATGTACTTGAGACGGCTAGGGCAGAGGTTTGAACTGGCTGGGTGGTCCCTAGAGCAGTTGGCACAGAGACGTTTCGCATTAATATCGTCGCGAATAGGACACTCTGTTGATTTACGTGGTTTCCCGCATAAACTGCAAATTGTTTTAAGGTGACACCCGGCCAAAGCGTGCCCATAAGTCTGGTAGTTAAAACAACGTACTGACCCAGAAAGCCGTTTCTGATAGCGGCTGAATTTCACCACAGTGTGAAATAAGTATTTAGCTTTTTGATTTAGATCAGCGATTTTGACCGATCCACGGGGAAAAGTTAGAACAAAAATCGCTTGATCAGCATAGCGCGGAGATCTTACACTTAAACTTTTAATGTCCGGGCATGTAATTCCCTTAGTTTTGAGTTCGTCTGATAGCTCGGCAGGAGTGACTGAATGTAAGCCAGTTAAAACGACTTTGAACGATTTTCGCACACCATCATCATGCGTAAGGAATTTTGCATTTTCGTTGATCAACTTGGATTCAAGCCGATTGTAGTCTTCCGCGAGAAGTGAGCAAATTTTTATACCAATGCTGGTATGTTTAATTACGTACTGCGTGATATTAGAGCCTTAGATTAAAGATTCCACAGCTGCGCGGGAGATACCAACAATAGTTATTGGAGGTGAATAAGTCATGCGCATTGGCAAAGAATCACTTTCTTCATCAATAAGCTGGCTTAGTGGGGCAAAAAAGTTGCCGTTAGATTTGGCAGAGCCAGACTTTGTAACTTTTCTTTTCGCCATCAGGGCATCGCCCTCAGGAGAAAGACAACGCTTCACTATTAATATATTGAAGGTAACAATTAGAATAAAGACCGAATTGGCAATGGCACAATAGCTGGAATGCAATGTAAGTACACTGGGAACGTTGCTAGGTGTGATCTCTAAGAGAGTCAAAACCGAACTCGAATGCATTAGAATTCAGTTCCGAAAAAAAAATTATAGTTTTGCTAAACCCAACATTTTTAAAGAGCACGCAAACGACAGATACCAAACAAAAAATGTCTACAATAGGACTGTACAAACTAAACGGCAGACACAAAATACACAGGATAGCAAAGACTCAGGACGACATAGTTACAGATACAACAACAATTACAATCAAACTAGTAGCAACAATGTAGGTGACCTTAAAACGCAAAATCCTAACTACAACCGCTCAAATCAATCGCTATTTACTGGTAGATTCAATAGAGTGAAAGAAACGTGCGGCACTTAAACCACACACCAGAAAGACGAGAGAGAAGAGATAAAGTACTCGACTGCGTTCCAAATGATAATAATTTTATTTAATTCATGCTTCGATATTTATTACACATAATTGCTTACTAACTACATATTCATTTTAACATACAAAAAATCAGCCACATGTCAGCAAATCATATTTTTTCACAAAATGCGAAGGTGATTGATCAATTTATGCTGATCAATGTATGTCAGCTAAATAATTGTATAGGTTCATAAAACTTCACAAAACAGATTGACTGATCAAGTTATGCTGATTTAATGTATGCATGTTCAATTGAACTTTGTATTCTAGGTAGCGAAAAAACATTGAACTTTAAATTTGTGCAATATAGACTCATTCTATTTGTTTAAAGCTATGTATGTGAAACTAAACATCCTCCCCCTGCTGCATCTAGGTATTTAGCAGGAAGTGTCAAATCGGAATCTGTCCGTGTCTGCTATGGTGCGTTGGTGCCTTGGTGCTGGTATGGGTATTGCATATTTCGATTTGAGCTGGTTGCGAAGCCGGATGTATGTTGTAATGAAAGCAATTAACAGGCATACCCCGAGTAACATCGATGTGTAGCCAACGGCGACTTGATCAGCGTCGTGATGTGTAAACGTTTGACCGATGGCAGCTTTGACCCTTGAGACTTGTTCTTGTAGAGCATCTATCTCTGGAAGTAAAGTGTTGGTCACCACGAACACCACGTGTCAGCAGTAACTTTTTTATATCCTATCAGTTGGCTAATGTTGAAATTAGTCATGAAGGATAAACGAGTAGTTGATGGGTAGACATTATGGCTCTGTATGATTACTAGTTGTTGTTTTATGGTGCATTGGTCTCGGATCTGCAAAACCCCGGTTGTATTTAATGTGCATTGTGTGGTATTCAGAGCACAAACGACATTAATCGTGATAGGTTCTCTAAGTGCGAAAATCCATTGGTTGGGCCTAACTAATTGAATCCAATGAGGTCCATCACCGATCTCTATTATTCGACATGATTTGGGCGCTGAACACTGGTTTATAATACCAAGTCCACAAGAACTAATTGTAGAGCCTCGTCGGTACAATGGGTGATGTTGCTTGCATATTTGCCAGGTGTGATGATGATGCAGGTTTGGAGCTCCAACTGTGTTATTGGGTAGTATTGATCACGGTGTAAATTGATTATCAGAAAAAGTGATGATGGCTGGATCGCGAAGAATGTACTATTCAGCAATACGGGCACAGTGTCACCTTAAACAGTTCAAAATTCTCTAGGCTGGCCAGTGGGACAGCTATCTTGAATAAAATGTAATCTTGTGAGGCTGTTCCAGTTATAGTCATGATTTTGAAATAGTTGAGCATAGCAGATTCATCAATGGGTAATTTCGATGTTGGAGGCAGAATTGTCTTTATCTTAATGGGTTCACTTAGAAGTTGGTGTGGCGTTATGAGCATTGGGTTAATCTTTCCGTTTTGCGTGTCCGCTAGTGTATCTAATATGCAACTCTGTATTTTTATTAAGTTAGTAGCACTTGATAAGGCGACGATGCTGATCATGTTAAATATGTGAAGTTTCTGCTGCTCTTCAACAATGTTGTGCATATTTTCATCAATGCTTTTCATCACTTGTTTGAAGCGAGAGGTAGTAACCTTTTCTTGCTGCTTTATAATATTCAATGTGGCATCCACTAACGACGTTTGATTTGCAGCCAACTCTCGAAGATGTTCTTCTTTGCTGTTTATGTCGTCGATTATTGTCACCATTTTTTCAGCGTATTTGGAGTAAAGAACACCAAATAACGAATTGGCAATATTACATATTAGATTAATCGCACCCCGTCTATACCGTTTCAGCATATTATTTCGTTTAAGGAGGGAATTATTCTCCGACAATTGATGTTGATTCATCTCCAGGTGTTCAATAGTGGGGGTACACAACTCTGGTTGGCTTAACTCTTTACAAATCCTCTTCAGCGTTTGAGTAAAGTTTTTAAAAAATGCAAACTCCTTCCAGTACGGTTTCATATCATAAAAAACTACCAAATTCCATTCGTTGGACAAAATATTCGCCGTTCCTAAATTCTCAAAATAGATTCCTGGTTGGTATGAAAACGTGGTGATTTTTATGGGCGAACATTTGTTTGCTGGGACAATTAAACAAACGAAAAGTATCGCAGTCAACGCAGAACCGAAAGACATTCGCCTTCGCTTCGATGGCTGTGCAAACTCTTCCTTATTAGCAGGTGATGTTGAAGGTGATCTTCTCTAATTTTTTACGGCGGTCGATATGTTTTTCACATCTTCTGCTGGGTCATCATCAAGAATTGGAAGAGAAGCAAGATTGTGTATAGGACGGCAGATGGTTCCTCGTATTGTGCGAACCTCTGCGACTCGTACTAGACCATCATTCCCTATTGTGAGCTTTATTATACGTCCAAAAGGCCATTTAGATGGTGGTATATTGTCCTCTTTGATGAGAACCATAGTGTCAATTGGAACATTTCCTTGTGTTTGCTTCCATTTGTACCGGTGTTGCAGTTGATTCAGGTATTCTGTTGACCATCGTTTCCAGAACGTGTGTTTGAGTTGAGAAACTAGACGCCATCTGGTGAGCAGTCCGCTCCGTGAATGTATAGCCTCAGGATCTGGAAAACTCGTCAATGGTTCACCAATCAAGAAATGGCTAGGAGTCAAGGCAGCAAAATCATTTGGATCTGTCGATAGGGGTGTGAGCGGCCGAGAGTTGAGGATTGCCTCTGCCTCTAGTACAACGGTTTCTAATTCTTCGTAGGTAGGCGATGCGTTTCCTAGTGTACGATGTAAAAGATGCTTAGCTGATTTTACTGCAGCCTCCCATAGCCCACCAAAGTGCGGTCCTCGGGGTGGTATAAAATGGAACTCAATCCCCTTTGAGCTGCAGCAGCTAGATATTTTGTCTCTTTCGGTCTTTGATTTGAGCATGTCTCCAACCATTTGTAATTGATTTCTTGCCCCAACGAAATTAGTCCCATTGTCACAGTATGTGTTCTGACAATGCCCTCTTCGTGCAATGAATCTTCTTAGCGCTCAAAGAAACGCTTGCGTTGTGAGGTCAAACACAAGTTCAAGGTGAGTTGCTTTAGTTGCAAAGCAAACAAATACTGCAATATAAGATTTTTGTAGCCGTTTGCCTCGAATCCTGAAATGTGTTTCCAATGGACCACAAAAATCAACTCCACTGTTTAGAAACGGTCTTGCTGGCTGTACTCTATGCTTTGGGAGGTTGCCCATTCTTTGAGACAATAGTTTTGGCTTGAATTTGCTGCATCGTGCACAATGTTGGACAACATATCTTGTTAGTGTTTTACCTCTTATTGGCCATACCCACTGACGGGCGATCGCAAGTAATGTTTGTGGATGTCAAGCAACAGAGCCTTAGTTAATGGATTAGAGTATGGCATGACTATTTGGTGTTTAGCATCATAATCTAAATTTGACGCTTCCAACCTTCCATTTACTCTCATTAGACCCTTGTCATCGATGAACGGTGTCAAGTTTGAAAGAGGATGGCCGTTAGGTAATTCGCCGAATCGCTTTAGGTGCTTTAGTTCGTCTGAAATATCTCGGCGTTGAATTAACCAAATCAGATTCTCTTGGGCTGGTTTTAATTCCTTCGGAGATAGTTGTTCTGACGATATAAGTGAACGTCGTTTTCCTCGTGATGCATCAGCAAACCGAAGAATGTAACCCAGAATTCGTTGACATGCTCTAAACGAATGTCTCTTTTCAGTTAAAGTTGTGAGAAGATCTGATGTAGCCTCTGTTGCTGTAGTTGAGACATGCGGCGCTTGTGCAATTTTCTTTTCACCATGAGAAAGTGATTTTTTTGGCCAAGTGCTTTCAGACCCCTGGAGAAATATTGGTCCGTAAAACCAAAATGTGCTGTTGATTAATGCTGGTTGCATAAGACCTCTTGATAAAATGTCAGCTGGGTTTTATTTTGATGGAACGTGTCGCCATTGTTGTGGTACTGATAGTTGCTCTATGCTAGATACTCTGTTTGCTACGAAAACTGGGAAGGAAGATTATTCCGAATTTATCCATGACAACACGATTTCAGAGTCTGTCTATAAATAAATAGGTATGTCTTTAAGGAATAATTCTTCCTTCAACCGCTTTGCGAGTTCTGCAGCTGGTTTTGTGGCACAAAGCTCCAACCGTGGTAATGTTATTTGTTTCAACGGTGCTATTCTGGATTTGGCGCATAAAAGCCGCACCGTGACGAGGTTGGAATCGTCGACTCCTCTCATGTAAGCTGCTGCACCGTAAGCCTTCAAAGAAGCGTCTGCAAAGATGTGTAGCTGTTTTCGGAGACGTGTTTTATGTGCGTATACATGTCGATCGAATTTGATGCTGTTCAGTATAGGCAGCTTTGCACGAAAACTCTTCCATTCGTTTTGAAGGTCATCGGGAAGTGGAACGTCCCAATCAGAATTAGAAATCCACAGCTTCTGAATAAATATTTTCGCCGTTACAATTACTGGCTCCATCACGCCTAGAGGGTCGTATAGGCGGAATATTTCAGAAAAGGCTATTCGCTTGGTGATTATTTCGTTGCTGAATTCCCACTTAGTCTCGCTTATTAAACAAAGTTTTTAGTGATCCCGACGTGATTGACTTGCTCCGAGTCGATAACGTTTAAAGCGGAGCCAGGGCTTACATTGGCTAGTACAACTTTTCGCATTAATAGTTGAATTTCAAAGCGTAGCCAGGGCTTACACTGGCTAGTACAATTTTTCACATTAATAGTTGGATTTTAAAGCGTAGCCGTAGTTCCATCGAGTGTCCATTGGAATCATCATGTCAAATCTGGAGGAATTGACGCAGTTGCAAGAAGAGACAGGAATCGCAATTCGGCGTCTCAATGCGAATTTTAAGAGAGATTTGGCGAGTCGAAAAACTGGAGAGTACTTGAAAAAGAAAATCGAGCGTCTAGACGAATTGTGGAAGGACTTCGATGAAATCGACAATAAGATACGTGAAGATTTTGGTGCAAATTTATCGCATGATTATTTTGTAACCGATTACTACGGTGGCGTTAAAGCAATATACGACGAAACGTTACATCCATTGGAAGGAATGCTAGCCGATTCTGAAAATAGGAAAGAAACAGAGAAGCAGGTTATTGACAATGAACCAACATCAGAGCCGCCACTGCCATTCATTCTTAAGCAAATGCACGCGCTGATGGTTCATCTGCATAAAACGATAGATTCCGTGATGGAACAAGCAAACACGCAAGGGCCTAGCTTTTGTAAGCTCAAAGGTAACCTAGTAGAACAACAGTGGGTTGCTATTCAGAAACTGCACCATCAGATCTTGAGCTCAGAAGAATGTCTGCCAGTCTACGAAGAGGAAAAATACTTCGACTTAGAAACAAAAACTAACGAAGTATTAATCAAACTTGTCGAGCAACCCCACCAACCTGAGGGTGAATTATTTGTACGACCAATAGCTACAAACCAAACAATCAAGCTTCTGGAAATTCAATTGCCTAAATTTGAGGGTAGTTACTCTAAATGGCCACAATTTAGGGATTTGTTCTGTGAATTAGTCCACAATCAACCACTTAGTGGATGCCAGAAACTCTGGTATTTAAAGGGAAGTCTTAGTGGTGATGCATCGAAACTGGTACATCATCTCGCTGCATCTGACAGCAACTATGAAACGGCTTGGCAAATCATTACTGATCAGTTCGAAAACAAACGGTTAGCAGTAACCACCATATTAAATCAATTATTAACTCAGCCACAGATAACCATTGAACGTGCTACAGCCATAAAGGATCTTCACGACAACACGCAGTTAAGCCTACTGGCCCTCGAAGGTATAGGCGTTAACACTGCCAACTGGGATCCTAGTTCACGTCATTGTACAAAAGATTGATCATAACTCAAGAACTTTGTGGGAGCAAGGCCTCGCAGAGCCTAGATCACTCCACTGCATAACTACATTACTGAATTTTTTAGAAAAACGTTTTCAAGCTCTAGAAGCCATAAGCCATCAACACAAGCCTCCATCTACTAAACCAAGAAATTATGCAGCATTGGCGTCCAAATCATCTTGTCAATTATGCAAAGAAGACCATTGTATATATTCTTGCCATGAGTTCCTCGACATGACAACAAAGAACCGTATTGATCGTATAAGGCAATTGAAACTATGTCTAAATTGACTGAAAAGCAGGCATTTAGCTATGTCATGCTCCTCAAGAGGATGCAAGATTTGTGGACGAAAGCATAATAGTTTACTCCATATGAGCGCTGATAAAACGCAGTCTGCCAGGAGTTCTTCGGAGGAGGTTCATGATGTTACAAAGTCAGCGAATGGGAGCGCGAGCAAGGTCAAAACAAGCTTAACAGCCAGCTCAATTTCAAAACCAAGCTATATCTTGCTCAGTATGGTTGTTGTTAACTTGGAAAATGGCCCAAACAAAGTCAGGTGTCGCGCACTACTGGATTCAGGCTGACAGCTAAATTTCATAACCACGAAGATGGTTAAGCGTTTAGGTCTGGAAAGAACCTGTCATAATGTCGATATTGAAGGCATTGATCTCCAGAAGCAAGTATCCAGGAAACGAGTAAATTTTTTAATAGAATCGTGCATCAACGAATTCAAGGTCTAATAGTTTCGCATCAACCGTCACGATGTATCGATACCTCAAACTGGAATATACAAACTTTCTGTGTCCTTGCAGACCCATATTTTAATGAAACAAGTGCAATCGACATGTTAATTGGCGCTGAAATTTACTACGACATACTCGTAGCAGGTCAGTTAAAGTTAGGAGACGCTTTCCCAACACTAAAAAATACAGTATTTGGATGGACCTTAGCCGGCAAGGTGGGAAATACAGGATCATTACCGAACGTTTGTGCAGTGTCATCAGCTGATGAATGGTTCCGAAAGGAAATTGAGTCATCTTGGATATTAGAAGCCAACGATAGTCCAAGGAGCACTCTGACTCTAGCTGAACAAAGGTGTGAAGAGCACTTTTTACAAACTACTAGCAGGAGCCCTGTCGGTCGGCTTATTGTCACGTTACCATTCATTCAGAATATTGAGAAACTCGGGGACTCACGTGAGTTGGCCTACAAATGATTTTTAGCTGTTGAACGCAGACTTATGCGAAACCCCGAATTAAGGGAAGCATATGTGAAATTTATGGAAGAATACCAGCGTTTAGGACATATGGAAGAAATTGACACCCATTCACTTGAAGGACCTCATTATTTTCTCCCTCATCATGCTGTGATTAAAGCTCAAAACTTGACGACAAAAGTCCGCGTTGTTTTTGATGCATCAGCAAAGACAACCACAAACATTGCCTTGAATCATATAATTGCTAAGGGACCGACAGTTCAAGATGACATATTTAAGATTTGACTACGTTTTAGACTGCACCGATATGTGTTTGTAACAGATATCGAGAAGATGTATCGACAGATACACATGCACACCGACGATCGAAAGTATCAGTTGATCTGGTGGAGAAGTAGTCCTGGAAACAAACTAAAATGTTTCCAGTTAAACACTGTTACTTATGGTACAACATCGGCTCCATATCTTGCGATTAAAACGCTTCAATTTCTGGCAACTAACAGAAACGATAGGTACCCATTAGGGTCAGAGGTGCTTAAGCGTGATTTTTATGCAGATGATTGCCTCAGTGGGGACAATTCCCTAGCAACAGCGTTAGAAATGCAGAAGCAAGTAAGGGCACTTCTGGGCTCAGCTGGATTTAATCTTCGAAAATGGTGTGCGAATCATCCTCGGTTGTTGGAGGAGATTCCTGCTCAAGACCAAGAAGTAGAACTTGACTTCCGAAGTCATAAGGAGAATACTATCAGTACTGTGGGATTGATTTGATCACCAAAAAGTGATCAGTTTAATATCAAAACGACATGGGAATTCAGCAACGAAATAATCACCAAGCGAATATCCTTTTCTGAAATATCCCGCCTATACGACCCTCTAGGTGTGATGGAGCCAGTAATTGTAACGGTTAAAATATTTATTTAGAAGCTGTGGATTTCTAATTCTGATTGGGACGTTCCACTTCCCGATGACCTTCAAAACGAATGGACGAGTTTTCGTGCAAAGCTGCCTATACTGAACAGCATCAAATTCGATCGACATGTATACGCACATAAAACACGTCTTTAAACTTTAAATTTATGCAATAAAGACTTATTCTATTTGTTTAAAGCTATGTATGTGAAACTAAACAAATGGTCAAACAATAGAACTTTTAAATAACCATTACCCGAATGAAGAAATCCACATGTTGGAAAAAGTAAAAAGTGATTACTTAAATAGAATAAAGCTCGATCATTTAAATGAGCAGGAATATTGCGAAATAATAAAGGTAATAAAGCGTTATGAAAGAACAGTTTTTAAAGAAGCGGACAAGCTAACTAGTACGCCGAACATAAAACGCGAAATCAAAACGACCACTGACCAACAGGTTAATTCTAAACTCTACCGATATCCCCCAAAACAAGAAAATGAGGTCACAAAACAAAAAAGTGAGATGAAAAAACAGGGCATTATTCAAAAAAGCAACTCAAAATATTCAAGCTTATGAATTGTGGTCCCGAAAAAGACTGACAATTTGGGCAAGCAAAAATTCCGCATAGTTATAGACTATCGGAAATTAAACGAGGTCACAGTAGATGACAAATTTCCACTTCCAAATATTGACCCAATCCTAGACAAACTAGGAAGGGCTCAATATTTCTCAACTATAGATCTCGCGAAGGGATATCACCTAATTCTGGTGAAAGAAGAGGATCGACAGAAAACAGCGTTCATAACTCCTCATGGATTATACGAATTTATCAGAATGCCATTCGGGCTGAAAAATGCCCCAGTCACGTTCCAACGGCTGATGAACGATGTCTTGAGGGACTTTATAAACAGAACATGTGTCGTCTATTTGGACGATGTCCTAGTATTAAGCACCTCCCTACAAGAACATGTCAAAGCATTGACAGATATTTTTGAAGTCCTGGAAAATAATCAATTGAAGATTCAGGTAGACAAATGTAATTTCTTAAAAAAAGAAACGGCATTTTTAGGCCACATCATCACGAAGGATGGACTTAAAGCTAATCCAGAG
This sequence comes from Nemotelus pantherinus, assembly GCA_963978885.1. Classification (NCBI taxonomy): domain Eukaryota; kingdom Metazoa; phylum Arthropoda; class Insecta; order Diptera; family Stratiomyidae; genus Nemotelus; species Nemotelus pantherinus. Next base: position 103,584,204 of record OZ022264.1, on the reverse strand, counting down.
AACATTGAGATAATCCAAAATATAAAATTACCAATAACAGAAAAACAAATTCCGAGTTTCTTAGGCCTTACTGGCTTCTATAGAAAATTTATTAGAGATTACGCTAAAGTAGTACAACCCATAACGAAATACCTCAAAAAGACAACCAAGATAAACCCTAAGGATCCCAACTACGTGGAAGCTTTCGAGAAGCTAAAAACATTAATTAGTTCACCACCAGTATTAAAATTCCCTAACTTCAATCGAGAATTTCAGCTTACTACAGACGCATCAAACTACGCTATAGGCGCTGTTTTGTCACAAGATGGCCACCCTATATGCTTCGCGTCCCGCACCTTTAATTCGCATGAATAAAATTATGCCGCCACTGATAAAGTATTTTTGGCTTTAATGTGGTCAGCTAATTATTTCCGACCCTATCTGTACGGAAATAAATTTAATATTCTGACAGATCACCAGCCAATAAAGTTTTTGCAAGCAAAATATAAGGGAAAAGATCTCTCCCCTAGACATCAACGATGGCTCTTGAAGTTAGAAGAATACAAGTACGAAATTGAATACTAGAAAGGAAAACAAAATCGAGTAGCGGATTTCCTTAGCCGAATCGAACAAAATATTGAAAATCGTACTGAAAATGAGAAGTCAGAAATTGAGACAAACTAATATTCAGATCTGGGAATGCTGTGTAACATTGAAGATGACGACGATGTTACAATGGCCACAATTCACTCGGCTCAAGAGGAGCTGCTGGACCACATTTCTATCAAGGACGAAATAGTCAATAAGTACAAAACACAGCTAATTATCACAAACAATAAAATTTCAAAATTTCAAGCAATTCACAAGGAAACGGTAATATATATTTCAGAATATGATTTTGCAAATCTGCTAGAAATTTTTCGGAAGTATATTAAAAAAGGTATAACGTGAATCTATACTGATCTAGACGACCGTAAATACAATATTGTTCAACAAAAACTACGAGAAATGTACTCTAATGATAAACAAATAAAATTTGTCAGATGTTCTTGTAGTGCTCAGGATATCGAAACAGAGGTAGAAGCCGTGAAGCAAATCTCGTTATACATCATGAAGGAGAGTATGCATTCTGGAATTTTAGAAACATCCCATTCCATTTAGAATTAAATCTACTATCCAAAGTTACTAGAGTTTATCCAAATCGTAATCGACCAGTGTGAAGTTTGCCAAGCAGTAAAATATCAAAGAAACCCAATCAAGCCAAAACTACCATTTTCCGAAATCCCCAAGGAAAAAACCCCAATAATCCATGTTGATATCTATACCATCATGAGATACGATTTTCTAACTGCACTCGATAAATTCTCAAAATACGGAGCATCCTATTATCTACCCGACAAAACCCATATAACTTTTATAGAAACGTTAGAAGATCATTTCGCAAAATTTGAAAAACCGGGTAAAATAGTTAGTGGAAACGAGTGAAATGTAATGCAGATAAAGGATTTTCTAAAAACCGAGGAAGCAGTATTACATATAACGAAGCCAAATAGCCACACAAGAAACGCTAATGTGGAACGGTTTCACAACACTATTACAGAAAAATGTAGAACTCTTTTACTAAATGAACCCAAATTAACTCCTAGACAACTACTACAACAGGCAGTTAGAAACTATAATGAACGATATCATTCCACAATTAAGTGTACTTCGCCAGATGTAAAAAATCACAGAGTAAATATAGAAAAAATACGGAATAATATCATCGAAAAACAAAAGAAATGTTTAACAAAATTAAATGAAAACGCGAAGACTATCGAGAAACAAGAACGACAGGTTTAATTAAGAACTACAAAGCAGTTAGACACAAAGAGCAACCAAAATATAGGAAGTTCAAACTGGATAATACTTATGTAGTAAACATAAAAAGAAAACTGAAGTATAATGATTATCAACATTCAGAAAATAACAGAGATGTGGTGACAGATGAACACATATTGACCGCCCAGAATACAGCGACGAAAGGTCCTCAGGAAGAAGTATTAACTTCAAAATTTAATCTGCAAATAACAAGAGGTGACATTCAAACTCTGCTGGGATCAGAATGATTTGTAGCGAATGGGCTACTTGTTGTCGGATAATGAAACACGATTATTAATGCGTAACTAAGGAAACAATTAATTACTATAAAACTAAAAGACAGAATAGAAATAATGAACGCGTTCACGGCACGACCTGCTTAGTCGGCTGCTGAAGATGAAATTAGTTCTGCGTATTGGCAATTGGTACTGCCGCGCCAGTGTGTCCAACCTTGTCCCTACAGGTTGAACGACCAAATTATAAACTTTTATGTTAACCTCATTGCGGAACGGAGTTTGAAAAAAACATACCGAAAACTACCCCAAAGTATATACAATGAACACATTTTTCTTGTTGGCTCTCAAGCAAGCAGGATATAGTGCAGTCCGTCGATGGACACGAAAGGTAGATTTATTTGCATATGATGTAATCCTAATCCCAGTACACATCAACAATTCACATTGGTGTATGACCATAATAGACTTAAAAAACTAGCGCACCTGAACCGCTAGAAACACTAATGTTCGAAGAACAGTAGAAGAATCGTGCAGGTTTTGAGTGCATATTCCACCACATCAGCTGCTTATTACGGCCAAACTGTTTCAAATGCCACGTTTTACTTTAGTTTCAAGAATGCATTATAACTCATATGGTAGAAGGTTTCAGATATTACCACTGGCATGAATTTCAACGTTTATGAGAGAAAAACACGGGTTCATTATATTCGTTATCAGTTGCTTATTTCACAAAATTTTGAGAGCAGCATCTCATATAACATCAATGAAGAAAATGCTCAGTGCCTACAGTACTGTAACTGAAGTTGGTGTTTGGGGCTGCGATCCGAAAAATTTGCAGAACTTAGGGAATTGAAACATCGGTTATTTATTTTCATTGTAAATGTTTCCGGTATGAATACTAACCGTAAGCATTTATTGATACAAAAGTAGCACAACCGACTCGTGCTGGCAACCTTTCGCCAGTATCAAAGCCAAGAATATATCACATCTGCTTCACGTTGTTATATTACATTCGAAGTTGTAGGAGTATAAAGAAATTTAGGGTTACCTCCAGCGAGTTTTTTCAAATAATCGAAAACTTTATATTTGCTGTTTATTGTCACTACTATATCATTACCATTTGAAAATTTTACGATATAACCGCTTAATAAAGATATTGCAATCAAACACAAAACTAACAATAGCTGGCAACCCTATCGTGGCTTTTCAACCAAATTTGGCTTGAATAATGTTTATAATAGGTTCCATTAATGGTATGAAATTCGTATTGATTTCATGACTGCACTGGAAGTTATAGGGCAAAATGTTTTATTTTTCTAAGCGAATTTTCAAAACCAAAGACACAAAAATTACCATAGCTGGCAGCGCCAATCGAATTTTTCAACCAAATTTCTATCAAACAGAGCTAAGAGTAAGGATCAGGTACTGTGTCAATTTCATGAAAATCTGGTAACTTATTCACATTTCATAGGGCAAAAAGCAGTTTTTTTTCTTTGTAATTTTTCAAGATGGCACCACTGGCACAGAGTTGCCTTCAATTCAAAATCGCTTCTATCAGACCTGGTCCTACTTAAGTCCAATGCATTCTGTAAATTTAAATTCTATCTGATTATGAATTCGTGAGTTCCCGTGAGCAGAAGTTTTTGATGCTAAAAATATAGGTTAACTGGAAGAGGGTTACCGTTCTTGTCCGACATGAAATTTCCAAAGTTTTACTTTGAACGTGTAGATAAAGCATAAGATTTGTATACAGATTGGTTTTATTGTAAGAAACGGACATTTTTTAGGATATTCGATGGTGTGAATGTTTTCACTTCCAAATCTTCATTTTTTCAAATTTAAGACACCAAAACTAGCATAGCTGGCAGCTCCAACCGAATTTTTCAACCAAGTTTCTACCAAACGTGGTTAAAAATAAGGTCCAGCTACTGTGTGAATTTCGTTAAAATTGAACGATTCAATCAGAATCTATAGGGCTAAAAGCAGTTATCTTTTTTAGTAATTTTTCAAGATGGTACCACTGGCACAGAATCGCCCGCATTTCAAAATCACTTTAATCACTTTAGTCCTATTTAAGACCAATACATTCGGTTAGTTTCAATTAATTCTGCTTATTGGATCGTGAGTTTCCGTGAACAGAAGTTTTTGATGCTAAAAATATAGGTAAATTGGGCAAGAGTTACCAGGCGTGCCCGTTATACCATATCAAAGTTTTTTTTTTTCTATGTAAACAAAGTACAAGATTTACATATGGCTGGCATTTTTCTGAAGAAGCGGTATTTTTTGAAGAGAGGTGATGATTTGGAGGTTTTCACTTTCAGTGCCTCCTCTAGCTACAGGGTTGCCAGCACGCTCATTAAAAGCTACACCCAGCGAACAGATGGGGTTAAAAAATTCCAAAACATTATCCGATTCACATGTAAAACACGTTCGAAATTTATTTCGTCAACTTTATTTTCGCAAAAATTATTTGTGTGCGGAATAATAGGTATATTCAAAATGTCACTAAAATGGCCGCCAGCACCAAAGGGTTAAAGATTATTATTTTTTTGTGAGACCTGGCACTATTTCGCATATAAACCAATGTGTCCTGAAAATTTCAGTTCAATCGGATGGCGCGTTCCTGATATTTTTTCACTAAAATTTTTTGATGATATATATATAAATACATATATATATATATATATATATATATATATATATATATATATATATATATATATATATATATATATATATATATATATATATATATATATATATATATATATATATATATATATATATATATATATATATATATATATATATATATATAATATACATATATATATTATATACATATATATATATATATATATATATATATATATATATATATATATATACATATATATACATATATATATATATATATATATATATATATATTTATATATATATATATATATATATATATATATATATATATATATATATATATATATATATATATATATATATATATATATATATATATATATATATGAATTTTTGGCCAATGTGATTTTGTGATTACATACTATGACCGATTAGGAAAAGCCGATCCGGAAATATTATATTTATTAGAAAATTTTTTGAAAGAAGAATCAAAGGATAAACGAAAGGTCAATTTAGACACCACAAATTGGGTTAAAGAAAGTATAAAAAGTGGCTCTCATCATAATAATGGGTATGACTGCGGCGTATTCAGTTGTATGTTCGCTGAATACTCTACTCGCAATAACCTGCCTAATTTCACACAAAAATATATTCCCAAACTTCGTAGTAAAATGCTCGTGGAAGTTTTAGAAGGACTGATTTTTAATACCTAACACACATACTACCTAATATATACCATCTGGACAATTCAAATAAACATAGTCGTTTTTACAGGTATGGAAACCAGTAATAATTATACTGACGTTATTAACTATGCAACCGGTATCAGCGACTTTTGTAGTGCAACCAATTACAAGCAATAATGGATTCATAATAGTTAATATGGGAACTACTGAAATATTAAAGGACACAAAAACTATACTACATATAATCGATCTTAAGGAACTAAGACAAACAATCAATACTACCATAGATAACATAGAAAAACTAGGTGTCGCTACCGACCCGGTAATCAATAAAGAAATAGAAAATATTCAAAGGAAATTAGAAACAATTGAACCAAAATCTAAACCAAAAAGAGGGCTGTTCAATTTCGTTGGAAGTGCTCAAAACTGGCTTTTCGGAACAATGAGTGATGAAAATAGGCAAGAAATTGTAAATAATATCCAAACAATGCAAATTAATGAAGAAAGAGCTATTAAAAACCTCAATAAACAAATCGAAATTAACTCTCATATTACCGACTCGATTACTTATATTAAAAAAATTGTAGAGTCTGATCGAAACCAAATCACCCAAACGTTGGAGCAAATAGCAGCCAATGAACGAAAAATCATCCTAAAACAACTAAAGCTCGACCAAACTATCAGATTTCAAATGTTGACCGATAAAATTAACCAAATTATGGATAGCATATCCTAAGCAAAACATAATACATCCTAGCTTACTAGCATCAACAGAACTAGCTGTAACAAAATTGGACTTTTACAAGCTTAAGAACGTGAAAATAGGACTTTTCAAATACAATGAAGATTTGCTCACTCTGGCAATACAAATCCCAGACTCATATAAACTTGTACCATTCAAATTAATCACGCCAATACCAAATAATGATCATGTAGATATTGTCATGGAAGATCAATTAATAGTAGAAATCAATGGCACAAAATATATGTACAACCAAGAAATTCAATATGAAAAAGATTTACAACCACTGGATAATTGTATTGTACATAAGAACTGTAAATTACAACAAAACATAGTACCAGAAATACAAACAATTGATCAAAGTACTATAATAGCTAAAAACATAAAAAATCAAAGCATTGTTAATTTTTGTGACGATCGTATGATCGTACTTGACGGAAATTATCTAATCACCATTAACAATTGTACTATTAAAATCCTAAATGAAACTTTTTGCAATAGCAACATTAAATTTATTGATAGATTCTATTATACTAATGAAACACATTATAATTTCACTAAAAAACCGAACTTTGAACATATTATGTTAAAAATACGGAAAATCTAGAACGTATCGAAATATTAAAAATACAGAAACACATGTCACGGTAAAACCGAGGGAAGAGAGCCCGGACTGAGCTCTCTCTCTGCAGAGGAGACGACATGTCGAGAGACGTCGATAACGAGGCAGTCATTTTGAGAACGGCGTGCAGATAAGACGTATTGTTTCTTAAATAGAATTAATAAATAAATAGAATTGAGTTGTTTGAAGATCGGTATTTTCCATTGTGTCTGTCCGTGTCAGTTCAGAAGTGGGATTGTAAAAGAACATCGATATTGTGAGTGATAGTTTCATAATGGAGAATATGTACGCGAATCGTTCGAAAGCCGAATTGCAGAGTTTGCTGCGGGAGCGTGGTCTGCCGATTAGCGGAAATAAAAATGATTTGATCCAGCGTTTATTGCACAATCCAAACGCCGCTAGCACGCCACAGCCACGAGATATTGGAGCTGCCGCCGTTGCAGAGGATGATTCGGTAGAGGACGCCACCATTCGCGACGGAATTTTGTTTCATGGTACCGATGCAGTGGAAAATCCCAGTCGGCGACGCTTGCCGCAAACCACCGTTGAAGAAGTCACGGATGACTTACTACAACGAGAACGTGCACTGCTAGAGCGAGAACGCTCGATTCTGGAACGGGAACGGACTGTTTTCGAAATGTCGGAGAGACAAGCACGAACAGGTTTTTCGGTTCGCGAGATTAGCGAAATGCTACCGGAATTCAATCCTATTGAAAAACAATGGTCGGCGACGCAGTTCATCCAGCGGATCCGAAATTTACAAAACGTTTATGCATGGGATGAAAAACTTGTACTTTTTGCAGCCCAGACTCGGTTGCGTGGATATGCAAAAGTCTGGAATGACGGACAAGCTGATGTGTTCCGTAGTTTCTCAGAATTCTCTGAGCGGCTGACAAGAGATTTCCCAGCAAAAATTTCGGATGCCGAAATTCATTTACAAATGATGCAGACGGTGCGTGAGCGACCAGAATCTATTGAGGGGTACTTTTATAAAATGAGTGCGCTCGGACGTAGGGGCAATCTAACGGATGAGTCGATAATAAAATATATTCGTCGAGGACTCAATTATCCGTCGCTGCAAAACGCCATCGCCGGCATCGAGTTTGAAAGCGTTCAAGCATTACACGCAGCATTGATTCGTTTTGAAGAGAATCGAGTGTCGGAACCAAACCGGTTTTCAGTTAATCAGTCTGAAACGTCTCGAGCCATGGTCGGAAGGCACACAAATACGACTGCACGAGCCCTTCCACCTTCTGCTAATCCGGTGAATGGTCCTACGTGCTACAATTGTAGGGAGCGTGGACATTTGTCGATTTCTTGTCCTTCCCCTCCACGTAGGCCGCGTTGTAGTGTCTGTCGCCTTGTGGGACACAGCACCGAAGAATGTGTAGATACGCCGCCCGGGACCAAAAATTTAAGTGATCGTGCTGTTAAAGTACCGATGATGAAAATCGAACGGAAAGAAGTGACCGGTGGTGTAAAAGAAGAAAAATCAGATGCAAATATTATGAATAAATACATCCTGGTCGAACATCAGCGAGTGAATGCCATCATGGATTCGGGTAGCGCTCGTTCTCTCGTTGTAAGATCGTATGCTGAGTCATTTGACATTTTGAAAAGTGCGCACCCATTACGTTTTTCTGGGTTTGGTGGTGGATCGTGTGTATGTTCGGAGTATGTGGTGCTACGAGTGCAAATAGATCAACAAACGCTCGATCACCGCTTCTGGGTGGTTGAAGACAATTTAATGCCACCCAAGATTTTGATCGGAGCAGATTTCTTTAATCGGCCAGGTCTGCGAACAGTCTTTATGGAGGGGAAATGTCAAGTGGAGGACTCAAATACTCTGACAGTGCAAGAACGAGAAAGTATCGAGCAGTTATTAGAAGAGTTCAAGATGTGTTTCGCGGAAAAGTTATCAGAACTCAGGAAGTGTGAGTTATCTTGCATGGATATTCAACTAACAACCGATATCCCGATACGACGATGTCCCTATCGTGTACCTTTGGCGAAGCGAGCGGTCGTTGCAGAAATTGTGCAAGAGCTAATGGAAAGTGGAATTGTTCGTCCAAGTAAGTCGCCGTATGCATTTCCGGTAGTATTAGTGAAGAAATCGACTGGAGAGGATCGACTTTGTATTGACTACCGAGAATTGAATAAAATCACGGTGAGAAAACCTTTTTCAATGCCGGTGGTGGAGGAACAGCTGGCAGGTGCGCGTTGTTTTTCGGTACTTGATCTGATGGTGGGATATTACCAAATTCCAGTAAATGAGGAATCGTGTAAATATACGGCGTTTGTGACTAACGAAGGACAGTATGAGTTCTGTCGAATGCCGTTTGAGCTAGTAAATGCTCCTGCAGTTTTCCAGGAAGCCATGAATTGTGTGCAACGCATGTTACCACCTGGCGAAATGCTGACATACCTGGATGACGTTTAAATACCGAGTCGAGATGTAGAAGAGGGGCTTCAACGATTGAAACGTTTCTTGGAAAAAGCGGAGAGTGTGGGTTTCACCTTGCGTCGCAGAAAATGTAAATTTCTGGAAAAGGAAATACTGTTTTTGGGACATCGGGTTAGTGCCGAGGGAATATCACCAGGCGACGAGAAGGTGGAAGCCATACGTAACTATCCAGTCCCGCAAAATATACATGAAGTCCGACGGCTCTTGGGACTTACTGGCTTTTTCAGGAAATTTGTGGAGAGGTATGCTGGCATCGTAGAGCCCATAACGAAACTGCTGCGGAAAAATATTTCGTTTGAATGGGGAGATAAACAGGAGATAGCTTTCAAGACGCTTAAAGAAAAGCTGTGTAATAAGCCGGTATTGGCTCTCTATGACAGTAGCAAATGTCATGAGCTTCATACCGATGCTAGTGCTGCAGGCTTGGCAGCTATGTTACTCCAAGAAGAGACTTCTAAAGTTCTAAAACCAGTGTTCTTTTTCAGCCGTCATTGTACAGATGCAGAGCGAAATTACCACTCGTATGAACTGGAAGTACTAGCAATTGTGGAAGCTTTGCAGCGATTCCGATTTTACCTCCTAGGCAAGCATTTCAGAGTCGTGACAGATTGCTCAGCAGTAGCGACAACTCGATTGAAGAAAGCCCTTGTGCCGAGAATTGCTCGCTGGTGGCTACTCATTCAGGAATATGATTTGGAATTAGTTCATCGGTCGGGTAATCAGCTGCAACATGTAGATGCAATGAGTCGTGCACCATATGCAACACCAATGCCTATCGCAGACGTCTCCGAAAAATTGTTACGTATACAAGTAGAAGACGAGGATTGGTTGGTGACGATGCAACAACAAGATCCCAAGTTGATAAATATTATGAAAGTGCTAAAGGGAGAAGCGTTATCCGACCAACTAAAGCAAATTCGAACGGATTACTCTCTTAAAAAGAATCGACTCTTCCGGAATATTGAGGGTAAATTGCGGTGGGTGGTTCCTGCTGCCGTTCGCTGGCGAGTGGTGCAAAATGCTCACGACCGTCGAGGGCATTTTGGATTGGAAAAGACCTTACATCAACTGGCTGGTCATTTCTGGTTCCCACGAATGAGGAAATACGTCAAGGAATACTTGGCAGCGTGTATTGAGTGTTGCTATCACAAACGCTCCGGAGGAGCTCTTGAGGGTAGACTTTTCGCAAACCCAGTGGTGCCAGTACCGTTTCATACACTGCACGCTGACCATTTGGGACCATTTCCAAAAAGCACAGCAAGGAATACTTATATTTTGGGCATTAGTGATGAGTTCTCTAAGTATCTGGTAATTAAAGCCGTAAAGTCCACTAAGACGTTGCCGGTGATTCGAGCATTTAATGAGCTTACAGGTTACTTCGGATTACCTGTGGGAATCATTACGGATCGTGGAACGGCATTTACCTCAGGCCAGTTTAAGGAATATTGCGCTAACCACAATATCCAGCATCAAAAAAATGCTGTCCGAACTCCTCGGGCAAATGGGCAGATTGAGCGTGCTCATCAAGGTATTCTCTTGTTCCTAAGGACTTCAACCGAGAATTCACGTAAATGGGACGAAAATCTCCAAGTCCTACAGTTCGCACTCAATTCTCAAATAAATGCGATGACAGGACACTCACCGAACCAAATCATTTTTCGATACGACCCTAGAGATGTTATCTCGAACATTCTTCTGGACAGTTTACAAGATGTTCCTGATACAGAACCTCCAAACATATGCCTCGAAGACGTTGCCGCGAAAATAAATGCCCAACGGGATAAGTGGAAAAGCCGTTTCGACGCTAGACGGAAACAGCCCAAGAAATACGAGGTCAATGATCTTGTAGTAATCGAAAATGTACCTCCTGCAACTGGAGAGTCCAGAAAACTGGAGCCTAAATTTCGAGGACCTTACGTGGTCAATCGCGTTCTTGATCAGGATCGATACTTGATTGGGGATTTGCAAGACTGCCAACGGAATCAACGTTCGTTCGAATCGGTGTTTCATGCGGAGAAAATGAAACCGTGGTGTACACTAGGACCAGAAATTAATCAAGATGATGAAGCTGATGAAGACAATGTGGCTCGAGACGAGCCACAACAGGATGGCCGAGCTGTCACGGTAAAACCGAGGGAAGAGAGCCCGGACTGAGCTCTCTCTCTGCAGAGGAGACGACATGTCGAGAGACGTCGATAACGAGGCAGTCATTTTGAGAACGGCGTGCAGATAAGACGTATTGTTACTTAAATAGAATTAATAAATAAATAGAATTGAGTTGTTTGAAGATCGGTATTTTCCATTGTGTCTGTCCGTGTCACACATAAATATAGTTTCGTTACCAATCATTGCTATTATATTAACAGCCATTGTAATTGATCTACTTATCCTTTCACAAAAAAATCAAAAATTACTATTTTCAATAAACAATGTCAAAGCAAATGGAAAATGTAGAATTCAGGAGGATTCTTCTCGCAGGGCGGGGGAAGTCATGTATATTTCAAATTTCCACGACGTACAAATCATCCTAGACCAGACAAACAAGCAGACGCGACAAACGTAACAAAACACCTACTACAAATATACCTGCACAAGTCCATTTCATATTCCCACGACATATAAATTCTTCTAACAAACAAGCAGACGCGACAAATGTAACAAAACACCAATTACAAATCTATCTGCACAAGTCATGTACATTCCCACGACAGACAAATTCTTCTAACGCTTGTCGTGACATAGCGTCAGCATTTATATTTACTATAAAATTGGATTACCTGAAATCCCCGGGTAGTTGCTCGAGAAGACACTAACCGTGTAAATTAGTTCCTTGCATTATTCAAATAAACGGAGTTCATAATAAAACGTGTTTGTAAAAAATCGAAAAGGTTGTCATGGTCGCGAGTATTGTACCGAGGTTTGTTTTTTTTATATACATATATATATTATTAAAACAAAAAAAAAAAATCTCCACCGACCTTCGGCAGTAAGGTCGATGGAGATTGAGTCGCTTTCACCGAGGAATTCTCTATCTTTACTGAGTTTCAATTCGTTAAACTAAGTTAAAAATGTTTCCATGAATGTAACGAATACGAAAATAGGCAATAGCTTAGTAAGCGAAACTTTCAAACAACTATGCGACGTTACAATCGACACATGCAACTAGATTCCCGGCTATACATTTAACAATGATTTACGACTACAGTCTACGGTGACATACTAATGATTCGGAATACCAAAAAAACCATCCTCAGCACTTGGAACGACAAGATACTTAGCACAAGTAAGATCACGACCGATTTATATCGTACACCCAGATCGACGCACGAAAACGCGAGGCAACGCTCAATTGAAATTGTTCGTGTCAGCGGCTCCTGACCTGGGCCAACATCTGGCCCAGATATGACGAGCATGTTATGGTCGCGTGAACTTGGGTTGCATACAAGCGACTCGACAATTAAAATGATTCATGCATCATGAATCGGAGGAAGCAATTCAATCGAAAACTGTCGCGCACGCACGAAAGAAACTACGCTCACTACCGCCGGCAAATCGTTATCCAAACGAAACTGGATGAGCAGATGAAGGAGGCGTAACACTAGTGATAGGAAGATGTGTATCTTCCTGACGGAACGGCACGAGATATAAAAGGTATTACTTACCTGAAGATTAGTTTTACATTCCAATAATGAAAAGTATCAAAACAACCGACACTAAACTAAGTCGCGATTTGACAGTTCAAAATGACACGACATCTGACGGATTAGAAAGAAGGGGAAATCGGGTTGTCCCAAATGAGTGGAACCCGTGGTGGAAATTAAAACCCAACTCAAGTGGAACTGAGAGTGGGGTGAACAGACTAAGCGGACCAGGGAAGTCCCGATAGTTTTTGAAAATGTTGGGCCACGATCCGGGAAAGTGAAAGTCTTTCTTTCTTTCTATGGAGATCTGGGAAAGGACGTGGACAAGTGGCGAGAAATTGGGAAATCTATATCGGAATTTATTTTTGCATGTCGGTGACGAGGAATTGGCGTTTTTTATCTGACCATCGGTAAGGCGGCGACCCAGACGGAAGGAAATATATACGCGAAGGCGCGATAGCAGCGACGAATCGAAAAACCTTGGCGAATTGAATGATATCGAAATTACGGAGAAGGAGCGAGTTTTGAGCGGCAGCGACGAAATCATCAGCGACGAAATCATCAGGGCCCCAGCGAGGGATTTTAGACAGGGTTAGTCATGTTTATTTTTTTTGTTCGAATTTGAATTTAATCTTAGTTTCTATATTTGATAATACATTGTTTGTAGTAGTTAGTTTGTAAGTAGTTCGCGGCCGCATAACGTTAAGTTCGAGATAAGTGTTAATTTTCTTTTTTTAATTCATATCTTGAATTCGGATTAAAATCTGTAGAAGTGTTATAACGAACATTGAAGAACGTTTTTCTTTTAATCTGGTGAAGTGATTCCGTCGGTGAAGGAAATAGGTATACGTAGATAAAGAGCAAACTCGTCACTCATTTCTCGCTTTGGAGCGACGGAGTCCTAGTAGATTCGGGTTAATTAAAGCGAGTGGCACTCAACCCACTCCTTTCTTCGCGAGCAGAGGCACCCGAATCTACGGCCCTAGCACCCCAGTCGGGGGTGGAGGGTTTGCGGTACGTTTTCATCTTGAAACGGTAACAAATTGGCGCCCAAATTGGCAATATATATATATATATATATATATATATATATATATATATATATATATATATATATATATATATATATATATATATATATATATATATATATATATATATATATATATATATATATATATATATATATATATATATATATATATATATATATATATATATATATATATATATATATATATATATATATATATATTATTAAAACAAACCTCGGTACAATACTCGCGACCGTGACAAGGTGTTATTAATTCTGGCATAGTTAGTGCTCGCAACCGAAACAACCCACACAACTTGCGCGCACAACATTGTTCTCTCACAAAAATTCCGCTCAGTGCACCCCTTTCTACCGCACTCACAACCGAAAAGCCGTAATGCTGTGTCTTAATGCTGGGAGCACCAGATCGGTGTAAAAGCGTGCAACGGGCAACACGGAAAGAAACGTCAATGTCAGTTTGATTTGTGTTGGGGACTGAAAACATTGACTTTCAGTCAAGATTCATCAAATAAAATTTGAAAATTTTTCGGCGTCTTCGGAAGAAACGTGCATTTACGTTTGTGCGCAATGATTTGTGTCAATTTCGCAAACACATAAGCGGTCAAAAGTTTTAAAATAGTGCGATAATGAAGTGCTACGTTCCAGACTGCAAAAGTAGTAACCGAAGTGCTTCGCAGGATATATCGTATTTCGGGTAGGTAAAATTGACCTTTGGCATCAATTTCGTTTTATTTTTGTGTGAAAACATAATCAATACCATTCATAATAAGCATTCTTATCTTCACTCGCCTTTTCGGGGAAAGAAATGTCAGAAGACGTTCAAAATGGCGATCTCTCGTGGTTTTTTTCACATTGGCTTTGCCGTATGAACTGTGTAGGGCACACACCCGTACCTCATTCTCACACCACTAAACAGAAAGTCGAAAATTGGCAGATTTCTCTCGTTCGATTTCTAATCCTTTCTCTCTTATATCTGTGACCACAGCGTAAGAAGTTAGTTCCTCACCAGTGAGGTAGTAGAAATAGAGTGGACATGCCCATAAGATTTACATTGAAGGGGATGGTAGTAATTTTTCAGCTACTCATTAGGTCTGTTCCCGTACTACGATTAATTGCGATTAATCCCGATTTATTGCAATGAAGCTGTTCCCGTACTCCGTTTTACTGAAAACTGAAAATTTCCCCTCTTGCAGTAAATTTCAGTAGGGTCTGAGCTACTGAAAAATACTGAAAAGTGTCAAACCATGGCCTTCATATAAAAGGCCTATCGCGACTTGCAATCTGACAGGTATTAAACTACTTTTTAAAATGGTATCGTCCTCTCGTTATTAAGATTTATTGGGAATTGCACAATGACAATTGTTTGACATTTCTCTGACAATTAGTAATGTGAATGGTGCTGCTCGGTTGTTGAATCAGGGAATAGAGTCTATTTTCCTATTAGCCGGAGACTGGTTTCGAAGTTTTTGTAGCGTAAAATATATTTCGGATAAGTGTCGTGAAAGTGATGTGTTTATTGTGCTGTGTACAAAAGAACTTCGCAATTTAGAATACCTGCCACCTACTCTCGGCAATGTGAATTGTAAAAAATTGCCGTTTGTGTTAGGAGGATTTATTCCACTTTAAAAATCATCAAATTTTGATAATCTGCAAATTCTTCTGTACAAACGATATTTCGGATAAGTGTCCCGATGAATTGAGGTTTGATGTTAAAAACTTTTTATATCTTAAGGCTGGTACTGAGTTCGAGTTCACGTGAAATTTTGACATTTCCCCATTATCTGACCATTCTTTCGAGCGAAAATTTTGACAACAGAGAAAAGCAGAGACACTGCTCATTCTTGACGGATAAAATGTCAAGAATTTCAATTTTCGATCGATTTTCTTATTGGAAAGACATTTGCACTGCTCCATTTTCAAATTCAAACACTAAATGTCACTTTTTCGCTCGAAAGAATGAACTGCACAAACTAAATTGGCGTGAAATGATTGACAACATGTTTTAGTGCCATCTATGTTTTCGAATCGAAAGCAACTTCAAAGCAACTTTTCATGCTAAGAACACAGTACCAAACTTGCTTATTTTCAAGCTAAATTTTCACCGAAACAGATTTCACGTGAAATTTTGTATGAAAATTTCACGTGAAATCGAACTCAGTACTATGCTTAAGTTGCTTGTGAAAGATCCCAAAGAAACATTGACAAAAATGACATATGAGTTTCCTCATATCTCCTGTAGGTGGATCTCGTGAATTTCTTTATAATCATAAAAAAAACATCACTGTGCGGACTGGCTGGTAAAAGTAGCTTAGGTCCGCCATCTTGTACGTTAATTGCTTTTGCGATAGGCCTTTTATATGAAAGCCATGGTCAAACGGAGTAAATATTTTCAAATGTGCGCGGCAAGCAACATATTTTTTGCGTAATGTTGCTATGAAGGTCGAATATTTTTATGGCGATAACTTACTACCGCTTTAGATGACTTTATAATCACTATTGTTCTCCCAAAAACCGAAAACTGACACTTTCTGCTGTCAATTTTCAGGAAATACAATGAGAGCGTTCCCGTACTTTCCATGAAACTCCCCACCACATGATTCAGGAAAATTTAGTAAAATTCAGTTACTGAAAGTACGGGAACATATTTATTGTCAAATCGGGTCAAATTCGAGTAGTACCCCTCCATTTCGACAATGAGTGCTTGGCATTTTAACATACTTTGGGCGCAAGATGATTGAAGGGATTAATGGTGGAAAGTTATACCGTCCGTGTCCAGCGGCTGGATGGAACAATGAGGTAGGGGAATGCCATGTTTTGTCTCCCTATTGCCGATGTTTTGTTTCCCTCTTGCACGTTTATCTCATCCGAAATTTTGTCATATGATCACCACGTGCAAAATTTCTTGTCAAGTTGGTGGATGAGATGTTTGACAAAAGTCGCAGGGGTAGATGGAAAGCAGTCGTATCACATGAGCAACTCTACTATTGTATCTCTATGCTAAATTTATCCACTGCCTCCTAGAAGTACGGGCCGTAATGCAGAATGATAACGTCACAGCAATAGGACAAAATGTCGCAAAAAACACACGTAGTCTTATGGGACGTCCGCGGGAAAATGTTAATTGCACGGGTTGTGTTAAAGTGAGTGAAATGAAAACAAAGTGGTATATGGGGAACAGTGCTAGTGAACAGTTAAAACACAAATTAATGCGGTGCGTGCGGCGTAATTGCAAAAATTCGCTACGAAATGTTTATCAGTTATTGCTAGGTTATGTGAGGTTCTGTGTCGATTTACTATCGCGATACAATAGGTCGATACAAAATGAAAGTTATGACTAAACATTTTTATTACAACGCATCCACGCACAAAAAACTAAAGTTTTATTCATATTTTAGCTAAAAAACCGCAAGTGAAATCTCGGTGTGTGTCGGCACTGCCTCGTGAAAATGTCAAAATCCCTATCGCCATGACGTCACAGCGAGAACGATTACGTAGCCTGACGGCCCGTTCTTCTAGGAGGCATAGATTTATCCAACGTGTTGGCTCAAGTTTCTTGCTATAGCAGCACTGGCTGCTATATCAGCTGCTCCGTATTACGTTAATCACAATACAGCGTTTTCCACTGCGGCAAACGCAGTGGGCTGCGGCCAAGTGCTGTCAAAAAATTAGAATGCACTGTTTTGTATGGTAACGCGCACAATGGCTGCGGCCGAATTTGCCACTGCGGCAGAATTTACCAAATTTCTAATTTTGCCACACCGCCAGCGGTGATACCTTCCATAGGTTGGCATCACCACTAGGTTCAATTAACTCTGTTTGAATTAGGTTGAATGGTCTGGTGGAATAGACAAGCGATGGCTGGTAAGCCAACCTAATCCTCGTAAAACAGGATTTAGCAATACAAAAGAAAAAAAAAGAATTTGGTTGGTGCCTTGGTTGTATTGAGCAATTCACAAGAAAAGGGTAATATATATTTCAGAATAAAGGTCTGTTCCCGTACTTTCAGTAACTGAATTTAACTGAATTTTCCTCAATCATGTGGTGGGGAATTTCATGAAAAGTACGGGACCGCTCTCATTGTATTTCCTGAAAATTGACAACCGAAGGTGTCAGTTTTCGGTTTTTGGGAGAACAATAGTGATTATAAAGTCATCCTAAGCGTTAATAAATTATCGCCACAAAAATATTTGACCTTCATAGCAACATTACGCAAAAAAGATGTTGCTTGTTGCGCACATTTGAAAATATTTACTCCGTTTAACACTTTTCAGTATTTTTCAGTAGCTCAGACCCTACTGAAATTTACTGAAAGAGAGGAAATGTTCAGTTTTCAGTAAAACGGAGTACGGGAACGACTTCATTGCAATTAATCGCGATTAATGGTAATTAATCGAGGTACGGGAACAGACCTTATGATTTTGCAAATCTGCAAGAAATTTTTCGCAAGTGTATTAAAAAGGGTATAACGGGAATCTTTACTGATCTAGACGACCGTAAATACAATATTGTTCAACAAAAACTACGAGAAATGTACTCTAATGATAAACAAATAAAATTTGTCAGATATTCTTGTAGGGCTCAGGATATCGAAACAGAGGTAGAAGCCGTGAAGCAAATCTCGTTATACCACGTGAAGGAGAGTATGCATTCTGGAATTTTAGAAACATCCCATTCCATCAAGAATTAAATCTACTATCCAAAGTTACTAGAGTTAATCCAAATCGTAATCGACCAGTGTGAAGTTTGCCAAGCAGTAAAATATCAAAGAAACCCAATCAAGCCAAAACTACAATTTTTCGAAATCCCCAAGAAAAAAACCCCAATAATCCATGTTGATATCTATACCATCATGAGATACGATTTTCTAACTGCACTCGATAAATTCTCAAAATACGGAGCATCCTATTATCTACCCGACAAAACCCATATAACTTTAATAGAAACGTTAGAAGATCATTTCGCAAAATTTGAAAAACCGGGTAAAATAGTTAGTGGAAACGAGTGAAATGTAATGCAGATAAAGGATTTTCTAAAAACCGAGGAAGTAGTATTACATATAACGAAGCCAAATAGCCACACAAGAAACGCTGATGTGGAACGGTTTCACAACATTATTACAGAAAAATGTAGAACTCTTTTACTAAATGAACCCAAATTAACTCCCAGACAACTACTACAATAGGCAGTTAGAAACTATAATGAACGATATCATTCCACAATTAAGTGTACTTCGCCAGATGTACAAAATCACAGAGTAAATATAGAAAAAATACGGAATAATATCATCGAAAAACAAAAGAAATGTTTAACAAAATTAAATGAAAACGCGAAGACTATCGAGAAACAAGAACGACAGGTTTAATTAAGAACTACAAAGCAGTTAGACACAAAGAGCAACCAAAATATAGGAAGTTCAAACTGGATAATACTTATGTAGTAAACATAAAAAGAAAACTGAAGTATAATGATTATCAACATTCAGAAAATAACAGAGATGTGGTGACAGATGAACACATATTGACCGCCCAGAATACAGCGACGAAAGAGCCTCAGGAAGAAGTATTAATTTCGAAATTTAATCTGCAAATAACAAGAGGTGTCATTCAAACTCTCCTGGGATCAGAATGATTTGTAGCGAATGTGCTACTTGTTGTCGGATAATGAAACACGATTATTAATGCGTAACTAAGGAAACAATTAATTACTATAAAACTAAAAGACAGAATAGAAATAATGAACGCGTTCACGGCACGACCTGCTTGGTCGGCTGATGAAGATGAAATTAGTTCTGCGTACTGACGATGGTTGTCCAACCTTGTCCCTACAGCACTCCCCCCTAAGTGCTTGCACTGATGTTTGGCGCAGTGCATGTTGCCGTATCGATGGGGGCTGATCTGCCGTAGGGGGCCCTGTGGGCAGCTCGATGGGCTGCGATGTAAACATCACGCTGTCGCAGCAAATAGCTCGCCGTTGCGGCGATCTGTTGCTACCCCAGTTGCTGAGACGACGGCGTTGCTCCTCGTGATAGCGAGTTGATGCGGCTGCCGAGGCGACGCTTGCCAGGATGTCCTTTTCTCGTTCGTCATAGAAGGCACCAATGTAGCGCCGAGGTGACAATGTCGGGCCTTGTGCCAGCTAATTGGTGCGGCATCTCATGGCAAATGGCTACCGCGGCGACAATGTCGGTCCTCTTTGTAGCAATCTGATGCGTCGTAATTACCATCGGGCTGTCGTCGGGCCGGTCGCCAGGCCGTCTGTGTCACCAATGTAGCAAATGGGCTACTTGTTGTCGGATAATGAAACACAATTCTTAATGCGTAACTAAGGAAACAATTTATTACTATAAAACTAAAAGACAGATTAGAAATAATGAACGCGTTCACGGCACGACCTGCTGGGTCGGCTGATGAAGATGAAATTAGTTCTGCGTACTGGCAATTGGTACTGCCGGGCCAGTGTGTCCAACCTTGTCCCTACAGGTTGAACGACCAAATTATAAACTTTTATGTTAACCTCATTGCGGAACGGAGTTTGAAAAAACATACCAAAAACTACCCCAAAGTATATACAATGAACACTTTTTTCTTGTTGGCTCTCAAGCAAGCAGGATATAGTGCAGTCCGTCGATGGACACGAAAGGTAGATTTATTTGCATATGATGTAATCCTAATCCCAGTACACCTAAACAATTCACATTGGTGTATGACCATAATAGACTTAAAAAACTAGCGCACCTGAACCGCTAGAAACACTAATGTTCGAAGAACAGTAGAAGAATCGTGCAGGTTTTGAGTGCATATTCCACCACATCAGCTGCTTATTACGGCCAAACTGTTTCAAATGCCACGTTTTACTTTGGTCTCAAGAATGCATTATAACTCATATGGTAGAATGTTTCAGATATTACCACTGGCATGGGTTTCAAAGTTTATGAAAGAAAAACACTTGTTAATTATATTCGTTATCAGTTGCTTATATCACCAAACTTTGAAAGCAGCATCTTATATAACATCAATGAAGAAAATGCTCAGTGCCTGCAGCACTGTAACTGAAGTTGGTGTTTGGGGCTGCAATCCGAAAAATTTGCAGAACTTAGGGAATTGAAACATCGGTTATTTATTTTCATTGTAAATGTTTCCGGTATGAATACTAACCGTAAGCATTTATTGATACAAAAGTAGCACAACCGACTCGTGCTGGCAACCTTTCGCCAGTATCAAAGCCAAGAATATATCACATCTGCTTCACGTTGTTATATTACATTCGAAGTTATAGGAGTATAAAGAAATTTAGGGTTACCTGCAGCGAGTTTTTTCAAATAATTGTGTACTTAAAATTTGCTGTTAACTGTCACTACAATATCATTACCAATTGAAAATTCTACGATAAACCGCTTAGTAAAGATATTGCAATTAAACACAAAACCAACAATAGCTGGCAACCCTATCGTGGCTTTTCAACCAAATTTGGCCTGAATAATGCTTATAATAGGTTCCATTAATGGTATGAAATTCGTATTGATTTCATGACTGCACTGGAAGTTATAGGGCAAAAAGTTTTATTTTCCTGAGAGTATTTTCAAAACCAAAGACACAAAAATTACCATAGCTGGCAGCACCAATCGAATTTTTCAACCAAATTTCTATCAAACAGAGTTTAAAGTAAGGTGCAGCTACTGTGTCAATTTAATGAAAATCTGAATACTAATTCACATTTCATAGGGCAAAAAGCTGTTTTTTTTCTTTGTAATTTTTCAAGATGGCACCACTGGCACAGAGTTGCCCCCAATTCAAAATCGCTTCTATCAGACTTGGTTCTACTTAAGTCCAATGCATTCTATAAATTTCAGCTGTATGTGGTTATTGGTTCGTGAATTCCCGTGAACAGAAGTTTTTGATGCTAAAAATATAGGTTATCTGGGAAAGGGTTACCGTTCTTGTCCGACATGAAATTTCCAAAGTTTTACTTTGAACGTGTAGATAAAGCATAAAATTTGTACACAGATTGGTTTTATTGTAAGAAACGGACATTTTTAGGATATTCGATGATTTGAATGTTTTCACTTCCAAATTTTTATTTTTTCAAATTTAAGACACCAAAATTTTCATAGCTAGCAGCTCCAATTGAATTTTTCAACCAAATTTCTACCAAACGTGGCTAAAAATAAGGTCCAGCTACTGTGTGAATTTCGTTAAAATCGAACGATTCAATCAGAATCTATAGGGCTAAAAGCAGTTATCTTTTTTAGTAATTTTTCAAGATGGTACCACTGGCACAGAATCGCCCGCATTTCAAAATCACTTCTACCAGACCTGGTCCTATTTAAGACCAATACATTCGGTTAGTTTCAATTAATTCTGCTTATTGGATCGTGAGTTTCCGTGAACAGAAGTTTTTGATGCTAAAAATATAGGTAAATTGGGCAAGGGCTACCAGGCGTGCCCGTTATACCAAATCTAAATTTTTTTTTTGGTCTATGTAAAAAAAAACACGAAATTTACATATGAGTGGCATTTTTTTGAAGAAGCGGCATTTTTTCAAGAAAGACGATGATTTGGAGGTTTTCACTTTCAGTGCCTGCCCTAGCTTGAGCGTTGCCAGCACGCTCATCAAAAGCTACACGAATTTACAACTAAATAATATCAATATGTCCTGAAAACTTGGTAATGATTGAATAGCTCTGTCAAAAGTTATCGCAATTTAAAAATTTTCAATTTTTCCCGTTCTTTTTTAGGCACCCAGCGCACACATGGGGTTAAAAAATTCCAAAACATTATCCCATTCACATGTAAAACACGTTCAAAATTTATTTTGTTAACTTTATTTTTGCAAAACTTATTTGTGTACGGAATAATAAGTATATTAAAAATATCACTAAATTGGCCGCCGGCGCCAAAGGGTTAAAGATTTTTAGCTTTTTCTGAGACTTGACACTATTCTGCATATACACCAATGTGTCCTAAAAATTTCAGTTCAATCGGATGGCGCGTTCCTGAGATTTTTTCACTGAAATTTTTTGATGATATATATATATATATATATATATATATATATATATATATATATATATATATATATATATATATATATATATATATATATAGATATATATATATATATATATATATATATATATATATATATATATATATATATATATATATATATATATATATATATATATATATATATATATATATATATATATATATGTATATATATATATATATATATATATATATATATATATATATATATATATATATATATATATATATATATATATATATATATATATATATATATATATATATATATATATATATATATATATATATATAGAAATATGAATTTTTGGCCAAAGTGATTTTAATACTAATGTTCTTCTTCGAACATTAGTAAAAAGAGAGCAGAAAACACATCAAAGTATCAAACACAGAAACTGAATCAGACACAGAAACTGAATTATTGAATAAATACCGATCGATTAAAGTTGAAGGTCCAACAAACGAAATAGTCACTGATGAAGAAATAATTAAAGAAGCAGTACAAAGTATTGACATGAACCACATGAGCTCAGAAGTATTAAAAAATATTAAACCAACACAGAACAACAATATTAATAACAAAAACTCGAGCGCACCTTAACCGCTAGAAAACTAATTTTCGAAGAAATTGTCTTTGAGTGACAAAAAAGTGTGGAAATACGTAATACACTGTTTTGTAGAATCATATCAACCATTCCTTATCCAAAGCAACAAAACTCAACTATAACACACATGTTGAAAATGTTCAGCGCTGGCAACACTTTCCGAACAAAGCAGCAATAAGTTAACCATAACAAGCTCATACTTAAATCAACTTATCTTTTGAATTTCGTTCTCATCGCAGGATTTCATCGAAAGTTTCAACGATTAAACCTTGTTTTAGGCTGCCATCCGAAAAATGTTCAAAACTCGGAAAATTTAAAAATTGATTCCTTAATTTGATTGCAAATGCTTTGCATATGAGAACGTTATTTGAAGCATCTGTTGGTGCAATATTTACGGAAATGGTTAATGCTGGTTGGTCTGTGTCAGCAGCAAAGCAAAATACATACCAAATCTGCTTCACGTTAAGTTAAACTCAACCAGTAAATTTCATTTCGATTGAATCACTGCGCTGGAAGTTAATCGGGTGAAAAGAATTTAAGGGTTACCACCCTCAAAACTTTTCAAATTTTTAAAGCGTTAATATTTGTTGTCAATTTTTTTTTGCAAAATCATTTCCATTTGCAAATCAAATGACATAATCACTTAGTAAAGAAATTAAACAAAATTACAAAAATGTTCATAGCTGGCAGCCCTTAAATGATTTATGTATGAAATTCCTTAAACATTTGGTTCTCAAAAAGATCTATTAACTGCATTAACTTTGTTTTGATTTCATGCCTGAACCCGAAGTTATAGGGAAAAAAGCTTTATTATACTGAGAAAATTTGCAAGCTTTGTTAGAAAAAAATCACCATAGCTGGCAACTCGATTCTAATTTTTGAACCAAATTTTCACTAAATGTTATCTTAAATAAGATCCAAATATTGTGTGCATTTCGTTTAAATGTCATGGCTGAATCGGAAGTAATAGTGATTTTGATCAGTGATTTTTCAAGATGGTACCACTGCCACAGGGTTGGCCGCATATCAAAATCACTTCTATCAAACTTGGTCCTAGTTAATACCAACATGTCCTGTAAATTTCATTATGATCGGATAGTCCGGTCGTCAGTTCTCGTGAACAGAACTTTCGAGTGCTAAAAATAGAGGTAATTTGCCGATGGGTTGCCGTTCTTGTGCAAATCGGAATTTTGAAAATTTTAAGTTGACGTGATGTTCAAAGGTTAAAGTTTATCAATGAATTGAATTTTTTGTCAAAAATCAAAAATTTTTCAGGAGAAAGATTTTTTTTTGAAGAGCCTGCCGTAGCTGCAGGGCTACCCACACTACCTTGGAGATTCATGTGTGTTAAGTTTTAGTTAAGATCAATACGCTTTGCAAATTTCACGATGATTCAACGTTTTTCTTAGAAGAAATGACAAATCAAAATTTGAAAAAAAATCCTTGCCTACTTTTAGGCACGCTGCACCCACACACACCTCAAGATTTCCAATTCTTTATCATAGGCAAGCTAAAAACATAATAAGTTTTGATTTCCAATCCTTTTTTTAAGAAAAATTTACTCTGCTTGGAAATATAGGAGTACCTCAAAGGTCACTAAAACGCTCGCCGCCGCCAAAAGATTTAATATATCTCAATTTCAGCAAATTATGGACCTACCTATTACAGGGTATGATCAATAAGTAGTAGGACTGAATGTCTGTAGTGCCAACGGAGCGGTGGAGAGTGGTCGAACCACTTAGTGTTGGTAGTGGGGAGCCTTCCGAAGAGATCGATATTTTTCCCAGTCGCTTGCGAGCAAGCATAGAGAAAGTACGTCGATTTTTGTGAACCTATGTTAACAAGTGTCGTCAAGATCCAAGATGGAGAAAAATCTCGAGCAGCGCTACGCCATTAAAATCTGCGTCAAACTCGGGAAAACCGCAACGGAGACCCTTGGAATGCTTAAGGACGCCTACGGGAATGCTGCCATGAGCCGTTCAACAGTGTTCGAGTGGCATAAGCTGTTCCGGGAGGGGCGGGAGCTCGTCGAAGACGACCGGCGCGCCGGTCGCCCATCAATTTCAAGAATTGATGAAAATGTGGCCAAAGGGAAGGCGCTCCTGGACACTGACCGGTGCACAAACATTCGTCTGATTGTTGATGAGTTAGGGATTTTATACGGTACCGCCCAAAAAATTGTTACTGAAAATTTGGCCATGCGAAAGGTGTGCGCCAAGTTTGTGCCAAGAGTCCTGAGTGATGAACAAAAAGTGAATCGTCTACAAATTTCCCAGGAAATTCGGAACTGTGTCCAAGAAAATCAAAATTTTTTAGACAATGTGATTACACGTGACGAAACGTGGTGTTTTGATTACGACCCGGAGACCAAACGCCAGAGTGCCGAGTGGCACACCAACAATTCCCCGTGTCCAAAGAAAGCTAGAATGAGCAAGTCAAGGGTCAAATCCATGCTCATCTGCTTTTTTGACCGTCGTGGTGTAGTTCACAGGGAGTTTGTACCCCCTGGACAAACTGTAAATGCCAGATTTTACGTGGACGTGCTTGACAGGTTGCGCAAACGCGTCCTCCGCGTGCGGCCAAACATCGCCGATTCTTGGAGGCTTCACCACGACAACGCGCCGTGCCATACCGCGCTGTTCGTGAGGGAGTTTTTGGCCAAGCATGGGGTTGCCACGTTGCTCCACCCCCCGTACAGTCCAGATCTGGCACCGCCGGACTTCTTCCTCTTTCCTCGGCTCAAGCGGGACCTCAAGGGCAACTGATACAGCTCCGTAGAAGACGTCAAAGAGGCCGTGACGGCATCTCTGAAGGGGATCCCGGAAAGCGAGTTTCAGAAGGCGTACGTGCATTGGGAATCACGTTATACGCGTTGTCTCGGAGCACAAGGGTGCTATTTCGAGGAATACTAAAGATTTTCACCGATAAGTTCAATAAAAAATTTAAATTTATTTAGTCCTACTACTTATTGATCATACCCTGTATATACATCTACGTCCTCCGAAAATTTCAGCTCAATCGGATCGGCCACTCCAGAGATTAGCTCTATTAATTAATTTGCTGATATATGTATATATATATATATATATATATATATATATATATATATATATATATATATATATATATATATATTTATATATTTATATATTTTATATATAAATATATGTATATATATATACATATTTATATATATATATATATATATATATATATATATATATATATATACATATATATATATATATATATATATATATATATACATATACATACATATATATATATATATATATATATATATATATATATATATATAAATATATATATATATATATATATATATATATATATATATATATATATATATATATATATACATATCTATATATATATATATATATATATATATATATATATATATATATATATATATATATATATATATATTTATATAGAAATATGAATTTTCGGCAAAGTGAGTTTTATACTAATTTTCTTCGAAAATTAGTAAAAAGTACTATCATGTACAAGAAAAATAATCATAAACCAGAAAAATACTAGGCAGAAGAAAAAGAAAAGAAAGTCTGAAGAAGTGCATAAATTAACCCACAACATAAATCATATGGAAGCTGATTTATACAAAAGAAACTCGACTATTGATATAAAAAGTTTGATAAAACACAATATGAAGCCTAAAGAAGCTTTTGTTTGTAACAGCAATTCGAACGCTGATATAGAATATTTGATGATATCAAAATTCGATATAGAGCATATTCCAAGAGTGACAGTGGAACAAAGTTAGATGCAGTGATAATCCATCGAAATTAGTTTTGCCATTGGAGAAGCTAACATCAAAAACAACTGAAAAGAAAATATTAAATGTGTGCCGAAACAAGAGCCACAAAATTCCAAACACACCTAATATAGAAAAATTCAAAAACATGCTCAAAACAATGCTACAAAAAATTCAAACAAAAAACCAACCGATGAAAATAATCATCAACAAAACACGTAAGAGAATAATTGTAAGCTTTATTCAATTTAATAACATTAATGAACTGCAAATCAAGCTTGCAAAATATGAAAGAATGCATAATATGAAAGAATAAATTAAAGAAAAGAATATAACTAACTCCGAAATTGAAATAAATTTTTCAACTTTAAAGTAAAATATTTATTCTTTTGTGTAACATTTCGAACATACTTTTCGAAACCTAAGTATATTCAATCAAATACAACAAAATATTCAAATATAAAGATGAGTTCGTTGAATTTTCTAGAAATTTTAGTTTACACAAAAAAACAGCAAAAAGAATACCACAAATCATACAAAATATACAGAAATTTTGTAAACTCATATATATTAGCGAACAGAAAATGGCACAATTATTTATTAAAGAGATATCATAAAAGTAACACAAATATGAAAATATCATACAAAAATAAACACAAAGCATAGTTATGCATAAGCATTGAAACTACATTGTTATTCAATACAAAATTGATTAAAACCTTCAAACATTCACACGTTAATTAATATTTATAGAAATTATTAATTTTAACAAGCAAAACACCAAATTACAAAAATAATATAAAAGAAAACTTAAAGAAAATCACACATATATTTTAAGTTAAAACTAAATGAAACACTTATGAATTAAATATTTAAAATTAAGCTTTCTATGTACATAGACAAGAACGTTGATGGACAAAAAAAATGTGATTAAAATTGTACAGTATGGACTTGAGTTTCAAAAATATCCTTTCTACAAAAAAGACATTTTTTTCCTAAAGGAGGAGGATGTTGTGAATACTTAAATGTAAACACACATAAATGTCAAAACAAATTAAATATATCCACTTTGCGATTTGAGCGATATTCCACAAAAGTGGTGAAAACTAAAATTATAGCAGACTTGACTTAGCGGAGACTCAAACAATTGCACTTAATTTTAAAAACAACAATAAAACCAAATCCATACATCTTAGTACCTACATTTTTCATTTACTAAAATTTTAATTACTTAAGAGCGAAACATGAGATGATAAAGTCAGTCTGTTTCGGTAAGCCAAATCAGTCGGCGACCAAACAGACTTTGTACAACGAATAAAACATTTGTTATTATTTGCACACGTACGTCGTAGCTATTGCTAAAGGGGCGGTTAAATTCGCCACGCAAAAGCGACGACTGCTTGTGTCTAAAGCATAGTAAAAGTGAACTGCGCATATCGCATACCATTTCATTGAGTCATAGCTTTAGTTTTTTGTTCGTTAATTTGAAGACCAACTTCCTTGGCGGTTTCGTCTAGAGCTACAAATACTTCCTTGGCGTCGTTGAACGAACATGACATAATGTTGATGTCATCAGCATAAGCTACTAGCTGTGTCGACTTAATTAATAGAGTTCCTTTCGTGTCAACGGGGATTTTTCTGATGGCATACTCAAGCGCTAAGTTAAAGAGTACCGGAGCTAATCCATCTTCTTGTTTTAGCCCAGTATCCGTCGAAAACGAGTTGGTCATATTATTCTGAATCAGCACTTGTGACATGGAGTCGGTCATGGTCATTTTCACCAGTCGTACCAACTTTGCTGGGATTTCGAACTGCAGCATGATGCCATATAATGCAGTTCGGTTGATGCTGTCGTACGCTTGTTTGAAGTCGACGAATATTTGATGGACATCAATGTTGAATTCCCAGCATTTTTCCAAAATTTGTGTGACCGTAAATATTTGGTCAGTTGTCAATCTTCCACGTCTGAAACCACCTTGATATTTACCATGAATTTGTACGACGTACAAAGTAGTGATATGCCCCTCTAGTTTTCGCATAGCAGTTTATCTCCTTTCTTGTGAATGGGACATATGACGCTTCTTCGCCACTCATCCGGCATTGTTTCTTGTTGCCAGATGCCTGTCACCAATTCATTGATTGCCCTTAAAGCGGAAATCTCGCCTGTCTTCAGGAGCTCCGCGGGGATACCATCAATGCCCGGTGCTTTGTTGGGTTTCAAGCGGTCCATGGCCTGTCGGACTTCATCTAGTGTAGGAAGGTGAGACGAGGCACTGTTACGGTATGTGCCAATTAATGATGGCGATTCGTCGGGTGCAAAAACATTTATGATCAGCTTTTGCTGGAAATAGGACGCCCATCTTTCCTTCACCTGTTCTGAGCCACTTATGATGCTTCCATCGGCAGCTTTACATAGGCTAGTTCGTGGTTCAAAGCCTTGTTTTAAGTGGCTCGCTACTTTGTACGCATGTCGAGTGTTATTAGCCATAAAGTTGTCATTTTTGTTATTCAGCATGGTGTCAAAATGCTTTCGTTTAATACGTCTAATTATTATATTAGCTACTCTCCGAAGATCGTCATATTTTTCTTTCTTGGCTCTAGTCGGTCGTTCAATGTGGATTTTGTAGGCCGCATTCTTTTCATCTAACGCGACTTGACATTCCTCGTCAAACCATTCATTTCTGCGTAACTTTACTTTTTCGGCTGCTGCGTTTACTGCGCTTTTGATAGTAGTCCAAACATCGTTGATAGGCGTGGTGTTAGGCGTGGAAGCTAGTTCCATTTACAGAGCAGATCTATACTCGGCTTCCATCATCTTGTTTCGAAGCTTGTCGACATCGAACTTGCGTCTTGAACTTGCTCTGGCTTCATACGACAATGATATTCGACATCGATATCGAGTCTTGACTAAGTAGTGGTCGGAGTCGCAGTTGGCTCCACGGAAGGTTCGCACATCTAAAATACTGGAGGCTCACTTCTCTGAATCAGAATATGATCAGTCTGATTAAAGGTGTGGCCGTCAGGGGATGCCTATGTCCTTTTAGGGATATCACGATGCGGGGAATTTGTGGAGCTTACGACAAGATCTCTAATACTCGCAAAGTCGACCTGTCGTTGACCATTGTCGTTGCGTAGGTCATGAAGACTAAATTGGCCGGTGATTCCGCGGTGTGTTTCCTCTTTTCCAACCTTTGCGTTGAAGTAACCCAGCAGAATTTTCACATCATTTGATGGCAGAGAATCATAAAGCCTTTCCAGGAGGTTATAAAAATTATCTTTCACTGCTTCTTCCTTATCTTCAGTAGGGGCAGGAACGTTAATGAACCAAACGTTAAAAAAGTTTACACACAATCTTTCGTTGACAGGCTCGAAATCGATTATTGGCGGTTTCATTTTTTTGTTCACGATGAAGGCCACTCCACATTCGTGACTTCCCGATGACTTTCCGCTTTTGAAGATTGTGCACGATCTCATGTCCATAATCTCGGCACCAAACAGTTTTGTTTCCTGGACAGCGAGAATGTTTATTTTGTAGTGAGTGACCTGCTCCAGGAAGGCTTTGATAGCCCCCGCTCTGTACAGGGTTCGTACGTTCCAGGTTCCAATAGAGAAGTCTATATTTCGTTTGCGTGGTCGTTTCCGTTGATCCAATCTAAGTATACGAGGCAAAGTATCAGGTTCCTGAATAAGTCAAGTTTTACGGGAACGGGTTATTGGCCCATTGCCCAACCCCCAACCTGAAGGGCCAGTCTGGTTAATGTTCCCGATTAAAGGCGCGAGAAACTCGCCCTCGCCCTCCTTCGTTGGCAACATTCATGATCTGAAATGTCATGAAGGCTCCCGGCAGCCATCCGATGTGAAATTTTAAAATCACATCTTCGGGGAGGTCGAAAGTAGGATTGCGCGAGAGCGATTGCGATGAGAGCTGTAGATGTTGTTTCCAGCAGGCATTTCTCGAGATTTCAATTGCTTCTTCAGTAACCAACACCCGATGACGTCCCCGTGGCCTAAACTACCATTTGACTGCCATAATTTTTGTTTACAAATATCAGTTTGCAGTAACGGCATTGCAGCATAAACATATTGCGTAGCTCTAATTGTGTTTCGTGCATGTACCTAAATAAGTAATTGAAGCTCAAGTTGTTTGAATGCAAGATGACCTGATTAATGCACGAGGCATTCAAATGTGTATCATTATATCATGTAATGTTTGTTTTGAATGTAGCATGAAATAGTCGGAAGCAAAAAGCCATGTAAACAATTATTTGATATTTAAGTAAGTGCAAGAAATAAAGTGATAGTACATTAACAGCAACTTTGAGCGTACCGTCTTTTCTTTTCTAAGAAGGTCCAACGGTATTGAACCGTAACACAAACTTGCGTCAGGTGGATTTATTGCATTAAACTGACAAGCGGCTAAGTAAAAGAACTCAATCGCTATACAAACATTTTGATGACTGTGGCAGGACTACAGGCCGATCAGAATTTTAAGAGAATTCGTTCGGTATTTATTCCTTTTTGATCTTGTTGGGATTGACTTAGTGATTATTCCAATCTTTTGCAGTGTCACACTGCCTCTTTACCTACAAAAGACGGTGTAAGGTAGATTAAAAGCGTAGTCTGGGGCACAACACAGACTGGCAGATTGTTTAATCTTCAGAATTAATTAATTTTATCTTTGAAAAGTTAAAGGCGTAATCTGGGCCGCAACACAGATCAGTTGATTTCAATCAACGTATTACTGCCAACTCTGGGATCGAATTATAAACGAAATCATGACAACAAAGGAGGATTTGTTCTTGGAATTAACGTCCAAACGGAATGAAACGGGCCAGGAGCTTCAGAGAATCATTTTAAATTATAAGAAAGATTCACTGAGTAGAAAAACCATCAAATACCGCACTAATCGGTTGGGTCGATTATCAGAAATCTGGAAGACATTTGACAAAAGGAATTTTCGTGCGAGTTTCCTGATGACCCTTACTTCAGGAAACAATACTTTCAAGCAGAAATTGAATATCGAAAAGCAAGAGATTCGATAGTCACCCTCATGCACAGTCTACCAAGCACATCAAGTAACAAAAGTGACGAAGAAGCAAGGAAGCGCGAGGCTGTAAACTTTAATGAGCCTTCATAACGTGATAGTAGCATCGAGGTAGCAGGCCTCATCAGGCAGTAGCGCTCAAGGATGCGCGCTCTCGAATATATCATAAACGGAATTAATTCCGTAGAGCAACCTCAACTAAGGCAGTACTATGAAATGAAGATAGCAACTATCGGAAGATATTGGGATGAATTGTGGAATGGTCATCAAAACATTGAACAATATGCACCGAATTCCACATCGGTCGACTACACTTATAAGGAGTATTTTACGGTCGAAAAACGCATTCAAGACATTCTAGTCTTTCTGGAGACAGGCTTAGAAAAGTGCAACTCCAGTACGTTGCAAACTGCATCAGTTCAACCTCATCTTAAATTACCACAAGTGACTATTCCTATATTTGATGGGAATTATTCTAAGTGGAAATAGTTCCATGATTTTTACACGAAGATCATTCATGAACAACCATAAGGTAATGCGCAAAAGATCTTAGAGTAAACCTTACAGGTGAAGCTGAGTGCTAAATCCGCCATTTGCCAATCTTTGACGAGAATTATATTGCAGTATGGTCTATTTGGAATAACCGCTATGATAACAAGCGACTCATGGTTTCCACCCTTTTAGACAAACTGATGTGCCAGCCCGCAATATCTTTCGAATCATCAGTGGCATTGAAAAGAATGCATGCCATTACAGCGGAATGTTTTCTTGGGTTTAAGAGTTTACAGGTTGACAAAGCAACCTGGGACCCGATGATGCTGCATGTCCTGACAAAGAAATTGGACAAGGCAACGTATAATTTGTACGAGCAATCATTAACTTCACCGCGAGATTTACGAACTATTGACTATTTTCTAGAAACTATTGACTATTTCATAGAGAAGCAAAATAATCCGAACGATTGGCAATAAATAAAATGGTAGAATGACAAAAACTCTAGCGTACTTGAACCGCTAGAAACACTAATGTTCAAAGAACAGTATAAGAATTGTGCAGGTTTTGAGTGCATATTCCACCACATGAGCTGCTTATTACGGCCAAACTGTTTCAAATGCCACGTTTTACTTTAGTCTCAAGAATGCATTATAACTCATATGGTAGAAGGTTTTAGATATTACCACTGGCATGAATTTCAACGTTTATGAGAGCAAAACACGGGTTAGTTATATTCGTTATCAGCTGCTTATTTCACAAAATTTTGAAAGCAGCATCTCATATAACATATACTTGGCCACTACTTGGTCAAATCCAAATATCGATGTCGCATGTCAAAGGCGTACGTGACGAAGACGAGTCCTCTGCGTAAATTTGACATCGGAAAGCTCCAAACGGCGTCAGTAGCAGAAAACTTCTCAAAAACTCTTGAGACTAAGCTTACCCCCATCCTGCAAAATAACACAGTGAGGCCGGTTGACGAGGTCTGGATGGAGATGAAGACAGCAATCAAAGCCGCTGCAGAACAAGTGGTTGGGTATGAAGCCCGGCGCAAAAGAAACAACTGGTTCGACAACGAATGCCAGGATGCGCTTAACAAGAAAAATCAGGCATATAAACAGTTCCTTGAAAGGAACACCAGGACGAAGAGAGAAAAATATGAAAACCTCCGACGAGTAGCAAATAAGATCATTAGATGTAAGAAACGAAAATATTATGACGAGCAATTAAAGAGCATTGACGAAAATCTGGCGAGCAATAAAACTAGACAAGCTTACAAAGTAGTGAAATGTTTAAGACGCGGATATCAGCCCAAGACGACACTCTGTAAAGACGAAATCGGCAACATCATCGCCGAAGATAGCCAGATTAAGGAGAGATGTGCCTGCTATTTCAAAGAACTCCTTAATCCTGCACATGGCTCAATAATATCAGAGCCGATAGACATCTCTGACGAAGTCCCGATCGCACCTCCAACGCTGGAAGAAGTCAAGTCTGCCATAAAAAGCCAGAAAAACAACAAAGCGCCGGGCATTGACGAGATTCCAGTCGAGCTAATTAAATACGGTGGAAGCTGCCCTATAAAAGCCATCACCAAATTGATCCAAAACATCTGGGGTCAAGAAAAAATACCGCAGGAGTGGTGCAAATCCATCATATGCCCTATCCACAAAAAAGGAGACAAACTTCGGTGCGAAAACTACAGAGGCATATCGCTACTTTGTACATCCTATAAGATACTGACGAAAATATTAAAGGATAAGATAAATGTATACGCTGAAAAGGTCTTTGGGGAGTACCAAGGAGGCTTTAGGTCTGGTAGATCAACTACGGATCAGCTCTTCACAGTCAAACAAGTGCTTGAAAAATGCTGGGATTTTAACATCGACGTCCACCAGATTTTCGTGGATTTTAAACAAGCATATGACAGTATTGACCGAAACATACTGTACAAAATAATGCTATACTTCGGCATCCCGGCAAAACTAGTTCGGCTGACCAAAATGACGATGACGTCGACAGTATCACAAGTCAGAATCAACAACAGTCTGACTGACGCCTTTGACACAAATGTCGGACTAAAGCAAGGGGATGGGTTGGCCCCTCTGCTGTTCAACCTAGCACTTGAGTACGTGATAAGGAAGATTCCTGTCGACACAGGGGGTACGCTTCTGTATAAGTCGAACCAGTTAGTGGCCTACGCGGATGACATTAACATCTTGTCCCGTTCCTTCACATCCGCCAAAGAGCTCCTGTTGAAACTTGACCAGGAAGCCAAGGAAGTAGGCCTGAAGATCAATCAGACGAAAACAAAAATCATGACGCAAACAAGAAAGAGGACCTCCATTAGACAAAATATAATACTTGACGAATATAATTTAGAGAATGTGGACGACTTTATATACTTAGGCTCGAAATTGACAACGAAAGGCAGTGAAACTGACGAAATTAAACGGAGAATACAGCTCGCCAATAAAACTCTCTACTCCGTTCTGGCCCTACTGAAGACCAGTTGCATACACAGGAAGACGAAGCTCCAAGTCTACAAATCAATCATCAGACCTGCGTTGTGCTACGGATGTGAAACTTGGACCCTTACCCAAGCATCCGCAAATTTGTTGAACGCCTTCGAAAGACGAATCCTCAGGCGTATAATTGGAGCTAAGCAAGAGTGCGGCCAATGGCGGATAAGATACAACCACGAGTTGTACGAGGTTTTTGACGAGCCGGAGGCTGCTACAATGGTGAAACTGCGGAAGCTGCAATGGGCTGGTCACGTGCAACGAATGGACGAGCATCGAGTACCTAAGAAGGTATTCGACGAAAGGGCCGAGGGTCGAAGACCAGTGGGAAAACCCAGAAAACGCTGGTCTGACTCTGTCGACGAAGACTGCGCAAAGCTGCTCGGATTTCGGAATTGGAGGACGCGGTCATTGGACCGAGACAACTGGAGGCGTCACCTACGAGAAGCCAAGGCCCGAGAGGGGCTGTAGTGCTACGACGACGACGACGACGATCTCATATAACATCAATGAAGAAAATGCTCAAAGCCTGCAGCACTGTAACTGAAGTTGGTGTTTGGGGCTGCGATCCGAAAAATTTGCAGTGCTTTGAGAATTGAAACATCGGTTATTTATTTTCATTGTAAATGTTTCCGGTATGAATACTAACTGTAAGCATTTATTGATACAAAAGTAGCACAACCGACTTGTGCTGGCAACCTTTCGCCAGTATCAAAGCCAAGAATATATCACATCTGCTTCACGTTGTTATATAACATTCGAAGTTATAGGAGTATAAAGAAATTTAGGGTTACCTGCAGCGAGTTTTTTCAAATAATTGTGTACTTAAAATTTGCTGTTAACTGTCACTACAATATCATTACCAATTGAAAATTCTACGATAAACCGCTTAGTAAAGATATTGCAATTAAACACAAAACCAACAATAGCTAGCAACCCTATTGTGGCTTTTCAGCCAAATTTTGCCCGAATAATGTTTATAATAGGTTTCAATAATTGTATGAAATTCGTATTGATTTCATGACTGCACTGGAAGTCATAGGGCAAAAATTTTTATTTTCCTGAGTGAATTTTCAAAACCGAAGACACAAAAATTAGCATAGCTGGCAGCAACAATCGAATTTTCCAACCAAATTTCTATCAATCAGAGTTTAAAGTAAGTTTCAGCTATTATGCCAATTTCATGCAAATCTGGTAATCTGGTAACATTTCATAGGGCAAACAGCAGTTTTTTTCTTTGTAATTTTTCAAGATGGCACCACTGGCACAGAAGTGCCCACAATTCAAAATCGCTTTCATCAGACCTGGTCCTACTTAAGTCCAATGCATTCTGTAAACTTCAATTGTATCTGGTTATTGATTCGTGAGTTCCCGTGAGCAGAAGTGTTTGATGCTATAAATATAGGTTAACTGAGAAAGGGTTACCGTTCTTGTCCGACATGAAATTTCCAAAGTTTTACTTTGAACGTGTAGATAAAGCATAAGATTTGTATACAGATTGGTTTTATTTGTAAGAAACGGACAGTTTTTAGGATATTCGATGGTTTGAATGTTTTCACTTCCAAATTTTTATTTTTTCAAATTTAAGACACAACAATTATCATAGCTGGCAGTTTCAACCGAATTTTTCGATCAAATTTCTGTCAAACGTGGCTTGAAGTAAGGTTCAGCTACTGTATGAATTTCGTCAAAATCGAACGATTGAATCAGAATTTATAGGGCTAAAAGCAGTTATCTTTTTAAGTTATTTTTTAAGATGGCAGCACTGGTACCGAATCGCCCGCATTTCAAAATCACTTCTATCAGACCTGGTCCTATTTAAGACCAATTTATTCTGCAAATTTCAATTAATGCTGCTCATTGGATCGTGAGTTTTCGTGAACAGAAATTTTTGATGCTAAAAATATAGGTAAATTGGGCAAGGGTTACCAGGCGTGCCCGTTATACCATATCAATTTGTTTTTGGTTGTGTAAACAAAGCACAAGATTTACATATGAGTCTCTTTTTTTGAAGAAGCGGCATTTTTGCAAGAGAGATGATGATTTGGAGGTTTTCACTTTCAGTGCCTGCCCTAGCTACAGAGTTGCCAGCACGCTCATTAAAACACAAATCTACAGCTAAATAATGACAATATGTCCTGAAAATTTCGTAATGATTGAATAGCTCTGTCAAAAGTTATCGCAATTTAAAAGTTTTCAAGTTTTCCCGTTCTCATTTTAAGCACCCAGCGCACACATGGGGTTAAAAATTCCAAAATGTTATCCAATTCACATGTTTGTTCGAAATTTATTTCGTCAACTTTATTTTTGCAAAAATTATTTGTGTGCGGAATAATAGGTATATTAAAATATCACTAAAATGACCGCCAGCGCCAAAAAGTTAAAGATTATTAACTATTTAAGAGACCTGACCCTAATTCGCATGTAAACCAATGTGTCCTGAAAATTTCAGTTCAATCGGATGTTCCTGAGATTTTTCACTGAAATTTTGTGATTATATATATATATATATATATATATATATATATATATATATATATATATACATATATATATATATATATATATATATATATATATATATATATATATATATATATACATATATATATATATATATATATATATATATATATATATATATATATATATATATATATATATATATATATATATATATATATATATATATATATATATATATATATATATATATATATAAAGAAATATGAATTTTTGGCCAAAGTGATTTCAATACTAATGTTCTTCTTCGAACATTAGTAAAAATGCTTCGTGTGTGTATGAAAATTAAGTTTGCGAGGAAGTAAAATAGGTTTTAAAAAAATTTTAAAAAAAGAAAAAGAAAAACTATTCTATTTAAAAATTTGAAACAAGCAAGCTATATTTTTTTTAAATTTGAAGAAGATTGAAAACACCAAAATGTGTAACTTCGATATTGAGATAGCATTAGAGTGCATACCAATTTTTACTGGCAATCCGAAAGAACTTGAATCCTTCCTAACAATAGTTAGTTTACGAAATGAGAGCCTTAATGAAGACGGGAAACACAAATTGTTGAAATTTACAACACATGTAAAATTAGGAACGGTTGTTAAAACACAACTATTATCATTAGATATAAATAGCTACGTTGAACTAGAAAGAGCTCTAGTAAATAGATTTAAAAATCATAAAACTCAACAACAAATTCATACATAACTATCCCAATTACGCCAACACGGCACAGTTGAGAAATGTGGCGAAAAAATATCTGAGCTCATTCACGAATTGAGCAATATTCAAATTCATAACTTAGGTCAGAACCCATCTCCAGCAGAGAAAGTAGCAATACGAAAGTCAAATGACTCGTACGCACTTACTATATTTAAATATGGTTTAGATAAATCACTCAAACCTACAATTTTCGCTGCACAGCCCAAAACGCTTGTAGAAGCAATTCGAATAGCGGTTGAATTAGAATCAAGCATAAATATAACAGAAAATATTATGTGTATCAATAGAAGAAACAGTATAAATCAACAATTGAATTATAATTATAGAAACAGCCCAAACAATAACTGTCAAGGAAACTACTACAACACATATAAGAACAATAATAATTATAGTCAAAATCAAAATAATTATTACAGAAATAACAACGAGAGCAATGGAAACAACTATAATTTCAGAAACAAAGTAACAAACCAAAGCAATTATTACAGAAATTATCGTAGAAATAACAATAACCCTGAAAGAATTGAAAAAAATACTAGAAACCAGAGAAATGGAAATACTAATAACGAAATCGCGCCTGAAATTTATAGAAGCTATTCAATAATTCAAGAAGAGAGCAGAAAACACATCAAAGTATCAAACACAGAAACTGAATCATTGAAGGAATACCGATCGATTAAAGTTGAAGGTCCAACAAACGAAATACTCAATTATGAAGAAATAATTAAAGAAGCAGTGGAAAGTATTGACATGAACCACGTGAGTTCAGAAGCATTAAAAAATATTAAACCAACACAGAAAAACAATATTAATGACAAAAAAGGATTACCATGTACAAGAAAAATAATCACAAACCAGAAAAATACTAGGCAGAAGAAAAATAAAGCAAAGTCTGAAGAAGTGCATAAACAAACCCACAATATAAATCATATGGAAGCTGATTTATACAAAAGAAACTCGACTATTGATATAAAAAGTTTGATAAAACACAATATGAAGCCTAAAGAAGCTTTAGTTTGTAACAGCGATTCGAACGCTGTTATAGAATATTTGATGAAATCAAAATTCGATATAGAGCATATTCCAAGAGTGACAATGGAACACAGTTAGATGCAGTGATAATCCATCGAAATTAGTTTTGTCATTGGAGAAGCTGACATCAAAAACAACTGAAAAGAATATATTAAATGTGTGCCGAAACAAGAGCCACAAAATTCCAAACACATCTAATATAGAAAAATTCAAAAACATGCTCAAAACAATGCTACAAAAAATTCAAACAAAAAACCAACCGATGAAAATAATTATCAACAAAACACGTAAGAGAATAATTGTAAGCTTTATTCAATTTAATAACATTAATGAACTACAAATCAAGCTTGCAAAATATGAAAGAATGCATAATATGAAAGAATAAATTAAAGAAAAGAATATAACTAACTCCGAAATTGAAATAAATTTTTCAACTTAAAAGTAAAATATTTATTCTTTGTGCAACATTTCGAACATACTTTTCGAAACCTAAGTATATTCAATCAAATACAACAAAATATTCAAATATAAAGATGAATTCATTGAATTTTCTAGAAATTTTAGTTAAAAACACAAAAAAACAGCAAAAAGAATACCACAAATCATACAAAATATACAGAAATTTTGTTAACTCATATATATTAGCGAACAGAAAATGGCACAATTATTTATTAAAGAGATATCATAAAAGTAACACAAATATGAAAATATCATACAAAAATAAAAACAAAGCATACTTATGCATAAGCATTGTAATTACATTGTTATTCAACACAAAATTGATGAAAACCTTCATACATTCACACATTAATTAACATTTATAGAAATTATTAGTTGTTACAAGCAAGAACACCAAATTACAAATATAACGTAAAAAAACTCTAGCGCACCTGAACCGCTAGAAACACTAACGTTCGAAGAACAGTAGAAGAATCGTACAGATTTTGAGTGCATATTCTACCACACTAGCTGCTTATTACAGCCAAACTAATTCAAACGCCAGGTTTTACTTTGGTCTTATAACTCATATGGTGGAAAGGTTTCAGATATTACCAGTGGCATGAATTTCAAAGTATATGAGAGCAACACTTGTTAATTATATTTGCTCTCAGTTGCTTATTTCACAAAAATTTTGAAAGCAGCATCTCATAGAACATCAATGAAGAAAATGCTCAGTACCTGCAGCACTGTAACTGAAGTTGGTGTTTGGGGCTGCGATCCGAAAAATTTGCAGAACTTTGGGAATTGAAACATCTGTTATTTATTTTCATTGTAAATGTTTCCGGTATGAATACTAACTGTAAGCATTTATTGATACATAAGTCGCACAACCGACTCGTGCTGGCAACCTTTTGCCAGTATCAAAGCCAATAATATATTAAATCTGCTTCACGTTGTTATATTACATTTGAAGTTATAGGAGTATAAAGAATTTTAGGGTTACCTACAGCAAGTTTTTTCAAATAATCGAAAACTTAATATTTCCTGTTTATTGTCACTACAATATCATGACCATTTGAAAATTCTACGATAAACCGCTTAGTAAAGATATTGATATTAAACACAAAAAAAAAAACAATAGCCGGCAGCCCTATCTTGGCTTTTCAACCAAATTTGGCCTGAATAATATCTTTAATAGGTTCCATTAATCGTATGAAATTCATATTGATTTCATGACTGCACTGGAAGTTACAGGACAAAAAGTTTTATTTTCCTGAGCGAATTTTCAAAACCAAGGACACAAAAATTACCATAGCTGGCAGCACCAATCGAAGTTTTCAACCAAATTTTCATCAAACAGTGTTTAGAGTAAGGTTCAGCTGCTGTGTCAATTTCATGAAAATCGGGTTACTTATTCACATTTCATAAGGTAAAAAGCAGTTTTTTTTCTTTATAATTTTTCAAGATGGCACCACTGGCACAGAGTTGCCCACAATTCAAAATGGCTTCTATCAGACCTGGTCCTGTTTAAGTTCAATGCATTCTGTAAATTTCAGTTGTATCTGATTATTGGTTCGTGAGTTCCCGTGAACAGCAGTTTTTGATGCTAAAAATATAGGCTAACTGGCAAAGGGTTACCGTTCTTGTCCGATAAGAAATTTCTAAAGTTTTATTTCGAAAGTGTAGACTAAGCATAAGATTTGTATACAGATTGGTTTTGTTGTAAGAAACGGACATTTTTTAGAATATTTGATGGTTTGAATGTTTTCACTTCCAAATTTTAATTTTTTCAAATTTAAGACACCAAAATTATCATAGCTGGCAGCTTCAACCGAATTGTTGAACCAAATTTCTACCAAACGTAACCTGAAGTTAGGTCCAGCTACTGTGTGAATTTCTTTAAAATCGAACGATTGAATCAGAATTTATAGGGCTAAAAGCAGTTATCTTTTTTAGTGATTTGGCACCTTTGGCACAGAATTGCCCGCATTTCAAAATCTTTTCTATCAGACCTGGTCCTATTTAAGACCAATACACTCTGTAAATTTCAATTAATTCTGCTCATCGGATCGTGAGTTTCCATGAACAGAAATTTTTGATGCTAAAAATATAGGTAAATTGGGCAAGGGTTACCAAGCGTGCCCGTTATACCATCATTTTTTTTTTGGTTATGTAAACAAAGCACAAGATTTATATATGATTGGCTTTGTTTTAAAGAAACGGCATTTTTTCAAGAGAGACGATGATTTGGAGGTTTTCACTTTCAGTGCCTGCCCTAGCTACAGAGTTGCCAGCACGTTCATTAAAAGCTACCCAAATCTACAACTAAATAATACCAATAAGTTCTCAAAATTTCGTAATGATTGAATAGCTCTGTCAAAAGTTATCGCAATTTAAAAATTTTCAAATTTTCCCGTTCTCTTTTGAGGCACCCAGCGCCCACATAGGTTTAAAAAATTCCAAAGCATTATCCGGTTCACATGTAAAACACGTTCCAAATTTATTTCGTCAACTTTATTTATGCGAAAATTATTTCTGTACGGAATAATAGGTATATTAAAAATATCATTTAAATGGCCGCCGGCGCCAAAGGGCTAAGAATAATTGACATTTAGTGAGACGTGGACCTATTCTGCATATACACCAATGTATCCTGAAAGTTTCAGCTCAATCGGATGGCGCGTTCCCGAAATTATCTCACTGAAATTTTTTGATGATGATATATATATATATATATATATATATATATATATATATATATATATATATGTATATATATAAAAATATATATATATATATATATATATATATATATATATATATATATATATATATATATATATATATATATATATATATATATATATATATATATGTATGTATGTATGTATTTTATTCAACCGTAATAATTACAACTGTTTCTATTAACTTCACAAATTATTTAAGAGATTGAGCAATAGCTCTTGCAACTATAAATACGTTAGTACCTTGTTTTTAACAAAAGAAAATTTTATATTATTACCTAATCAGACTTGATTTCATTAGCAAGAGGAAACTGGGAAAGAAAAACCTCTTATACATTTTTTTTTAAATTAAACTTAACCTAACTTAACTAACTTAGCTAAATGTGATATGACTGTTATTATAACTAAATTATATTTCCGAAAAACATAGGCGAAGGAAAGTTTTAGTTCTCTAATAATCTAGATAATAAAGGATTTTGTGCAAACCGGCAAGAAGTTTCAAATGTTTCTTTACATGCTTCAATTTTTGTGTGAATATAGCTGATTTTCGAGAGGCGGTGGAGAGCAGACGTGGAAAAATAAAATGGTAGATTTAACATCATTTTTAATATTTTATTCTGCTTGGTTTGTAACTTCTTTATGTGCGATTTGGCACAAGTGCACCATGCGGCTGCAGCGTATAAAAGTACTGGCTGAAAGATAGTCTTATAAAGTAAGAGCTTATTTTCCGATGACAGCGTCGACCTTCTATGAATTAGAGGATAAAGAATTTTAATAAACTTGTCACACTTTTTAATAGCAGTCTCAATATTTGCTTGGAAAGTCATTTTTTATCTAGAACAACCCCTAAGTATTTTATAGTGCAATTGTTCCACTCCTTTCTGCAGTTATTAAGCACTAAAGGGCTGGATGGCCTTAGTTCAGATTTGCGATTTCTTGTGAAGAATAGCGCTTCCGTTTTGCTTGCATTAGCACGAATTTTCCATTTAGAAAAGTAAGTTGTCAATATATTGAATCCATCTGCTATAAAGTTTGATATTTCGCTGGGATATTTTGAGCTACAAAGTATGACTGTATCGTCCGC
Source organism: Nemotelus pantherinus (assembly GCA_963978885.1). Lineage (NCBI taxonomy): Eukaryota > Metazoa > Arthropoda > Insecta > Diptera > Stratiomyidae > Nemotelus > Nemotelus pantherinus. The sequence goes on along the minus strand of OZ022264.1, from coordinate 103,540,236 downwards.
GAAAAGGCCGATTTCGCAATTTGGAGGCTTTGGGATATCACTTGTAAAAATGTTAAAGAGAGTAGGGCTGATGACCGATCCCTGTGGCACTCCTGCGGGAATGAGAAACTTCTCAGATGTGGAACCGTTTAGGGTTACTTGAAATTTTCTGCCACTTAAAAAATCGAGAACTATTTTGCACAGATATGTCGGAAAACCAAGTCTATGTATTTTATACACCAATCCATTGTGCCAGACGGAATCAAAGGCTTTTTCAATGTCAAGAATAACCATACCCGTCGATTTCCTTGTCCTGAAATTCGATTGTACAATATTTTTGACCCGTACAATTTGATGGACTGGGCTATGGTGCTTCCTGAAACCAAATTGTTCGTCTGGCAGAATATTATTACCCGTGATAAAATTTGTAATGCGTTCTTTTAATACTTTTTCGAAAACTTTCGCCACAGTACTGAGAAGGCTAATTGGTCTGTAGCTACTCAACTCAGACTTAGCTTTGCCGGGTTTGTGTATGCATATTATTGATGCATTTTTCCAAAGTTGAGGAAAGTATGATAAGCGTATGCACGCATTTATAATGTGGCAGAGATAGATTGCAGTTTTTTTGTGCATATTTTTGAGAAAGCAAATTGGTATTTTGTCCGGCCTAGTTGAAATTTTATTTTTGAACGAATTAATGGTAGAAAGAATAGTTTTTAAAGTGATGAAAGGAGGGTCAATGCGAGACTCTTTAATCCTCTCGATTCTTGAATTTACCATTCGTTCTGTCTCATTGTCGCTCATGTTAAAAGTGATTAAATGTTGCCTAGCGAAATAATTGCCAAAAGCTTTGACTTTTTCATTATTTGATGTGAGAAGCTCTTGGTTAACTTGAATAGGAGGGATATAGTTGCTACGTTTTTTCAGCGCTTTTGACACGTTCCAAAAAGATCTGGAACCTTTTTTAAGAGAAGAGAGCTTATCTTTCCAATATTTGTTCTTGAGCTCATAAATTTCTTTGATTATGATGCTCTTGAGCCGATTAAATTCTATTTTATACATTGGTTGCCGGGTTCTCTGCCACAAGCGACGGACTGCATTCCGTTGTGCAATTAGTGCTATAATGACATGAGTAAGCTTAAGTCGATCCGGTCTATCATTTGTGATCTTGGGAATCGATTGCTCAGCGGCTTCGAAAAGAATATTATTAAAATTTTCTACGTGGTTATCTATATCGTGCTTTGTGGAAAAATCAGAAAGAGTTTGATTATGATTTGTAAGGCACTGTGTGACACGCGAAAAGCGTGCCCAGTTGGCTTTTCGGAACACGTACTTTTTTGGCACACACTCAGTGACTGGTTGGTCTCTTATGCTGAACATAACCGGTAGATGATCAGATGGTAATGCTGTAATAGTGAAAGGTGGGGTGACGTTCTGACCATAATTAGTCAGGATTATGTCTAGATTTGAAGGATTTCCTCTAGTTGATTTCGGAAAATAAGTAGGAGTTGGAGAAAATAGTACATCAAACTGACTAGTGACTAATTTGTTGCGTAATAACAAGCCCCAGCGATTTTGCCTCAAACAATTCCAATCGGGATGTCGGCAATTAAAGTCTCCGGCTATTAAAAAGTCGTTCGGTAGCCTGTTGAATGTATCGAGATCTTTCAAAAATAGTTGTTCCTTATTTTGGTCACAATTACCACCAGGGAAATATGCTCCGATTAACATTAAACTATTACTTCCTATCTGCAATTCCACCTGAACTGTTTCAAAAATATTAGTTTTTAATGGTGGTTTTTCGCTATGGATGATATTTTTTTTTACCACTAGTGCAACACCACCACCTCTATTTTCTTGCCTGTCATTTCTGTAGACAAAATAATTTGGATCGAAAAGAGAATTTCCTTCCTTCAACCATGTTTCAGTTACAATAGCACAGTCGACATTGTGAGCATTTAAGAAAGAGAAAAACTCAAGCCTCTTATGCACGGAACAAATGCTTTGCGCATTCCAAAAACAACATTGCAAAGTTAAATTATTTGACATTTCCATAAATGTACTTACTGGCTAGCTCTGTAATGACGAGAAATTGTTCCTCTCTTGACGTGCAGCTTTTCAATTTAGTGAGAAGCTCATTTGTCAAGGCGAGTATTTCAGGCATAGTGAATAACTGGTTTCCTGCTTGCAAGGACTGTGCATTCGTGTTACGTAGAATGCTCGAAAACGTTTCTCTTGAGTTCGGTACCGCTCGATCAAGATTAGCTTGACTGTTGGTGCGATGTCGTAGTGGTGGAAATAAAGATGGGCTTAGCAGGTTTGGACTCACGTCGCGGAAATTAGTTTTCTTCATATTTCTCGATCGAATCCGATATTGCAAGTTTAAAAATTCGACTTTGCTAGGGCACTCCAAAAAAATGGAGGCATGTGGCCCCGAACAGTTGGCACACTTTCGTTTAGCACTAGGATCATCCCGGGAAGGGCAATCAGATGTTTTATGGTGCCCAGCGCACAAATTACAAACCGTTTTTAGGTTGCAGCCGTTGCTTGCATGACCTAGAGTTTGGCAATTAAAGCAGCGTATGGGGCCGCTTCTCTTCTTTTTGTAGTGACTAAAAGTCACTGCACAGTGAAATAGATATCTAACCTTTTTCTGAAGATCACTTAGTTTAATGGATCCACGCATGATCGATAAAATGTATGTCGCCTGGTCGCCGTATCTTGGTGATCGTATCGGCAATTGCTTGACATCCAAGCATTCAATATTTTGAGCTTTAAGCTCATCCGCAACCGCTTGGTTTGGAACAGTATCGAGACCAGTTAGAACTATTTTAAATGTGCGTTGGCCCATAGGATCATGCGTAAAAAACCTGATATCCATGTCAGTAAGCTGTTTGCGAAGAGTCGTAAATTTTTCTTCATTTAATGCACTGACTTTCGTCCCAATACTAGTGAATTTTAAAGCGTAATCGTTCACTGAAAGAGATTTTACATAAAACAAATCTGTTCTATGAACACGGCGACGTAAGTCAAGGGACGGACGACGTAATTTCAAGGATTTGGTCTCAAAATAATGAACGACGTAAGTCGAAAAAACGTATAACAAAGGAGACGTAAGTCAAGGGATTACTGTATATATATATATATATATATATATATATATATATATATATATATATATATATATATATATATATATATATATATATATATATATATATATATATATATATATATATATATATATATATATATATATATATATATATATATATATATATATATATATATATATATATATATATATATATATATATATATATATATATATATATATATATATATATATATATATATATATATATATATATATATATAAATATATACTAATGTTCTTCGAACATTAGTAATTCTTCGAACATTAGTAAAAACTTTAAGAAAGTCACACAAATATTTTTAGTTAAAACTAAGCGAAACACTTATGAATTAAATATTTATTTATTTATTTATTTATTTAACCGAACAAGGGAACAAACAGTAAGAAATTTAAACTTAAACTTAAGCTATTTTCCTTAAGCTAAATGTCAACAGACTTAATTTTTTGGAAGTTAATTTAATATGGCAAGTGAAATAATTTGGACTAAGAATTTAAAACAGTATATAATTTTTTTTTGAATAAATGTTTAGAGATATAAGAGGAATAGTAGTTCGAAACATTATTTAATATTTTGCAGCATCTATTTATTGGCTCCCTGTCTCCATAGATAGTGTGATGTTGATACTCATTGAGGAGACGTGTGTGCCTAGTTTGTCTTACAGGATTATTGAAAGTGATTTTGTTACTAAGATATTCTACGTTAACCAAACCTCTAATAACATCAAACACGAAGCATGAAGATAGTTCCGCTCTCCTTGAAGAAAGTGTCGCCAGATTTGAGAGATTAAGTCTGTAACTATAAGTTGGAAGACTTTCGAAATCATGTGGATTATAGAGATCTCTCAAGGCAAAAAGCACGAACTGCTTTTGGACAGATTCCAGTTTATGGCTATTTCGCACGTCTTTTAATGAATCCTAGCTGCTTGCTAGCTCTAGCAAGAACTCTGTCATACTGAAGATTGAAACGCAGCTTTTTATCCAGGACGACACCGAGATCCACGACACTATAATATTTTTCAGGAGCTGATTATTCAGGTGATATTCGAAATTAAGAGTAGAAGTCTTGCGGGAAAAACTTATGGCATGGCATTTTTTAACGTTAAGAGTAAGTTTATTCTTCACACACCATTGCACCAGTAACTGAAGTTTCAGCTGGAGAAAATTTGCATCTGATTCCGACTGAATAGGGTGATATATTTTCAGATCATCTGAATAAAAAATGTGTGAAATGTCGGATAATACCTCCGAGAGATCAGAAACAAAAACATTGAAAAGAAGCAGCCCTAGATGACTGCCTTGAGGTACCCCAGATGAGACGGTAATTTTTTTGGAAAGACGGCCTTGGAATTTAACGTGTTGCGTTCGATCTCGAAGGTAACAATTCAACCAGTTTAGAAGGCTTCCTGAAATGCCAAATTTTTGGAGTTTATGTTTCAAAATGCCATGGTCAACGCGGTCAAAGGCTTTTCTGAAGTCAGTGTATATAGTATCGATTTGACGCCCTTTTTCCATATTACAAAGCACATTTGAGACTATTATCATCAGGTTGGAGGTAGTAGACCGGCCTTTTCTGAAGCCAAGTTGTTGCTCGTTTAGGAGAGGATCAATAACGATTGTAAGTGTGTCACAAACAATTTTTTCTAACAGCTTAGGTATAGCTGACAAAATGGCGATGCCTCTATAATTTTCTACTGAGCGTTTATCACCACTTTTAAGAATCGGCGTGATATGGGCTGATTTCCAGAAACGCGGAAATGTACCGCATTGAAAAATGTACCACATTGAAAATTATATACAAGGGTGATATGATCGTTTCTGCACACTTAACTAGGAAGCTTGGAGGTAATAGGTCAGGTCCAGGGCCCTTTTTCATATCAAGTTCTCTCATGGCCCTTGAAATGTCTTCTCTGGTTAAATAAAGTTTATTAGCGATGGGCGACTGGAAGATTTCCAAAAGTGGCGATGTGGTAGATGATCCTCTGGCCTGATGAAAAACTTCTTGAAAGTGATTGGCAAACATATCGGATATTTGTTGTGGATAAAAAGAAACTGAGTTGCATTTGTACATGGACGTGGGATTACCAGAAGATTTTCGCTTGGAGTTCACAAAGTCGAAAAATTTTTTGGGGTCATGAATTATATTTTCGCCGACTATATTTACATAATTTTCATGAGCTTGGTGACACTGTCTTTGAAATTTTTGAGCTATATCACTATATTTTTCCTTGATATCATTGCTAACATTGATATCGGTTTTTATTATTTTATAAAGCTTGTTTCTCTGATTACGTAAACACCTCAGATCTCTATCTAGCCATGGATCAAAAAGTTTATCTTTTTTCTTTATGTTTGGCACGTGCATCTCAACCGCATCGAAAACCAACTGGTAGAACAAATCAACTGCATCATTCAATTCTAACGTTAAAAGGGTACTATTCCAGTCAATATTGTTAAGATGGTGGTTAATGCTCTCATAATCAGCATTTCGAAAATCATATACAACGGAATTGTTGTATGAGTGGGAAATCGTCAAATCAGATATAGGTAGCTTAACCGTAAATGCAGAGTGGTGAAGAGTGTTGGAGAAAAAATGGTCTGCATCAACGGTTGGGTAAGCCACTACATCATCGTAACTATTGGTAAAAATAAGATCCAACCAATTACCATTTTGGTTAGAAGTCGGAGCGATTTGCTGCAAATCGTTGCTTTAAAATGTACTTACAAGATTTAGATCGGATGTGTTAAGTAAATTCACCGGAAGGAGGATATTGTCAGTTTCATCAGCCGTGAACTGTAAATTTGGGCGATTAAAGTCTCCCATTATTATAATCTTGTCATCATCTTTGAGCGATGATACTATGTAAGAAATGGTTTCATATATATCATTGTACACGGCGTCGTCTGAACTAGGTGGAATGTAGAAAGCTCCTATATAAAGAAAACCTTTGGACCCAGAAATTCTGACAATTTTGTGCTCAAATTGACTATGTGGATCAGTTTCAACTACTTCACTTGGCAAGGAGTTGTGAGTAGTAATGAGCACACCACCTCTTGTCTGTCCAGTTTGCAGATAGTTACGGTCATTTCTATATATGGTCCAGCAACCATCAAGAATTTCTTCATTTTTATGGGAATCATTCAGCCAGGTTTCTGTAAAAGTAAGTACATTGAATTGGCAAGATTTGGCGTCAAGGAAGAGTTTATTCAGTTTGCCTCTCATACCACCAACGTTATGGTAAAAAAGTTTGAGGCCATCTGTTGAAGATTTTCTGTTTGGATCGATACCTGTTAAAATCTTCCCTTTCTCTCTGAAGGTGGGAAATATATTTTGAAGAAACGTGTGAGGCGTAGACTTTCAAATCATTTCTAACTTGGTCTGCAGACACTCCAAGCTGTTCGTGGTATCGAGTAAAAATATCATTAAGGGAATCAAAGTCTATTGGTAGACCCTCTTGCTGGATCATGATTTTCAAATGGGTTTTAGTTTTACCCTCAAAACATGCACAGTCGCTGGCATTGTGCATGTAAGCGAGAAAAAGACGAATATTGTCATATATTTCATTATCTCTTAACCGGGAAAGTAGGTACCTACTTTCTAGATCCCCACTTGACGTAATTGTGGCTTTTACATAAGGGGGCACTAACGGGTCTAAAAAATTGGCTGCAGACTGTCGTGGGTTTATTGCAAAACTATCTGAATGAGCTGGTATGGATGTGGATGGCATGTAATCTTCACCACGAATGAAATTTGTGTACGAAGATTGTAACTGAACTGGAGTAGAGTCTGTGTTAGAAAATTTTTCCGTTGCTTCGGTGATAGCATTCAAACCACAATCGGTACGTTTGCCATTATTGGAAATCGATTTTTCCGAAACAATTTTTTTTGAAGATATTTTCTTTTTCATTTTCTGGAAGAGATTTTTATATGGAGAGTTTGTGGCTCTTTTGGCAGTTACGTTAGGAAGTACAGTCGTTAGTGGACTGCTGGAAACACTTGTAGATTCAGCATTGTCTGTTAAATCGATAATCATATCTGCTTCAGTGGCGGCTGCATTGGAAGCTATAAGTAAATTAATAATTTCAGCATTGACTCCCAAATCGGTACTCAAATCAGCTTCAATTTCTTCCAATTGAGTGCAGTTCTTTTGAGTTAGTTTTTTTTGGATGAGCCATTGTCGCTATATCTAGCTTTGAGCGTAGAGGCTTGGGTTGTGAATACCTAGCAGTGCAGCTTCCAGAATGGAGATCGTTTTGAATAGAAGGCAGATTACTATTTGAATTTTCTCTTAGCCTAGACTGATAGTTGATGTTAATCTTTTTCTTATGGCTGATCTGGTTCTTGCAGCTATTGAAAGAGATTCCTCTCCAAGTTTGGTCATCGTCGGATTCGTTGAAGTTGGTAAGCAACCAGGCATATTTTGCTGGGATCGCCACTTTAAAACATCTCCGAAACTTCTTGCGTCTTGTTCGTATGGGCAAAATTGTAGCTTTGCAATCCTTGGTCCGTGCTTCTGTTTCAAGAAACTTCTGCATCCAAGTTTCATCCGCAGAGTTAGGGGCTCCTTTCACAAAAAACATTTTATATTTAAGAGATGGGTTTTTACAGTTTTCGGTATGAGAGGAGTTCGCACGCTGTATTCTCTCAATTCGGCGAGAACATTCGGACAATTGAATCAATTTCACCAGGCACCAACGATGGAACAAAAGCCTGAAATTGTCCTGCACCATTCCCTTGGTGCATCCATACATGCTCCATGAAGCTTCCGATTCTAAAAAGCTTTGCACCTAACGTATTTGAACGTGCTTTCAAATGCGATGCATTTTACTAAATTGCATTTGAAGTTCATGACTGTATATTATCCAATTGAAATGCTAGTCTTAAAAACACTCGACATCTCGAGAACATTCATTCTCAGTCCAGTGGGTGCCGAAGTTGAAAATCATTTTTTCAGGCTTATGAGCGGGCAAATTTATCGCATTGGTACTGCTTCCTTTGGTTACACGTTTCATAGAGGAGGTTGACATGTCCTTATATTGCACTCATGTCGTTGAATTATTATTTTTACTCAGACTGGTGTTTTGCAACATATCTTTGACCTCTGCGATCATTATTTCAACACCTATTGACGATGAATCCGCGCTTGAGGTGGAGTTGGTTGCTATAAGTTTGTCATATATAGAATTCAATTTGTTCTCAATTGACCTAACTGCAGTGCAAATTTTTGATTCTACTGAATTGATGAAAGTAGCTTACTTATCAATTATTTCGTTATTTTGATATTTAGTCGAAACTTCCAGTTTGTTTTTTGTTTCATCACGGATGGTGCCTGGACTGATACAAGGTGATGTAAATATTGACGTCAGCGTTGATGTGACTTCAGCCAGAGAATTCTGAATCGCATTGATTTTTCGATCAACAGATTCTATTGAAAAACCCCCGTTGGTATGCCATATTGCCGTTATCAGCTTATCAAAGCTACCTGCCATTTCCGTAAATGCTTCGTTGTTTGCTCGGAAATAAGACTGTTGCTTGGCTATTAAATTGTCTTTCTCTGCATCTAATTTAGTAATTTTGCTGACAATATAATCGTACATGCATTTCATCAGTCTTTCGATGTGCTGGCAGTCCGAACAGATGAAATGATCTTCCATATAAGGATGGTACCAGTCCCTTGGTGCATCCATACATGCTCCATGAAGCTTCCGATTCTAAAAAGCTTTGCACCTAACGTATTTGAACGTGCTTTCAAATGCGATGCAGTTTACTAAATTGCATTTGAAGTTCATGACTGTATATTATCCAATTGAAATGCTAGTCTTAAAAACACTCGAATTTTACAAAAAATGGGGCACGGTCACAAATATATGCTTTTTTAAATTCGCTTGGGCATGCAAACATGAAACACTCGAGACTTTACTAGGTCACTAGCTTTGATGTAAAGAAATTGAATCGTATGCACAATCACTAGGTCACTAGCTTTGATGTAAAGAAATTGAATCGTATGCACAATCACTAGGTCACTAGCTTTGATGTAAAGAAATTGAATCGTATGCACAATCACTGATTTAAATTAACAAATAACTGGGTCACTGGTATCGCGTGCACGATAGGTGGATTAAGTAATTACAGTTAAATCAGCACAAACGTTAAGCCGCGGATTGAGTTACATTAAATTGTGGACTACTTGATAATACGTCTGCTCGCCTCGACGGTATCGATCGAAATTTAAAATTCAGCTTCCTATGTACATAAACAAGAACGATGATGGACAAAAAAAAAATGTGATTAAAATTTTTCAGTATGGATTTGAGTTTCAAAAATTTCCTTTCTACAGAAAAGAATCTTTTTTCCCAAAGGAGGAGGGTGTTGCGAATACTTAAATGTAAACACACATAAATGTCAAAACAAATTCAATATATCCACTTTGCGATTTAAGCGATATTCCACAAAAGTGGTGAACACTAAAATTATAGAAGACTTGACTTAGCGGAGACTCAAACAATTGCACTTAATTTTTAAAACTCTAGCGCACCTGAACTGCGAGAAACACTAATGTTCGACGAACAGTAGAAGAATCGTGCAGGTTTTGAGTGCATATTTCACCACATGAGCTGCTTATTACGGCCAAACTGTTTCAAACGCCTTTGGTCTCAAGAATGCATTATAACTCATATGGTAGAAGGTTTCAGATATTACCACTGGCATGAATTTCAACGTTTATGAGAGCAAAACACGGGTTAATTATATCCGTTATCAGTTGCTTATTTCACAAAATTTTGAGGGCAGCATCTCATATAACATCAGTGAAAAAAATGCTCAGTGCCTGCAGCACTGTACATGAAGTTAATGTTTGGGACTGCGATCCGAAATTGAAACATGGGAATGAAACATGGGAATTGAAACATCGGTTATTTACTTTCGTTGTAAATGTTTCTGATATGAATACTGGCTGTAAGCATTTATTGATACAAAAGTAGCACAACCAGTATCAAAGCCAAGAATATATCACAACTGCTTCTTGTTGTTTAATTACATTCGAAGTTATAGGAGTATGAAGAAATTTAGGGTTACCTGCAGCGAGTTTTTTCAAATAATCAAAAACTTAATATTTGCTGTTTATTGTCATTACAATATCATTACCATTTGAAAATTCCACGATAAAACCGCTTAGTAAAAATATTGCAATTAAACACAAAACCAACAATAGCTGGAAACCCTATCGTGGCTTTTCAACCAAATTTGGCCTGAATAATGTTTGTAATAGGTTCTATTAATTGTATGAAATTCGTATTGATTTCATGACTGCACTAGAAGTCATAGGGCAAAAAGTTTTATTTTCCTGAGCGAATTTTTAAAACCAAAGATACAAAAATTACCATAGCTGGCAGCACCAATCAAATTTTTCGATCAAATTTCCACCAAACAGAGATTAGAGTAATGGTTCAGCTATTGTGTAAATTTCATGAAAATCTGGTAATCTGGTAATTTATTCGCATTTCATAGGGCAAAAAGCAGTTTTTTTTCCTTGTAATTTTTCAAGATGGCACTACTGGCACAGAGTTGCCCACAATTCAAAATCGCTTCTATCAGACTTGGTGCTACTTAAGTCCAATGCATTCTGTAAATTTCAGTTGTATCTGATTATTGGTTCGTGAGTTCCCGTGAACAGAAGTTTTTGATGCTAAAAATATAGGTTAACTGAGAAAGGGTTACCGTTCTTGTCCCATATGAAATTTCCAAAGTTTAACTTTGAACGTGTAGATTTAACATAAGATTTGTATACAGATTGGTTTTATTGTAAGAAACTGACATTTTTTAGGATTTTCGATGGTTTGAATGTTTGCACTTCCAAACTTTTATTTTTTCAAATTTAAGACACCAAAACTATCATAGCTGGCAGCACCAACCGAATTTTTTAACCAAAAGTAAGGTTCAGCTACTGTATGAATTTCGTCAAAATCGAACGATTGAATCAGAATTTATAGGGCTAAAAGCACTTATCTTTTTTTTGTGATTTTTCAAGGTGGCACCACTGGCACAGAATCATCCGCATTTCAAAATCACTCCTATCAAACCTGGTCCTATTTAAGACCAATACATTCTGCAAATTTCAATTAATTCTGTTTATCGGATCGTGAGTTTCCGTGAACAGAAGTTTTTGATGCTAAAAATATAGGTAAATTGGGCAAGAGTTACCAGGCGTGCCCGTTATACCATACCAAATTTTTTTTTGTTTATGTAAACAAAGCACAAGATTTACATATGAGTGGCGTTTTTTGAAGAAGCGGATTTTTTTCAAGAGAAACGATGATTTGGAGGCTTTCACTTTCAATGCCTGCCCTAGCCACAGGGTTGCCAGCACGCTCATTAAAAGCTACGCAAATTTACAACTAAATAATAACAATATGTCATGAAAATTTCGTACTGATTGAAAAGCTCTGTCAAAAGTTATCGCAATTTAAAAATTTTCAAATTTTCCTGTTCTCTTTTTAGGCACCCAGCACACACATGGAGTTAAAAAATTCCAAAATATTATCCAAATCACATGTAAACACGTTCAAAATTTATTTCGTCAACTTTATTTTTACAATATATACACATATATATATATATATATATATATATATATATATATATATATATATATAAATATAAATTATATATATATTATATATATATATATAAATATATATATATATATATATATATATATATATATATATATATATATATAAATATAAATTATATATATATTATATATATATATAAATAAATATATATATATATATATATATATATATATATATATATATATATATATTATATATATACATATATATAAATATATTTATATATATATATATATATATATATATATATATATATATATACATATATATATATATATATATATATATATATATACATATATATATATATATATATATATATACACACATTAGTAAAAACAGCATTAAAACCAAATACATACATTTTAGTACCTATATTTTACTACTATATTACCTATATTTTACTACTTTAGAGCGAAACATGAGATAATAAAGTCATTCTGTTTCGGTAAGCCAAATCGTTCGGCGACCAAACAGACTTTGTACAACGAATAAAACAGTTGTTATTATTTGCACACGTACGTCGTAGCTGTTGCTAAAGGAGCAGTTAAATTAGCCACGCAAAAGCTATGACTGCTTGTGTCTAAAGCATAATAAAAGCGAACTGCGCATATGGCATACCATTTCATTGAGTCATAACTTTATTTTTTTTTTGTTCGTTAATTTGAAGACCAACTTCCTTGGCGGTTTCGTCTAAGGTACAAATACTTCCTTGGCGTCGTTGAACGAACGTGACATAATGTTGATGTCATCAGCGTAAGCTACTAGCTGTGTCGAATTAAATAATAGAGTTCCTTTCGTGTCAACGGGGATTTTTCTGATGACATACTCAAGCGCTAAGTTAAAGAGTACCGGAACTAATCCATCTTCTTGTTTTAGCTCAGTATTCGTCGAAAACGAGTTGGTCATATTATTCTGAATCAGCACTTGTGACATGGAGTCGGTCATGGTCATTTTCACCAGTCGTACCAACTTTGCTGGGATTTCGAACTGCAGCATGATGCCATATAATGCAGTCCGGTTGATGCTGTCGTACGCTTGTTTGAAGTCGACGAATATTTAATGGACATCAATGTTGAATTCCCAGCATTTTTCCAAAATTTGTTTGACCATAAATATTTGGTCAGTTGTCAATCTTCCACGTCTGAAACCACCTTGATATTCGCCAAGAATTTTGTCAGCGTGATGGGAAATTCTTAACTTTAAAATTTTGTCAAGAGCTTGTACGACGTACAAAGTAGTGATATGCCCCTCTAGTTTTCGCATAGCAGTTTATCTCCTTTCTTGTGTATGGGACATATGACGGCATCGTTTCTTGTTGCCAGATGCCTGTCACCAATCCATTGAATGCCCTTTAAACGGAAATCCCGCCTATCTTCAGAAGCTCCGCGAGGATACCATCGATGGCCGTTGCTTTGTTGGGCTTCAAGCGGTCCATGGCCTGTCGGGCTTCATCTAGTGTAGGAATGTGGGATGAGACACTATCACGGTATGTGCCAATTAATGATGGCGATTCGTCGGGTGCGAAAACATTTCTGATCAGCTATTGCTGGAAATAGGACGCCCATCTTTCCTTCACCTGTTCTGAGCCACTTATGATGCTTCCATCGGCAGCTCTACATAGGCTAGTTCGTGGTTTAAAGCCTTATTTTAAGTGGCTCACTACTTTGTACGTATGTAAAGTGTTGTTAGCCATAAAGTTTTCATTCATGATATTCAGCATGGTGTCAAAATGCTTTTGTTTATTACGTTTAATTATTCTATTAGCTACTCTCCGAAGATCGTCATATTTTTCTTTCTTGGCTCTAGTCGGTCGTTCAATGTGGATTTTGTAGGCCGCATTCTTTTCATCCAACGTGGCTTGATATTCCTCGTCGAATCATTTATTTCTGCGTTGTTTCGAAGCTTGTCGACATCGAACTTGCGTGTTGAACTTGCTCTGGCTTCATACGACAGTGATATTTGGCATCGATATCGAGCCTTGACTAAGTAGTGGTCGGAGTCACAGTTGGCTCCACGGATGGTTCGCACATTTAAAATACTGGAGGCCCACCTTCTCTGAATCAGAATATGATCAGTCTGGTTAAAGGTGTGGCCGTCAGGGGATGCCTATGTCCTTTTATGGATGTCACGATGCGGGAAATTTGTGAGGCTTACGACAAGATTTCTGCTACTCGCAAAGTCGACCTGTCGTTGACCATTGTCGTTGCATAGGTCGTGAAGACTAAATTGGCCGGTGATTCCGCGGTGTGTTTCCTCTTTTCCAACCTTTGCGTTGAAGTCACCCAGAAGGATTTCCACATCACTTGATGGCAGAGAATCATAAAGCCTTTCCAGAAGGTTATAAAAATTATCTTTCACTGCTTCCTCCTTATCTTCAGTAGGGGCAGGAATGTTAATGAACCAAACGTTAAAAAACTTTACACGAATGCGGATCGCACACAATCTTTCGTTGACAGGCTCGAAATCGATTATTAGCGGTTTCATTTTTTTGTCCACGATGAAGGCCACTCCACATTCGTGACTTCCCGATGACTTTCCGCTTTTGAAGATTGTGCACGATCGCATGTCCATAATCTCGGCACCAAACAGTTTCGTTTCCTGGACAGCGAGAACGTTTATTGTGTAGTGAGTGACCTGTTCCAGGAGGAACAGAATTGAAAAAAATACTAGAAACCAGAGAAATGGAAATACTAATAACGACATTGCGCCTGAAATTTATAGAAGCTATTCAATAATTCAAGAAGAGAGCAGAAAACACATCAAAGTATCAAACACAGAAACTGAATCATTGAATAAATACCGATCGATTAAAGTTGAAGGTCCAACAAACGAAATACTCAATGATGAAAAAATAATTAAAGAAGCAGTGCAAAGTATTGACATGAACCACATGAGTTCAAAAGCATTAAAAAATATTAAACCAACACAGAAAAACAATATAAATGACAAAAAAGTATTACCATGTACAAGAAAAATAATCATAAACCAGAAAAATACTAGGCAGAAGAAAAATAAAAGAAAGTCTGAAGAAGTGCATAATATAACCCACAACATCAATCATATGGAAACTGATTTATACAAAAGAAACTCGACTATTGATATAAAAAGTTTGATAAAACACAATATGAAGCCTAAAGAAGGTTTTGTTTGTAACAGCGATTCAAATGCTGATATAGAATATTTGATGAAATCAAAATTCGATATAGAGCATATTCCAAGAATGACAATGGAACACAGTTAGATGCAGTGATAATCCATCGAAATTAGTTTTGCCATTGGAGAAGCTGACATCAAAAACAACTGAAAAGAATATATTAAATGTGTACCGAAACAAAAGCCACAAAATTCCAAACACATCTAATATAGAGATATTCAAAAACATGCTTAAAATTATGCTACAAAAAATTCAAATAAAAAACCAACCAATGAAAATAATCATCTACAAAACACATAAGAGAATAATTGAAAGCTTAATTCAATTTAATTACATTAATGAACTACAAATCAAGCTTGCAAAATATGAAAGAATGCAAAATATGAAAGAATAAATCAAAGAAAAGAATATAACTAACTCAGAAATTGAAATAAACTTTTTAATTTTAAAGTAAAATATTTATTCTTTTGTGTAACATTTCGAACATACTTTTCGAAACGTAAGTATATTCAATCAAATACAACAAAATATTCAAATATAAAAATGAGTTCGTTGAATTTTCTAGAAGTTTTAGTTAAAACACAAAAAAAAACTCTAGCGCACCTGAACCGCTAGAAACACTAATGTTCGAAGAACAGTAGAAGAATCGTGCAGGTTTTGAGTGCATATTCCACCACATGTGCTGCTTATTACGACCAAACTGTTTCAAATGCCACGTTTTACTTTGGTCTCAAGAATGCATTATAACCCATATGGTGGAAGGTTTCAGATATTACCACTGGCATGAATTTCAACGTTTATGAGAGCAAAACACGGGTTAATTATGTTCATTATCAGTTGCTTATTTCACATAATTTTGAAAGCAACATCTCATATAACATCAATGAAGAAAATGCTCAGTGCCTGCAGCACTGTAACTGAAGTTGGTGTTTGGGGCTGCGATCCGAAAAATTTGCAGAACTTTGCGAATTGCAACATTGATTATTTATTTTAATTGTAAATGTTTCCGGTATGAATACTAACTGTAAGCGTTTATTGATACAAAAGTAGCACAACCGACTCGTGCTGGCAACCTTCTGCCAATATCAAAGCCAAGAATATATCACATCTGCTTCACGTTGTTATATAACATTCGAAGTTAAAGGAGTATAAAGAAATTTAGAGTTACCTGCAGCGAGTTTTTTCAAATAATCGAAAGCTTAATATTTGCTGTTTATTGTCACTATAATATCATTACCATTTGAAAATTCTACGATAAAACCGCTTAATAAAGATATTGCAAACAAACACAAAACCAACAATAGCTGGCAACCCTATCATGGCTTTTCAACCAAATTTGGCCTGAATAATGTTTATGACAGGTTTCATTAATTGTATGAAATTCGTATTGATTTCATGACTGCACTGGAAGTTATAGTGCAAAAAGTTTTATTTTCCTGAGCGTATTTTCAAAACCAAAGACACAAAAATTACCATAGCTGGTAGCACCAATCAAATTTTTCAACTGAATTTCCACAAAACAGAGATTAGGGTTAGGTTTAGCTACTGTGCCAATTTCATGAAAATCTGGTAATTTATTCACATTTCATAGGGCAAAAAGCAGTTTTTTTCTTTGTAATTTTTCAAGATGGCACCACTGGCACAGAGTTGCCCACAATTCAAAATCGTTTCTATCAAATCTGGTCTTACTTAAGTCCAATGCATTCTGTAAATTTTAGCTGTATCTGATTATTGGTTCGTGAGTTTCCGTGAACAGAAGTTTTTGATGCTAAAAATATAGGTAAATTGGGCAAGGGTTACCAGGCGTGCCCGTTATACCATATCTTTTTTTTTTTTTTGGTTATGTAAACAAAGCACAAGATTTACATATGAGTGGATTTTTTTTGAAGAAACGGCATTTTTTCAAGAGAAACGATGATTTGGTGGTTTTCACTTTCAGTGCCTGCCCTAGCTACAGGGTTGCCAGCACGCTCATTAAAAGCAACACAAATTGACAACTAAATAATATCAATATGTCCTGAAAATTTCGTAATGATTGAATAGCTCTGTCAAAAGTTATCGCAATTTAAATATTTTCAAGTTTCCCCGTTCTCTTTTTAGGCACCCAGCGCACACATGGGGTTAAAAAATTCCAAAACATTATCCGATTCACATGTAAAACATGTTTAAAATTTATTTCGTCAACTTTATTTTTGCAAAACTTATTTGTGTACGGAATAATAGGTATATTAAAAATATCACTGAAATGGCCGCCGGCGCCAAAACGTTAACAATAACTGACATTTAAAGAAACCTGGACCTATTCCGCATATACATTAATGTATCCTGAAAGTTTCAGCTCAATCGGATGGCGCGTTCCCGAGATTATCTCACTGAAATTTTTTGATGATATATATATATATATATATACGTATATATATATACGTATATATATATATATATATATATATATATATATATATATATATATATATATATATATATATATATATATATATATATATATATATATATATATATATATATATATATATATATATATATATATATATATATATATATATATATATATATATATATATATATATATATATATATATATATGGAAATATGAATTTTTGGCCGAATCGATTTTAATACTAATGTTCTTCGAACATTAGTAAAAAGTGAGTAGCTCGAGTGTATCAGATCTGGTTTGGGAAAGAATTTGAAATGCCTGTAACAGTAACAGATGATGAATTCTACGTATGCCTTTTAAGCAATAGTTCCCTGAGCATTTACCCTGAAAACACATTATCATCTTTTGAGAATATTCTTCCTGCTTCTTGTAAGCTTGGTAGCAGTTGGCGTGTTGGAATAACAGAGATAATGTTACCAAAACGAAAAAAAGGAGAGACAGTGTCAACCAGCAGTGTTTCTAAGCGTTCTAAATACAGTAGCGGAGAAGAAGAAGCTAGTATGATGAAAAGAAGTCGACGATCAACTGCAGCAGAATCCAGCAAGCCTGAAGTAACAGAAATAGTTGTAAAAATCATGTCTTTGAAAAAAAATCTTGTTCTCTTAAGATGGAGTGATGCTACTTTACGGAGACTTTGCTATGAAAAAAACGATATTAACCCTCCGAGTACGCACCTATTTTTTCGATCATGGAGAACACTTGGGGTCAAATTGACCCCAAGCACTTTTGAACGTCTATAGAATCGCCACCACTGAAGATTTTAATTTGAAAAAAATTGTAGGTATAGTTTGAGACCTTTTCTAGTAGTTCTTATGTATAAGACGTGCCTTAAATGTCCTTACCATACCTAAAAAAAAATTCACGAAAAACAGTTTTGCCGAAAATCAGGTTTTTTACTAAAAAAATCGTTATTTTTTTTTAATTTTCAATATTTTGGGCTAAACATTTAAACAGATACTCTCAAGATATGACAAAATCATAAAAAAATTAGATGTTTATTGGACCTTTAAAAAAAAGTATTTATTTTGCATATTTACGGTGGCAATTTTGAAGGTTTTTTATACTTGCATATTTTTAAAAAAAATTAATAAATTGATTGATTTTTAATATTTTGAGCTTAAAATTTATATGGTTAGAATAATACAAAAATCATCCCTATATAAAGGGTTGCAAAAAAGATATTCGTTACGCATATTGGTAGAAGTATTTTTGAGGGTATGAAAAATAATGAATTTTTTCATTTTTGAATAGAAAAAACTATTTTTTATTCATTAAAATATATAAAAATAATGACAAAATAAAGAAAAAATTGAAAAATTATTCATATCTAACACAACCATTGCATAAAAATGCCCGATGCTCGTCGCTCATCGGTCGATCTCAAGATGCGCACACATCTTTTGTTTGGTGGTCCTGTTTTCGAGAGAACAATAAAAATCTTGGTCTTTTACTGAGCTTTGGGCGTTCTGAAGGAACATTTGGGATATTTATTACTAAAATATTCTCGATCCCTTTTCGAATGTCTACACGTAGAATGGTATTATTTAATTTTTCTCGTAAATATTGCTCGACAAAGTGAGCCACAACTTCTTTCAAGGCAGCAATGGCAGATTTATTTTTGGTAGCGTCAGTGTTAGTGTCTATCGATAGACCGATAGACACTGAAGAAAAAGAGGGCAGATTACCCTCGAAATATCGATATTTGTCACAAAAACTAAACATATCTAGCTTCGAAAGGAAAAATCGGTTTTTTAAAAACAGTTTTTACAGGCTGGAAAAAATTGGTACACATCAAAAACAATTATTTTTTGGCTATTTGAAATTAATCTATCGATTTATAAAGTAAAAAAAATATTGAATTTTACCTCAAAATTGACGTCGAGTACACATGGGGTCTATTTGACCCCTTGATCTGCTTCAAAGGCTTCTCAACGACGACTGACGACATGGGACTGTATGAGAACGGTTTAAACTAAAAGTCAAGGCACAGAAATACACTAAGGAACCTACAGTACCCCCTTTTCCCGCAGGCCTAAGCGCTGCGATTGGTCAAAAAGGTCTCTGGGGTCAATTTGACCCCCTGTGTTCTCGGAGGGTTAATTTTTCAACATTCCTATCGTTATTTTTCTTGGTTACTAAACCTGACTGGTATTCAAACATATCGAAAAAGATCGAGATGAAGAAAGTATTCCCGACATCAGTGATTCTAAGAAGATTGAAGGTTTCTGCTTACATGTTTACCAAGGCGAGAAAATCGCCGAAAAACTTTATTTAAACTCAAACAAAAAGTTTAACACGCTTCAAGACTTTATTGATTATATAATTGGACAGATCCCGAGGTCGAAAAGAAATCATGTAGAGCTATTAAGAATGATTGGCGAATACATATATCCTGCACATAGTGTTGTGAATACTAAAATGTAAACCAACACAAATGTCATTACATATTAAAAATATTCACTTTGTGATTTTAGCGCCATTTTAAGAAAGTGGTGAGCTCTAAAATTAGATTTGACTTAGCGAAGACTCAAACAAGTACACTTAACGTTAAAAATAACACCGAAAACCAAATCCATACATTTTAGTACATATATTTATCACTTAGCAATTGAACGAAAATGTTACTATTTAAGATCAGACATTAGACAATAAAGTTAATCTTTCTTGGTAAGCCAAACTGGTCGGCAACCAAAAAGACATTTCAAATAAACATCGTCGTTTATTTTACTTTGTCTCGAATATATCTCAGCTGACGCTAGTAGGGGCGGTTGAATTCGCTACGCTGAAGCTGAGATTATTCTGAGAGGACAATTTTTAAATCACATCTAAAATTACTTCTGAATATTGCCAAGCGTTTTGGTAGTCTTTATTGACGGTTGTCACGTACCAAGCACAGAGTCACAAACTGCGCTTAGTGCCCCATTTCATGGTGATCCTGTAATAAACGATCCTGCGAACGATAAATTTTGGATCTATACGTTACAAGTTACGTATAACTTAAGAAAACATATCTAAACCATTGGCTAAACTCGACTACGTGCCGTCCATAGCAGTTAAACGATTTTACCGATAGATGTCTAGTAACTCACGTTCCTGTGAATTATGATATTACATTTTTTGAGCACCTGCTGAATGGCAGCACAACAAAATTTTGCAATAGGATACTTGCAAATTATGGGAAAGACGATTCTGCAGCCTACATTCCAGTGAATCAGAGTCCTGCACTTTTCGAGCGGCATCAACTTAAGAACCTTGGAGTCCGATAACATTTTGCGATTCAACAAGAACAACATCTGTATATTTTTTTGAAAATTTCAAGAAACGCAGATTTCGAGAACGAGAAAAACTATGAATCTTGGACGACTACTGAAATTATAAATACGCATAATGAAAAATTGAACTTAAGTTATAGTTAAAATATAACAAAACCTTCAAAGTAAGCAATATGACGTTGCAAATAATATGGAAAGTAGAAATTATGATGAATACGAAAATACGAATTAAAAATAAAATATTTAAGACGTAAACCAACGCAAATTATTGCAGCAACAATAATGAAAATGAAAACAAATTCATGTATTTTTTATTATATTATTTATTATGTATTATATTATTCATGTAAGATAAAGCCACAAATAATATATTTTTAATATGTTTTCAATAGAAAGCAAATTTAATGAAATTAAACAGATTTTACGAACATAATAAAATGGCTTCTCGTAGACTAATAAAAAGAATCTAAATTAGTTTAATTAATTGGCAAAAAGCATAATGGAGGTACAAAGAAAATTTCATATGGTCTTTAGTATGAGGAAGTAAAATACATTTGTTTTTTTTAAATGAGCCTAAGCAGCATGCCACAAGAGGAAAAATATTTCTAAACAAAATATGAAGCAAACGAGTTATTTTTTTTCTGAAAATTGAGTCAATTGAAACATAGCAAGATGAGTAACTTCGATATTGAGATTGCATTAGAGTGCATACCAATTTTTACTGGCAATCCTAAAGAGCTTGAAGCATTTTTAACAATAGTCAATTTAATAAATGAGAACCTTAATGAAGACGGGAAGAACAAATTACTGAAATTTACGAAAAATTTAAAATAAGGAATAGTAGTTAAAACACAACTGTTATCATTGGATATAAATAACTACGTGGAACTAGAAAGAGCTCTAACAAATAGATATAAAATTAAGAAAAGTCAGCAACAAATTCATACACAACTATCCCAATTACGCCAGCGCGGAACAGCTGAGAAGTATGGCGATAAACTATCTGAGCTCATGAACGAATTGAGTGATATACAAATTAATAGCTTTGGCCAGAATCTATCTTTAGCAGAAAAAGTAGCAATACGAAAGTCAAATGACTCGTACGCACTCACCATTTTTAAAAATGGTTTAGACGAATCACTCAAACCTACAATTTTTGCTGCACAGCCCAAAACATTTGCAGAAGCAATTCAAATAGCGATTGAATTAAAATCAAGCATAAATATAACAGAAAATATTATGCTTGTAAATAGGAAAAACAATATACATCAAAAATTGAATAATAATTATAGCAACTGCCCAAGCAATAGCAACTGTCAGAGAAACTACTATAGCACATATAGGAACCATAATAGTTATAGTCAAAACCAAAGCAATAATTATAGAAATAACAACAGGAATAATGGAAACAGCTATAATTCCCGAAACAATAATTGCAGAAATTATTACAGAAATAACAATAATCCAGAAACGATTGAGAAAAATACTGTAAACCAGAGAAATGAAAATACTAAGAAAGAAATTGCACCTGAAACTTACATAGAACATTCAATAATACAAGAAAAAAGCATAAAGCACATCGAAGTACTAGATACAAATAAAGTAGATGCATTGATCAATAATATTAAAAAAGAAACTGAGTCATTGGAAAAATATCGATTAGTCGAAGTCGAGAGACCAATAAACGAAAGATTTAACGATAAACGAATAGTCAAAAATGTAATAAAAAGCATTAAAATGAATCAATTGAGTACAGAGGCATTGGCAAATATTAAACCAACACAGAAAAACGATACCAATGACAACAAAGTATTAACATGTAGAAGGCAAATAGTCAAAAACCAAAATAATACAAGGCAGTACAAAAATACAAGAAAACCTGAAAAAGCGCATAATCTAATCCACAATAAAAAACCTAAAAAAGCTGATTTATGTAACAGCAATTCGACAATTAATATTAAAAATTCGATAAAACCATAACACGACATGAAGCCTAAAGAAGCCTTCCTTTGTAACAGCAATTCGAACGCTGATATAGAAAATTTGATGAAATCAAAATTCGATACAGAGAATATTTCAAGAGTGATAATGGAAAATAATAAAATCACAATTAGATGCAGTGATAATCCATCAAAATTAGTTATGCCATTGGAGAAGCTGACATCACAAATAACTGAAAAGAATATATCAAATGTGTGCCGAAACAAGAGCCACAAAATTCCAAACACATCTAATATAGAGAAATTCAAAAACATGTTCAAAAGAAAGCTACAAAAAATTCAAATACAAAACGAACCGATGAAAATAATCATCTACAAAACACCTAAAAGAATAATTGAAAACTTTATTCAATTTAATTACATTAATGAACTACAAATCAAGCTGAGAAACAGCATTAATTTCATGCAGAATATGAAAGAATAAATCAAAGAAAAGAATAAAACTAACTCAGAAATTGAAATAAACTTTTGAACTTTAAAGTAAATCATTTATTATTTTACATAGTTTATCGAAGATACTTTTCGAAACCAAAGTATGTTCAATCAAATACAACAAAATATTCCGATTAAAAATGAACTCGTTGAATTTTATAGAAATTTTAAATGAAAATATAAAATAAAATTAAAACAAGAAAATACCACAAACCATACAAAATGTGAAAAAGAAATGTTAACGCATAAATACTAGCATACAGAAAATGTCAAAATCATTGATTAAAGCCATATAATTAAAGTACCACAAATATGAAAATATTATACAAAAAAAAACACAATAAAAACGTATTTATACATAAGTATTGTAACCACCTTGTTATTTAATACATTATTGAAGAAAATCTTCATACATGCACCCATTAATTAGCATTTATGAAAATTATTATTTTTTTACAAGAAGAAATACTAAATTACAAAAATAACATAAAAAAAGCTTTGAGAAGAAAATCACACATACAAATATTATAAGTTGAAACTAAAAGAAATTAAGCTATTTATGTGCATAAACAAAAATATTAATGAACAAAATTGTAATCGAAATTGTGAAAGTATGGATGGATCAGTATTCAAAAAATTTCCTTTCTACAGAAATGACATTTTTTTGCATTTTAAAAAACACCTGTTGATAAACGCAATCCAGATCTGATTGATGTCTCGATAAAAGAATCTTTCGATAAGTCGATATTTCTTGACAGTCTAAGTCAGTTGGAAAAAAACGTGCATGAGCTTGATAAAAGAACGCGTCGTGCTACAGCATCCAAGACCGTTAGCGATTGTGAAAGCTCCAATTTAATTCACGTTTACACAGACATTATCAAACGTAGAATATTAGCTGATAAATTGGTGCGAAATCTTCGTACGATTCCTTTGCAAGATTGCGACAGTATTTTCAGATTCAATCATGTAAAGTACTGTGCTGTGGAAAAAACTTTTTTCGAAAGCATTTCTATTAAAGTCACAGATCAACAAGGTGAACCAGTAGACTTTGAACCAAGTTTTACTCCCACATATATAATGCTTCACTTCAAACGTCGGTAAGAAAAAGTATAAATAATCACATACATTGATGTAAGGATTATAGTGTTAATATTCAATACCGATGTTTACGACATGAACTCGCACTACACACGCTATTATTTGGTCTAGAGTGGTGGAAATTTATCAGATATTGGAGACCTCTATCAATCCCCAATTATCTATCAGCGCGGTAGAGGTATAGGAAGTTTTTTCAGTGGTTTATTACGTTATCTAAAACCTTTGGCTGCGTCAGGTGTAAAAGCTATAAAACGACAAGCGGCCAAGACCGGTAAGGCTATTATACAGGAGGTTGGGAAAAAACCTCTTAAAGAACTCTTAAGAGAACACGGACAAACTGCAGCACAGGAGCTAGCTCAGAAAGGTATAAACAAACTTTTTGATAAGATGGATGGAGCAGGTAATCGAATGGCTACAAAAAGAGCTAACCCGTTCACAACAATTCAATTCAAGTCTTCTTTTAAGCGGCGTAAAGCTGGTAAATTGAAAAAAAGTGTAAAAAGAACGTCACGTAAAAAGATTAAAAGGGTGAAAAGTAAACGAAAAGCTATCAAGAAGCGAGTCTTGGACATATTTGATAAGTAATTAACATGTCCTCCTACAAAGAATGCATGAAATCCGAACTGGACATTTTCTCCACATCACCGATTCAAAGCAACATTTTAAAAACCGAAGAAGTTGCATACAAGCCGATAGCTTCATTGGATAACTCATCTGTACTGGAATTCATCTCTCTCGGCCATGGTGATACGTATTGTGATTTATCCAGCATATATCTACGGCTCAAAGTGCAGATGGTTAAAATAAAGGATGGTAAAGAGATGTTATTCACAGGGACTGAAGTCATTAAGGGTGCTGATGGTAGAGAAGTAGAAGCTGATCCAATCGGCGTCGCAAATAATTTGATGCATTCGCTTTTTAGACAATGTACAGTTCAGCTGAATGGGAAGAATATAGCTCAAACAGACAACAACTACCAGTACAGGGCATACATTGAAAATCTACTGAATTACGGGAAAGATACAGCAACAACTCATCTCGAATCGGTTGGATGATATCTTGACCAGAATGAAATGGAAATGATTGAAGGCGTAGGCCCAAAGTCTGAGAATAAAGGTTATCTTAGTAGATCAGAGCTATTAGAGAAAAGTAATGTCGTCGAGTTAATGGGCAAGATCCATAGCGATATATTTAACCAAGAAAAACTATTGATTAATGGTGTAGATTTACGCGTCATATTATCATTAGAGAAACCTGAATTCTACCTGTACTTGAAAGATGATGAATTCTCGCCTTGAATTAAAATACTGGAAGCAACTATGTACATGAATCATGTAAGCGTCAATATTCTCCTGGCCCATGAAACAGTACTGCAACGTTCAAATGCAGTTTACCCGTACAAACGCGTCGAAGTGAAAACATACACGTTACCAACAAATACATTCACACTATCACTGGACAATATAGTGGTTGGTCAATTACCGAACTTGCTCATTTTCGGGATGATAGACAACGACGCCTATTCTGGAAAACGTACTAAAAATCCATATAACTTCAAACACAATAACATCACCAGATTTAATTTGTCAGTTAATGGTGTACAAGTACAAAATCAACCAATAGAATTCGATTATTCAAAAGAAAAACCACTCAGCACCCGGGTGTACTTGAGCCTTTTCAAGGGTACTGGTATCAATTATTTCGATAAAGGTCATCAGATATCCAAACAATTCTTCGACAATGGCTGCTTTTTACTAGCATTTGACTTGACAGCAGATAATTCATACGAATCAAGTTGTGGCAGTTTATTGAATCAAGGTGTTGTGAGAATCGAGAGAAGATTCAAAGAGGCATTAAAGAATAGTGTGACATGTATATGCAGAGTACGATACGAATATTGAAATCGATAAAAATCGAAACGTTTATTCGAGTCTATAAAAAGTATATAAAGAAGTTCAACACTTCTGTATTTATTATTTATCTGTGCCTTGACTGGAGATAGCTACAGTACCATGACTCACTGTCTAATAAATACCGAGTATTTTTCAGAATGGCACTTTACCTTCTTTAAAAAAATTGCGTTTGCAGGCTTTATTTCACCAGATAAAGTGTATACAAAGGAGATCGTTTACAAATATCCTACATCAACAGTTAGCACTACAGATCATACTGGCGTGTCTGGAAACCTTGAATTTAAACGTCTGGATGAGGATCTTATAAAAACCCTCGCAAAGTTTTCAACTATTTTCGGACATGGGGAGCCAACAAAGGGATTCCTCCAGAGCTACGTCACGCCACGTACTAGAATCATTAACCTTGAAGCAATTACCTCTTAAGAACAGGAATGAACACGATTGAACTTGCTAATTCATTAAAGCGGAATTACGTTACTAAAAGATTTTTCAATGGCGTTTACCCGTGCGATCACTTACCCCGTCAAATAAAAAAACCAGCGTGTATTATTGCGAATACTGATCCAGCTCATAAAAGTGGAACGCATTGTTTAGCCTTTTACATTCCTAGGAAAGGTCCTATCGAGTACTTTGACTCTTTCGGTCAGTACCCGAGAAATGTTTATTTTAAGGCTTTTTTACACAGGAACTCGAAAGTCATTTTAAGTAGTAAAAAACGATTACAAAGTACATTTTCAACAACATGCGGTCATTATTGCTGTGTATATCTCTATTTTCGATGTCATGGTAAAGGCTTGAAGCAATTTTTAAACCAGTTCTCTGACAAAGACTTCTTTTCGAACGACCATAAAATTTTAAATTTATACCGGAAAATTTACCTGAAAAACCCCACGTCACAAAATGGCGGGGTTTATAGCAATCAAGTGTGTAAAATTCAACTTTGCACGAGTATAAAAAGGTGATGTGCAAAATATCAATGTTCAGTTCTTTTATCAGAAGCACTCCTCCAAGATGATTAAGGCGGTTACAGAAAAAGCTAGCCACAAGCGGAACAAACCCTATCAGGCCACGGACAAGGTAACTTCAACCAAAGTGATTAAGAAGGCGACAAAAAATCCTGCAAGACAACGAATCTACGAGAAAAACATTCTATTGAACTACACTTATTATCTGG
Source organism: Nemotelus pantherinus (assembly GCA_963978885.1). Classification (NCBI taxonomy): domain Eukaryota; kingdom Metazoa; phylum Arthropoda; class Insecta; order Diptera; family Stratiomyidae; genus Nemotelus; species Nemotelus pantherinus. The sequence goes on along the minus strand of OZ022264.1, from coordinate 103,512,965 downwards.
ACGAATATTTCCATAAGAGCGAAGCTGCACTCGGATTTGATTCACAAACGTTTCAAGCAAAAATTATCTTTCGCTGTGACGGTCAAAAGTCGCTGGAGGCAGACTACAATCAATGGATTTCACTTCGAGAACACCTCAACGAATAAAAGGCACGAGTAGACGAGTTTCCGAATAATCAGCAGGGGCACTCTATCAGATCCCCGTAGGTAATGGCAGTATGACGCTAACACATCCCAAACTATTCATGCTGTTCAACTTTATGGGTTTTTTCAACATTGTAATGCACCACAACAATCAGACTGCCGAATGTGTGAAGGAGTATTACGGGCAATATTGTAACAAATGTCGTGAAAAGTGTGTGCCTAAGCTGGATAACAACGACTTCTTCATTCCATCTCGAACATCATATGTACACTTGAACTATTCCATACTTTTTTATGAGATACCAATACTCTGTAGTTGTAACCTTATTTTCCATGTATTGCAATAAAATTTCCAATTATTAACGAGAAAATCTCATGTTTTATTTTTTCTTAAAAAATTAAGTATACATAAGATAATACATATAAAGATTCACGCAATTTTGTGCTGCACATCTTGTCGTTGTAAATGTATCGTGAATTCTGCAGGTAGTTTTGAACTGTTTGAGATCTTGTAGTTTAGGTACTTGTAACTGTACTATATTAGCGCCGGGTACGTATTTCCTTATAAAACCCTCCTTCATGCCACCTTATATGGTAAATTCGTTGAACTTCGCAAATATTTCCGGAAGCTGCATATAATTAATATCGCCGTCACTCCAACGTAAACCATTTATATTTTTCACCTCAAAGGCGTTTGGTTTTCGAGCTCTTTCATCCAGTTCCTGATATGCGCAAGGAGGAGCGAAGTGGTAGACTGTTGGTAATGTTGACTCAAAAGGCAGTACCGCAAGTTCTTTGACGAAATATTGGCCATTGTTTCCAGAAACACACTGTATATCGAAAACAAACACGGACATGTTTTCAGCAAAGTAGTAAGAAATAAAATAAACAGGTTTTTGAATTTCACAACATTTATATATTTATACTATCCAAGGATATTTCGCAACATGTCTTAGAAGCTTATACTAGCTTATATAGCTACGTGAGGAATATTAACTTATATAACTGCATATATTTGAATTCTACGGTATTTTCATTTTGTTTATAAAGACTCTTGTGTCATATTTTATCATTCTTCAAAAATAGTTTGACTTTAAATATACTTAAAATCCTTACATCACCTTAGCCTTTTTATGACCGTATGGAAATGAAAAATTATTTTCGGTAACAACTCTTTTGTCAAAAGTGAACTGTAAACGTTTTTGCTCAACTGTAGATATAACAACTCCTGGACGCTTGCGTTTAATTTTTTTATCATTAGTGATTAAAATGACTTGACTCTCACTCTCACCGGTCACAAGTTTCTTAAGAGATTCGAAATTTACAATTTCAGAATTTTGGAAATTAAGGGTAATACCTTTACATTTTGTGATATAACGGCTCCCTGTTTCAGTTTCTATTTTAAATCCGTAGCTCTTTGGGCCTATACTTGCGAATTCAGAAATAAAAGCATTAGGACCGAAACTTTCAATCTCATTTGTAATATCACCTAAAAAGTCTGATATTGGGAAAGAGATAGGGTTTGTTTTGTCATCTACGAAGATCATGCTATCAGTATCGCAGTAAAGAAGTTGTTGATAAATAGATTATAAGTTAATTGCTATTTTCAATCAAATAAATTGTATCGATACTAATTAAGTTCAACCCTGCATATGTTATTCCCATAAATTTATAAATTGATGATGATTGATAAAATTGATGAGTAAGTTTATTCATACTAGCAGAAATAAAATTGAAAATGTGCATATTGCAGAATCAGCAATTTGAGGTGAATACACTTGCTTGTACTTTGGTCTATGCAGAAAACAATAATTGTATTTTGAACATGTACTTTTACCAACTAAGCAATAATTACTGATCGAAATTTAGTACTTAAGCAATGAACAGCTTTGGTTCATTCTCTTTCAATCAATAAAGCTGCGATTATTCAGGTAATCTGTTGTTTTATTGATGTTACTATAATTTTAGGATTATAGTAATTTACGTCAATTAATTTTAGGATTAATTGAACATTTGGTCCTTCGAACCGGATTCTTGGTTCTAGTATATTCAATACAGTTTCGAGCGATTTATACGAAGATGCCAGCGGACACGGCCCAGAAGTTTAACCCAACAGTAGTGGAAAAGCAGAAATTTAATATCGACGAAGTGCATCGATTCGTGCGGAATTTTAAGAAGGATTCTTCTGGAAGGCATTCGAAAAAATATTTTCAATGCAAGATTCAGTCATTGGAAGCAAAGTGGGCAAAGTGTGAAGAGCTGCATCATGAAGTCATGGCGATTAAGGCGGACAATTCGACTCTGTTGGAAGATTACGTCAGCACTTATAAAGAGGCAGAACGTTTGGTCGAGGAGTACATGGTGATGTTCCATGAACATGTGGTGGAGTATGACGACGTGTGCCGACAGGGTGAGCAAACTACTTCACTTCAGCCATTAAATCATGAGCAGAGTCCTGTTTCAAATGAGGGAGCAGTACCTCTAGAGCGGATTAAAATCCCCAAATTCAATGGGGACTTGAAGAATTGGAATTCGTTCCAGGACATTTTTAATGTGATGGTGCATCGTAGCGGAAATCTCGGGCCAGTCCAGAAAATGCAGTATTTGAAAGCGTCATTGGTTGGAGACGCAGAGCAGGTGATCAAGCACCTGAATATCACTGAGGCTAATTATGAGGAAGCATGGTCATTAGTTGTTAAACGGTTCAACAATCCCAGAGCCATTGCTAATGGCCTCATGGGGTTATTATGGTCCATCAAGCCATGTGGGCAACCCAGCGCATCATCAATAAAGGAGATACTCAACAAAACGAACGAGGTTTTGTGCAGTATTAAGACAACAGGGCAGAATATGGCAGATATATTATTGGTATATATGCTACAACAAAAACTTGATGTCGAGTCTGGCATCCAATGGCAGAATTCAATTGGGGCGTCAATTGAAGTTCCGACGGTTAAGCAGTTTCTCGAGTTCTTGTCCAGACGTCTTGCAGTGCTAGAGGCGATACAAAACAAGGAAATTAAGAAGACTGTCAAAGTCAATGCACTTACAGCCACATCGGTACCAAGGGTTAAGACTCTTGCAAAGTGCTCAATATGCAAAGTGGAGCATAAGCCGTTTGCATGCAGAAAATTTACGGACGCCAGTGTTAACAAAAGACGCGAACTGATCAAACAAGCACGTTTGTGCTTTAACTGCTTGAGCAGTCAGCATGTGGCTGCAGCGTGTCCATTTACGTCTCGATGCAAAAAATGTAATGGAAAGCATTACACTGCACTTCATCTAGACGACACCAAGGAAAATACAGACACAGAAACAGCACAACAGCAAATCCAGCATGTGTCATCTTTCAAGACTTTGTCACCGAGCACAAGGAAGGTTGTACTTTTGGCAACCGCCATAGTATGGACAAAGGATAGTCTGGGCAATTACGTTCCACTTAGAGCATTAGTTGATCAAGGCTCACAGAAATCGTTCATAACAGATTCTGCAGCACAAGCTTTGGGAATTCCAACGCTTCAAAGTAATATTAAAATATATGGAATCAGTGAGACTCCAATCAAGACAAAGGGCTTCTTGACAGTAAGTTGCAAGCAAAAGTGGTTACCTCAGGACATAAGGTTCAACTTGCATATTTTACCCAGATTAACGACATGTTTACCACAGAGTAAACTCCGAGACTTGAACCTCGGGATGGAAAATGAAGCACTGGCAGACCCCAGTTACAACATACCTGCAAAAATTGATATATTGCTCGGAGCAGATGTATATGGTGGAATTATTTTAAACGGCCTCAAAAAAGTTAGTAAAGGACAGTTGTTGCTTCAGAAAACATGCTTGGGTTGGATAATATCTGGACCTACAAATGTAGAAAATAAGGATGACGGTGAATTTAGCCTGGTCACTCTTGAAGAATTGGATACAACTTTAAAACGGTTTTGGGAACAGGAAGAGTTGACACCAATGAATCCTATGTGAGAAGAAGAGAGGGAAGCGGAACGGCATTTTTCGTTGAATACAAAGCGTGACATGACGTCGGGAAGGTATATAGTGCGCCTGCCCTTTAAACTGGAGTCTTCTCCAGCAACTGAACTACGCTCTTCGATGACAGCAGCCATCAAAAGTTTCCAAAGAATGGAAAATCGGCTATTAAAGGACGAGTGCTTAAAAGCAGAATATAATGACTTTCTGCAGAACTATTTGGAATTAGGGCACATGGAGGAGGTCCCGTCTAATTAAGTGTACAAGGAGCCATCGTATTACCTTCCTCATCATGCCGTAATCAAGCCTTCGAGCACAGCGATGAAGGTCAGAGTGGTCTTTAATGCGTCTTTTAAGACTAATTCCGGAAAATCGCTAAATGATTTGTTGATGGTTGGCCCAACAATCCAGGACAATATATTTGATATACTTCTACGGTGGCGAACACATGCAGTAGTAATCACAGGAGATATAGAAAAGATGTTCCGCCAGATCACAGTTAATACAGCGGACACCGATTTTCAACGTATCGTGTGGAGACCGAAAGTTCCTGGTCCAATCAAACACTACCGCTTGAAAACGGTAACATATGGTACAGCAAGCGCTCCATTCCAAGCAGTGCGAGTGCTTCACCAGTTGGCTGACGATGAGAAATTTAAGCATCCAACTGCATGCGAAGTTATAAAGAAAGACTTTTACGTCGATGATTTGATGACTGGTACAGCGGATACAGCTAGTGCTATAGCTTTGCTGAGTGAAATAAAATCCTGTTTGGCAGCCGGCAAAATGAATATTCGGAAATGGGCTGAATATTATATGAATATTCGGAAATGAATATTCGGAAATGAGAGCGTTTCTTTGGAAGATAGAGCTGCGATTGGTCCAATCAGCATCAATATGGAGTCATTTGTTAAAACACTCGGTTTATTGTGGCATCCGAAAGATGATATTTTCTCCTTTAAAGTAGACATGTCCCACATTCAACAGGATTTGACGACTAAAAGAAACGTTGCATCAACAATTGCAAGACTATATGACCCACTGGGATGGCTACAACCCGCAATCATCCAAGGCAAGAAAATTTTGCAACAACTATGGGTACAAGGAGTGGATTGGGATGAAAACATTCCAGATAATATGATGGCAGATTGGTTGCAATTCACAAATCAGTGTCAAGCGCTAGAAAGGTTGAGAATTCCAAGGTATCTGGGAACTTCGGCATCAGATCAGTTTGAAATCCATGGATTCTGTGATGCTTCAAACACTGCTTATGCAGCTGTTGTATATTTGCGTGTGGTATCAGTGTTTCGAGAAGTTCGGGTTTCCTTGATTACAGCCAAATCAAAGGTCGCTCCATTGAAAGTGCAATCTATCTATCAGACTGGAACTGTGTGGAGCAGTGCTCTTAAGTAATTTGATTGCAAGAATTAAGAGGGTCATGAAATTCGGAAATGAAATACCAACCTTTTACTGGACCGACACAACAACAGTACTGGCTTACATAAATGGACTGCCGATCAGATGGAAAACTTATGTGGCGAACAGTGTTAGTGAAATTCAAACACTTAGCAAGCCTTCTGACTGGCATCACATAGAATCACAGTACAATCCAGCTGACTGCGCATCGCGAGGTATACCGCCCAATGAATTAATCAATCATCCCTTATGGTGGTTAGGTCCTCAGTGGCTATCAGAGCCATCAATCACATACAAATCAAGAGCATAAACTGAAAGGGCAGATTTAGAGCGGCGGGAAGCAAGCGTTCACTTAGCTACTGAAAATTTAGAAGACAACATTCTAACTCGATTTTCGAGCTATACTCGTTTAATACGAGTTGTAGCGTATTGCCTTCGTATGAGAGCCAAAGATTCTCAACGCACATTTCTTACTACAGAAGAATTGAGGCAAGCAACTTTAACTTGCATTCGAATATCTCAACAATCGTCATATAGAAATGAAATTAGAGCACTGCGTTCAAAAGGGTTTACTGATTTCACATCCAACATCGTCCCGTTGAATCCATTACTTGATTCTGAGGGTATCCTCAGGGTGGGCGGAAGAGTGGAAAATGCTGACTTACCGTATGATAACAAGCATCAGATACTTATTAGTCCAGACTGTCATTTCGCAAAGTTGATTGTGGAATGGTTTCATCAGCAAACACTGCACAGAGGACAGCAGTTAGTGATTTCAACGATTCGCACAAAGTACTGGATACCACAAGTGCAAAAGTTAGTTAAAAGCTGTATTCACAAGTGTATAAAATGCTTTAAATGCAATGCCCAGACGCAAAAGCAATTAATAGGAAACCTGCCGAAGGAAAGAGTTACCCCGAACGGAGCTTTTTTGAACTGTGGTTTGGATTTTGCTTTACCTATAACTTTGAAATGGTCAGCTGGTCGTGGTGCCAAGAGCATGAAATCATATATTGCTTTGTTCGTGTGCCTAGTAACAAAGGCTATTCATCTCGAAGCTGTCAGCGATCTGACATCAAAGGCATGTATTGTGGCAATAAAACGATTTGTTGCAAGACGTGGATTGTGTAGGAATATCTACAGTGACTGCGGGACTAATTTCATCGGAGCAAGTAAGAAGCTCAAGGAACAATTCGCTAAGGTACGTCTAGAAACTGAAGTCTACTTAGCAAATGAGGAAATAAAATGGCATTTCAACCCTCCTCGAAGCCCCCACTTTGGAGGTCTGTGGGAAGCGGGTATAAAATCCGTGAAACTGCATCTAGTCAAAACCATATGGAACACACTGCTCAATATGGGAGAAATGTACACCGTTTTGACGCAAATTGAGGCAGCTTTAAACAATCGTCCTTTGAGTCCTATAAGTGATGATATTAATGATGAAGCAGCACTGACACCTGGAAACTTTTTGATTGGTAGAAATTTGACAGCAATAGCAACTGAAGTACCAATAGGAGACGACAACCTACTGAAGAAATGGAAGCTGACGCAGAAAATAGTAGTCAATTTTTGGAAACAGTGGAGTCGCGAATATTTGTCAAGACTTCAAAATAGACCTAAGTGGATGAGAAAACAAACGAATGTCAAGAGGGGACAACTTGTTTTAGTAAAGGATGAGAGCTATCCTCCCACTAAGTGGCCACTCGCGAGAATAATTGATGTACATCCGGGTGATGACGGATTGGTACGTGTAGCTACTGTAAAACTCAGAGGTAATCTTACGAAACGTGCTGTTGCCAAATTATGCCCCCTTCCCGTTGACACCACTTCGGAGGATGAACATGACAATCACAATGACAGCCGAACGAGCGAAGAAAGCCAGGCAAATGATTCGAGCACGGAAGGCACAGCTGCTGACAGTCATCCAACTCGGCGAACAATGCCAATTTCATATGCAGGGCTCGCACTGTTCTTATGCATCGCATGTCTTATACCGTTTACACAGGCGCTTCAAACGTCCAAAAGAATTGGATAGCAGGATAGCATCGAAGCAAACTCAGGCCTGACCTATTTAAAGAGTGGTCTAGTGATAGAAAATTTAGGACAAGCTTATTTAAGCAAAGGGACCTTGCAACTGAAACTTGTAATGAAATTGAGTGACATAAGGAGGGACGAAGATAACATCAATGACGTATTAAACAACATCACTAGACTTTGTAAGGCAGGATCTGCTATAACCGAAGAGATAGACTGCAAGGATTTAATAGACCACTTAGTATCTTATGTGAACGAGATTAAAGACAAAATCAGCACGCTATATTTCATGCGAACTCGACAAAAGCGTGGCGCATTGGGAAATATTCTCACTGCAGTTTTTGGGGTAAACGACGAAGTTTATAAGGACATTGAGACACTGACTACCAACCAACAAAATTTAAGGAACATGCTAGAAAGGGGAAACAAATGGATGTTGCGAGCAACTCACGTGTGGAACAAAACCAATTCTCATGTGGATATTAATTTGAAGCATTTCAATGAAAGACTCAATACCGTCATATCCCGAATTAATGAGTATAACAGCTGGTACAAAGCAACAGATCACAACAAGATCAATCTTCAGTTCCTGGGAACCTACCAACGAGCGCTCAGTTACTTGCAAAGCATATTCAACAAATACTCATCAATTCTAGAATCAGTCTACAATATGAAAGATATTTTGAATATAGTTCCCACAAGAACTGTTAGATCCACCATCCATGCAACAGAAAGTATTTTACCACCTTTATGAAGGTATTACATATATCTCTCAAACCACTGAAAGTACAACATGAAGCAGAAACATTAAACATCATTGGATTCCTCCCTATAGTCGATATTCATAAACTTGATCTGTTCAAAGCTTCAGCCATACCTCACTTAATTAGCAATCGAACCTATGTAGTTCAAGATGTCACGACCAATATTCTGGGAGTAAGTTTTGATCAACAAGTTTATTTGGAGCTCAACCAAATTCAGCTGAACGAGATTTTAAAACTATCCGAGTCGTTCGCGACTTTAATCAATCAAGCTGAGGACATACAACAGTCTACAGATGAATTAATTTGGGCTCGAATACGCAACCACCATTCGATTGCGGCAACTTCAATTACAATGTCAACACTGCTAATCATGGTCCTCATATGCAGATATCTTTACCGCAACATATTCAAATGCAAGACCACGCAGCAGCACACTACACTTCGATGGTTTGATTCTAACACCGCCGAAACTGCACCGAAACAGCAATCCAAGGAGTAGTAAGAACACTAGGTTCTTGGTGGGCGGAATGTTGATAAATAGATTATAAGTTAATTGCTATTTTAAATCAAATAAATTGTATCGATACTAATTAAGTTCAACCCTGCATATGTTATTCCCATAAATTTATAAATTGATGATGATTGATAAAATTGATGAGTAAGTTTATTCATACTAGCAGAAATAAAATTGAAAATGTGCATATTGCAGAATCAGCAATTTGAGGTGAATACACTTGCTTGTACTTTGGTCTATGCAGAAAACAATAATTGTATTTTGAACATGTACTTTTACCAACTAAGCAATAATTACTGATCGAAATTTAGTACTTAAGCAATGAACAGCTTTGGTTCATTCTCTTTCAATCAATAAAGCTGCGATTATTCAGGTAATCTGTTGTTTTATTGATGTTACTATAATTTTAGGATTATAGTAATTTACGTCAATTAATTTTAGGATTAATTGAACAGAAGTTTTTTCCCAACCTTTTCGAGTGCATCATAAAGTTTAAGTCTAGCAAAGGCAGTTGTGTATGCGGCAACTAGTATATTTATATGCGACAGCATTTTTAAATTTTCTTTCATATACTTCCATGTTACCCACAAAGTGTCTTCGTTAACAGGATATAAAGTACAGATTTCTATTCCAGGAGACTCTAGTAAATTACAAAAATCTTTAAAGTTATGAAAAATTTTGGTGTGAGTGCGATCTTCTCTTTGAGCAAACTTTCCCCAAAGAGAATTCAAGCAAATTTTGGCTGTATTACGTCTCCTAGGATTTTTTTCAATTTGTGATTTATTCAGGACAATATCTTCTTTTAAAATGTAAGCCTGAATGAAATCATTTTTTACTAATGTTCGACGAAGAACATTAGTATTAAAATCACTTTGGCCAAAAATTCATATTTCTATATATATATATATATATATATATATATATATATATATATATATATATATATATATATATATATATATATATATATATATATATATATATATATATATATATATATCATCAAAAAATTTCAGTGAAAAAATCTCAGGAACGCGCCATCTGATTGAGCTGAAATTTTCAGGGCACATTGGTGTATATGCAGAATAGTGCCAGGTCTCACAAAAAGTTAATAATCTTTAACCCTTTGGTGCCGGCGGCCATTTTAGTGATTTTTTTAATATACCTATTATTCCGTACACAAAGAAGTTTTGCAAAAATAAAGTTAACGACATAAATTTCGAACAAGTTTTACATGTGAATCGGATAATGTTTTGGAATTTTTTAACCCCATATGTGCGCTGGGTGCCTAAAAAGAGAACGGGAAAATTTGAAAATTTTTAAATTGCGATAACTTTTGACAGAGCTATTCCATGATTACGAAATTTTCAGGACATGTTTGTTTTATTTAGTTGTAGATTAGTGTACGTTTTGATGATTGTGCTGGCAACCCTGTAGCTAGGGCAGGCACTGAAAGTGAAAACCTCCAAATCATCGTCTCTCTTGAAAAAATGTCGTTTCTTCAAAAAAAAGAAACTCATATGTAAACCTTGTGCTTTGTTTACATAAACAAAACAAAAATTTGATATGGTATAACGGGCACGCCTGGTAACCCTTGCCCAAGTTACCTATATTTTTAGCATCAAAAACTTCTGTTCACGGAAACTCACGATCCAATGAGCAGAATTTATTGAAATTTGCAGAATGTATTGGTCTTACATAGGACCAGGTCTGAGAGAAGTGATTTTGAAATGCGGGTGATTCTGTGTCAGTGGTGCCATCTTGAAAAATCACTTAAAAAGATAACTGCTTTTACCCCTGTAAATTCTGATTGAATCGTTCGATTTTGACGAAATTCGCACTGCAGCTGCATCTTATTTCAAACCACGTTTAGTAGAAACTCGGTTGAAAAATTCGGTTGGAGCTGCCAGCTATGATAATTTTGGTGTCTTAAATTTGAAAAAATAAAAATTTGGAAGTGAAAACATTCAAATCATCCAATATCCTAAAAAATGACCATTTCTACAATAAAACGAATCTGTATACAAATCTTATGCTTAATCTACACAGTCAAAGTAAAACTTTGGAAATTTCATGTCGGACAAGAACGGTAACCCTTTCTCAGTTAACCTATATTTTTAGCTTCAAAAACTTCTGTTCACGGGAACTCACGAATCAATAATCAGATAGAATTGAAATTTACAGAATGCATTGGACTTAAGTAGGGCCAGGTCTGATAGAAGCGATTTTGAATTGTAGGCAATTCTGTTCCAGTGGTGAAAAATTGAAAAATTAAAAAGAAAAAAACTGCTTTTTGCCCTATGAAATGTGAATAAGTAACCAGATTTTCATGAAATTGACACAGTAGCTGACCCTTACTCTAAACTCTGTTTGATAGAAATTTGGCTGAAAAATTCGATTGGTGCTGCCAGCTATGGTAATTTTTGTGTCTTTGGTTTTGAAAATTCGCTCAGGAAAATAAAACTTTTTGCCCTATAACTTCCAGTGCAGTCATGAAATCAATACGAATTTCATACAATTACTGGAACCTATTATAAACATTATTCAAGCCAAATTTGGTTGAAAAGCCATGATAGGGTTGCCAGCTATTGTTGGTTTTGTGTTTGCTTGCAATATCTTTATTAAGCGGTTTTATCGTAGAATTTTCAATTGGTAATGATATTGTAGTGACAATAAACAGCAAATATTAAGCTTTCGATTATTTGAAAAAACTCGCTGTAGGTAACCCTAAATTTCTTTATACTCCTATAACTTCAAATGTTAAATAAAAACGTGAAGCAGATGTGATATATTCTTGGCTTTGATACTGGCGAAAGGTTGCCAGTACGAGTCGGTTGTGCTACTTTTGTATCAATAAATGCTTACAGTTAGTATTCAAACCGGAAACATTTACAATGAAAATAAATAACCGATGTTTCAATTCCCAAAGTTCTGCAAATTTTTCGGATCGCAGCCCCAAACTCCAACTTCAGTTACAGTGCTGCAGGCACTGAGCATTTTCTTCATTGATATTATATGAGATGCTGCTTTCAAAATTTTGGGAAATAAGCAACTGATAACGAATATAATTAACCCGTGTTTTGCTCTCATAAACGTTGAAATTCATGCCAGTGGTAATATCTGAAACCTTCTACCATATGAGTTATAATGCATTCTTGAGACAAAAGTAAAACGTGGCATTTGAAACAATTTGGCCGTAATAAGCAGCTCATGTGGTGGAATATGCACTCAAAAGCTGCACGATTCTTCTACTGTTCTTCGAACATTAGTGTTTCTAGCGGTTCAGGTGCGCTAGAGTTTTTCTTTTTCAGTTGAGTATTTGTCACCCCAACCGCTTGCCTCCTGTTTAATTCTAAGAAAAGTATTAACATATTCAGTAAAAAGACCGCCGCTTTTTGTGATAGGATCATATTGAGTGTGACCGTATTCCCAGACCTCAAAAATTTTCGGGTATAACCCACGTACCTGTAATCTGTCTTTCCTCCTCTGTATGAGTGCATGATGAAACATTGTTCATTTCCGTACATTTCCTACATAGTGCAAAATACAATTTCTGATAAATTTAAAAGAAAGATTTAAAAGAAAGTACAGGAATTTATAGCTCAGTAGGAGGCAAAACAGTACATAAAATGAAACCTTGTATTGAAACAACTTTAGAATCAGGTGGTATATTATCATTACGGTAGATTTTAGGGTGACCAATCGGGTATACAGCGTATTTGTTTATGTATGGGTATAAACTAGTAAAATCTAGATACTGTATGACTTCGTTTTCTTTAATTTCATGAAGTAATTTAAATACTTCGGTACGTCCTCCAAAAAGAGCGTCTCGTGGGTTGAGCGGCGGTAAAATATTCAGAAGCTTGTCATCAAGCAACCTTCGCGTTTCAGGATTCATTTTCAAGAAATCTTTTAACTGACATTCCCAGGTATATTCTAACTTATATCCCAGACATCTGATTATTTCGATTCTTTTAAGCGTACTTTCATATCTTTGTGATAATGTCTCTGTGCCGTGAGCAGATTTATAACCTACCTCATCTACTTTAAAACAGTCTTTGCAACCGTGATAAAAACAGCCGGAAAATTCATAAACAGTGTTTGATTTCGGATGAAAGCCGTCCACCAAAAACCCGCCTTTCTCCAGCTTTACTTCCCCTTTATTAATGGCCGATAAAATTTGATCGTTAATCTCTAGACTTTTTAGAGTAAGCCATTTGAAAGCAATAAAAGACTGGTTTTGGGATTTGTGATAACCGTTTCTAGGCATGATGCCTAGGGTGCCTTCTTTTAAAAAATTTTTCCTAAAGGCAAGCATACATGCTGACGCTATAGTCATAGATTCAACCAAAGGGTTTATTTCAGTTATATACAAGAATTCGCGTATGAAATGAATACATCCAAGACGTAAAATATTAACATCGTTTTCACAGTACATCAACATATCTTTCCTATTGTCAAAATCCCCGTGAGATACTGTACTATACCATTCTAAAAAACTTTCTCTCTCTTTAGTTTTCATGGTGTTATACCCATACATTTCAGGCTCTGGGTATTTGCCAACATAATTTATGTTGTCTAGTGTGTTAAAGTAATAAGGATAGTATCCTTTTGCGTATTCTTCAATCCCAAAGACACTAGGAAACTTGGAAAGAGGTATGGCTAGAAAATTTAGCGAATCAATAAATGTTAGAGGCCCACAGCTTAACTTCATAATTTTTGTACCATTCATTATAGGCTCAATTACAAATTTCCTATCCACGATTGTGTGCAACACAATAAGCATTGGTAACATATGAGCGAGGTAATAGACAATAATCTAAAAACCTTTTCACTACGCTTGATGACTTGTCATACTCGAAGACATGTTCCCTGACACCACATACGTTACAGTTATTTGATAGTTGACAATCCTCGTAACAGTTATGACAAACTTGCTGTGCTACAATCATATTTACCACATGATGATAAGAAGTGTGGCTTTTAGCATATAGTGTGTTTTGAGTACTTTCACAATCGAAGAATATTAACAAAAACTTTTTGTTTGTTTTACCCTTATAGGATTTACTGTAACACAAATGATCGGAAGGCATGATTTTTGAACATGAACTGCAATAATATTCATTACATTGATGTGGGGTTTCGCCTCTTCTTTCATAATTCAAAAACTTTAAACAGATCTTGCAAATTTTAAACGTGTCACATACGCTTTTACTAGTAACTTTATTCAGAAAGTGGCTGTTAAAGCAAGCTTCGCCTCTGAAAGAACGATTACATTTACCACAGGTCTTCATTGCCTGTCTGGAAAAAGTACATGGAGGTGCAAAGTTGCAAAACCGGCATTTCATATCACATTTATGGAGTTTTTTGTGGAAAACTTTGCCACAAAGGGAACACATGTAATCTTTATCGAAAAGTGCCGTAACTGACTTGATTACATAGAAATGTTTTAATGTGTTACTGTAGTAGAGATAAATTTTTTTCATAGGAACATCACTCATCGGTATCTTGAAAAAAATTGAATCTGGGTTTTTCAAGTCATCAAACACTATTATCTGGAAGTCTTTTAGATAGTCTTGAATCTTGTACAGATCAACCAGGGTACAGCCATTCGCATTAACTGCAACCTTAGCTTTCTTACATAAAGTCTTCGCTAAATCATCCAGCGATGCAACTATTAAAGCATGTTTTCGTCTGTCAAAATTCTCTGAAGTCATTTCAATAACATAGCAAATGCTTCGTGGAAGACAGTAAACATCATTATCTTTACCGACATCAATCACACTACGTTTTCTCGCAAGAGCTTCTACCTCTCTTATATCTCAAGGATTGACTCTCCCACCACCAAAAGGAAAACTTACAATATTAGCGCTAAACAACATTATATCGTCTGAGAGGAAAATAGTATTGGACTGATTTACGTTTGCTATTAGTCCGATCACATATCTACCACTCAGGGAAGTCAGAGGCATCAAGCTAGACCAGATGGGTTTCACGTCAGGTGAGTTAGGGAGTGAAATTGTGAAAGAGATCCTGCTATCCTTGGATGAATTCTTTCCCACATCTCTGATTACGTCATCAAACGCTTTTTCCAAATCATGTAGCGGGTCTTCACTGTCAGCATCCAAACCTTTCAGCCGAAAAACCAGTTTGATGCCCTCAGTTTTAAATTTTGTAAAAAAAGTTCTTTTTTTCGAAAGCGTTTCGAATGAGACATTCGACCCTCTACCACACTGTACTGTATCAGCATCAATGTGGTTTAAACTCATGCGAAGATTTTTTGAAGCATCGACGGTTGTTTTTCCCGAACTTTCGGCCGAAATTTCAGCCGAACTTTCGGCCGAAGTACCATTATCACTAAGCAAACCAAGAAAGCCTAATACCCTTCTCAGCTCAACACTAGACAAGAGAACATTAAACCTCATGGAATACTTTGCAAGCAGATGTAAAAGGAGCTGCTTATCTTCCGTCGAGAAAGCTATTTTCCCCTCACCAATATCCTTCAATAAAATGTTCAAAAACGCTAAAAAATATTCGGAACTTAGACTTAAGGCACCTTCCAACTGCCTTAACAAAAGGTCAGGACTCATCTTTACTTTAAATTTCTCTTATAGCTAAATCTTGATATTTAACTACACGGGCTGGCAGAACCCGTCAACAAAAATAATTTTTACAATTTTATTTATTTCTGCTTTTTTCCTTTCTGCCTCGTTAACTTTTTGCGGCTTTCTGATCTGCAACCTGGGCTGGCTGTCTGGTGCTCTGATAAGTAAGGCAATGGTAGCGGCTGACGTCCTGACTGTTGCACTCGCAGTTATCGTAACGAAACACTTCTCAACTCCTCAATAGCTCTCAATGATGAGCATGGCACAAATGGCACTGACTTCCAGATTGGATTTATAGGGTGAATCCTCAACTTTTTCACTTTCCCTCCTATACTATTTTTCCTCTCCTTACTTTCTGTTTTTTTACTTCTTTTTTCACTTTTTACTTCTTCGCACTTCGTGGGGCTATGCTCGAATTCAATATTCGTACACACCTTCGTACTTTGCTGCTCTTTTTCTAGCAACTCCAAAAGTGTGTCTGTATTTTCCAATAATTCTTTCAGGATTCTACATTTCTGCTCTAGCAATTCTTTGTAGGTAGAAGCGCCAAAATCGACCATGAGGAAAAAAGGCTGTTAATAAAACGTAGAAAGAAAACGTTAAAGGTTGATACAATTTGAAAGAATTAATAATTTTTAAACAAAATTAACCCAAGCTTTTTTGGATATACTTACTTGTTATGTTAGCTATCGTGAACTGTGATTTGCCTGTATGATTTTTTGCTTTTCATACGATATTTTTTGAATATTTTTACACAATCAGAATGGTGGGATTTTTTCTTTACACCAACCCTATAGCTATATCAGTTGTCAATTGCTGTGTGTATATAAACTTACAGTAATAAATTGTAGCATATTGCCCATAAATACACATAAAACTTTTCTTTGTAATGTAAAATTGAAAAGCATTTTTGAATTAACTATACCGTATAGTTGGATGGTCAGTGGTCATGAATAATAATTGTTAAAATGGAAAAATACATCGTATGTTATATGTATTAACCGGATGATTTAACTATCATTATTTATGTGAAGTGAATGCTGGAAAATGTGTATAAATGGCGAAATTTTTTGCAATCATCATTACTCGATCTCTACGCCTTCTCAAGGTATGGTAAGTTTTCTTATTAACTTTGTTTAAAATTTATAAATAATATATTTTTGCAGAACACCTTTGATCTTTTGTGCAATACTGCGGTAAGCGGGTATGACACCCTTGTACCAATTACATCTTTAGAAATTGGTAAGGAGTATTGCATCAAATATTTTGAGCTAGTGAAGACGAAGTATGGTCTTCAACTGACCGTGCATTTGGAAAATGGAGAATACGTTTATCTGCCCCCTCGTTTTGCCGAAAAAATTAATAAACAACGTCAAGTAGAGGACCTGAAGCAAATACCTCAATCAATGGTATTTGAAGGAAAGGACGAGGTTAAAGGTGGATTCATCAATTTGAAATTTGAAAAAAATTCTGCGTAATAATTATACAAAATATTGATTCAAAATATTGATTATTAAATTGTTGAAATAAACGAAAAATCAAAATGAAAATTGTATCAAGCATAAAAAAAAAAAAACAAATATATCAAAGCAACATTTGTAATTTCATTCATATTAAGAGCTGTTTCGATGTGCAATTATTTTAAATAAACAAGCAAAACAAAAATATCAAACAACAATTGTATTTTCATTCATATTCAAATAAAAAAATATTCAAATAAAAAATTGCACTTTTACATACAATTCCTTTTTCATTCACACTTGTACTTACTAACATTAATGACCTTAATTCACATGCGAACTGAAGTTATTTTCAACCGCTTTCCTCTTCCATACACATTCACTCATTCAATTTATACCCACATAAATAATCAGTGAAAAAATTATGTGAATTCATGTCTTAACGGTCTCGTTCGAATACATCTCACCGGTATAAAATACAATCTTCCGAAAACGCGAATCATCATCATCATCATGATCTTATAAGAAAAACAAAAGACAAAAATATTCGTAAACTCGTCTTCATCTGACCTACCTCACATACAACTAGCACGCGCTCAGGCAGACTTGCTCTACCAGTCGGCAAAAAACAAAACAAAGCACTACCAAGCAAACAAACTCTTGGAACTGGCGATGATTTGTTTACATCGCGCCAGTCTGCCTACTCACTCCTACATCCAAGATGCAAAAACGTCGTCATCGAGAGACTGGCATTCATGGTAACCACTCCTACATCCAAGATGCAAAAACGTCGTCATCGAGAGACTGGTACTCATGGTAACTGAATTCTTGCCCCGTAACACACAAAACAGCAGCAAATACCAGCAAAAAATGCTGGTGTTTTGGATAGGTGTTTTGGGTAGAGTGAGATGTAACCAGACAGACAATACATTTCTTTCAGAAAATGTTGGACTTCTGCAAACACAAACCGGCAAAAAACAAAACAAAGCACTACCAAACAAACAATTTCTTGGAACTGGCGATGATTTGTTTACATCGCGCCAGTCTGCCTACTCACTCCTACATCCAGGATGCAAAAACGTCGTCATCGAGAGACTGGCATTCATGGTAACCACTCCTACATCCAAGATGCAAAAACGTCGTCATCGAGAGACTGGTACTCATGGTAACTGAATTCTTGCCCTGTAACATACAAAACAGCAACAAATACCGGCAAAAAATGCTGGTGTTTTGGGTACTCTACGCCTTAACAATTCTACCAAAAACCAAACAGTATAATGAATTCGGAAAAGGTGGCTCTATCATTTGTTCACATGCTATCACTTACTCCCTACCCACGAAGTTCCGAGTCGGGACCCGCCTAAGCACTGCTTCGACCCGGTCGTGCTGACTCACCCATTGGTAACCACGGACTTCAAGAACTACCACAGCTTATGGGTCGGTAAGGCAACCCTCCTCCCGCTTTATACGCAGCACTTTCTCAACGTACGTTGAGACTGCGCGCCAGTTCTCCTCGTTTCGCAGCATTGCATCCACGATCGTCTCAGGCGCTACCAGGCCGATCGTGGACTCAACGGTGCGCCTCAAACTTACGAAGCGACTGTACATAAAGAATGTGTGCTGAGCATCATCGAGCTCAGTCACACAGTACCGGCAGTACGGTGTGACCACCTTACCCATTCTGTTCAGGTATTTCCTGAAGTAACCGTGCCCTGTCAAAAATTGACAAAGGTAAAAGTTTACCTCTCCGTGGCTCCGGCTAAGCCAAGGCTCAATAAGACCAATTAGCTTAGCCGCCCAGCGTCCTTTATCACTTTCACTCCAGCGTTGTTGCCAAAGTTGGAGGGTCAGTGTACGCGCGTGCGTCAAAGCCTCAGTTCTGTCCAGCTCTGAGCGAAAGAGGTACCGTTCCTTGCGTTCTCGCGCTAGCAGATCGATCGGGATTACTCCCGATACAACCATCACAGCCTCTTCTGAGACCGTGTGGTAGCTACACGCGATTCGCAGGGCACCCCTGCGCTGGACACTGGCAATGCGCTTCCGGAACTTCCTAGTTCGAAGCGCATCTCCCAAAATTTCGGCGCCATATAGCAAGATGGAATTGGTCGTCACCATCAGCAGTTTCCGTCTCGTCTCACTGGGTCCGCCAATGTTGGCCATTAGCCTACTCAGCGAAGTGACGACTACCAGAGCCCTGTCACATGCCCTGCGGATATGATCCCAATACGTCAGCTTGGTGTCCAGGGTCACTCC
Organism: Nemotelus pantherinus; assembly: GCA_963978885.1. Lineage (NCBI taxonomy): Eukaryota > Metazoa > Arthropoda > Insecta > Diptera > Stratiomyidae > Nemotelus > Nemotelus pantherinus. The sequence goes on along the minus strand of OZ022264.1, from coordinate 103,493,795 downwards.
CAGATACCTGACCGACTTGCTGGTCTGGACCCCGACGGAGCCAACCGTCATGGGTATGACAGTTGGTATCCTCCGCTTCGTCAGCATGCCAATCTCTGTCTTTGAGACTGCCAGCTGGAGGCCGTGCTCAGTCATCCACCGATCCACCCTTCTCATAACTTGGTTAAGTCTAAGTTGAGCGAAATCGGCAGCTCTAAAAGTGATTACAGCTGTGACGTCATCAGCGTAACCTACCAGGAACACATCCGCAGGCATTTCCAAGCGCAGCAGATCATCGTACATGATGTTCCAGAGGTCAGGTCCTAAGATTGACCCCTGTGCCGCACCTGAAGTGACAGGCCTCCTTCTGACTCCGTCCTCAGTGTCATAGAGCAACCATCGGTCCCTGAGGTAGTCCCGCATCATGGCCAGCAAGTAGCCAGGAATACGGAACCTCCCTTCAAGGGCCCGAAGGATGTCCATCCACCTCGCTGAGTTGAAGGCGTTTTGCACGTCAAGCGTTACCAGCAAGACGACCGGTCTGGCCCGGTAACATGCCTTTTCCGCTCTTGCTACAGCCCCAACAACTTCTGAGATGGCATCGATTGTTGAATGACCCTTCCGGAGGCCGTGCTGCCTGCAAGAAAGATCTCCGGCTGATCTCACAGCTGACAGCAATCGCGGCTTTAGTAACCCTTCGAGAAGCTTCCAAGTAGTGTCCAGCATGCACAGCGGGCGGTATGCCGATGGGCAGCCCGGGTTACCCTTCCCCTTATCTACAAGTACTAGCCAAGCCACTTTCCACCGCGACGGGAAGACCTCCGCGACTAAACATGAATTATACAAATCCAATAATAGACGCAGTTGACTCTCCGCCACGACTTTAAGTGCCTCGACCGGCACTCCGTCAGGCCCTGCGGCCTTCCAGTTCTTCATCCTGGACACCGCACTGTTCAGCTCCTCGTCCGTAAAAAGAGGAACATTCGCCTGGTTAACGAATATGGGCCCATCAATCCTTGGCGGATGCACCGGGAATAGCGAACCAACGATATGCTCCATGGATATCGCGTCCATGAGAGTGCTAGATCGCATACAGCCAAGTCTGCGAGTGACCAATTTGTAGCCATCTCCCCACGGGTCTTAATTGACCTCCTCACAAAGAGCCTGCCATTTGGCACGTTTACTCCTTGTGATGGCCTTGGTCAGCTCCCTCTTTGCCGCAATGTAAGCAGCAGATAGCTCTGCCACTCCCGGCCTATTTCTGGCTCGCTGTGCCCTGCGTCTGCACGCCAAAGCGATGCGTCGCAGTTCGGCGATTTCATCGTTCCACCAGTACGCATGTTGCCTCCTACGAAAGGGTTTCCGTTTGGGCATTGAAGCCCCACACGCCCTGCGAATCCACCCGTTGGTTCTGTCAGCAGCGGCCTCTGCTGTTGCACGAGTCACTGGGGACCCAGATGTTAAAGGCTCCCTTCCCGAACTCGAAATGAGCGATGCGACCATCTCGTCTCTGTTAAGTTTAGCGGCATTCCAGCCTAGCCACTTACAGGAAGAGCCTTGGCGTCTTTGCCTGCTCTCAGCAATTTGGAAGGTGATGTAGTTATGATCACTTGCAGTGTAATCTTCCATCACCCTCCAATCGCTGACGAGTGCTGCAAGTCTCTCCGATGCCATGGTAACATCGGGAATGGATTCGCCAAAACCGGGCCTTCGGAATGTTGGCGTCGAACCCGTATTCAACACCAACAAACCCAACCTCGATGCCATCTCGACTATGCATTCTCTGCGAGTGTTTTCGGTAGGCATACCCCACTCCAATGCCCTTGCATTAAAGTCACCCCCTACGATGACATTGCCAGCGATGCCGCGGAGAGAGTCTTCTAGTGAGCTAAGTTTGACTACGAATTCCTGCATTGAGTCGTTCGGAGACAGGTAGCAGCTCACAAAGGTGATCTCTCCGTTTGTCACAGACACGTGACCGTTGCCTGAGCCGCGGGCGCCGATGCGAGCCCTCTGCCTGTCAGCGATCCAGATCGCCGCGTACCCCGTATCATCTGCTAGCCAAGCGGACGAGTTCCTTCCCCTATAAGGCTCGCTGATCTGAGCCTTATGTTCGCCGACTAGTTGCGTGAAAAGGTCGTCCGCAGCTCTGCAGCCCTGCAGGTTGCCTTGAAGGACTCTCATGTCCTACCCTGCTTTTTCTTGGCATCGAGTGCGTCTCTGAAAACTCGACACGTACTCGATCCCATCAGATGCTTGGCGTCATTCACACCATGTTTGAGGATTTTGTATCCTACGATTGAGGATTTTGGATGCTGGTGCCTCATCCAGCTCTACCACGGCTCTCCTCTGCTCCCTTGTGTTAGGAGGGAAGAGTGTGGTTTTCACCTCGCCGGCTCCTTCCTCTACAGCCTCGCGTTTGATGGAGGATGTCACCTCTTTGAGGCAATCAAGGTCGAGAACCTCGATCTTGACTCTAGGAGTCACAAGCTTCACGTCCCCCTGGCCATCTACGGTGGCCCGGATCGAATCCTGCAATTTCGCGCGGTCATCACAGCGCGCGATCTCCAAAAGGACCCCTCCTTCTGCTGTCTTTCTGATACGCTTTACTAGCATACCAGTTTCATCCGGGGAAACACCTTGGCGGATGGCCCCTAGGACCTCCGCGTAGGTCCTTCCCGGAGCCGGTTTTACTATGACAGCGTCTATTTTTTTCCCTCGCTGTCTTTGCCTGCCATTCTTCTTTTTTTTCTTCACCACTATTTTCTTATTGCCCTGTGGTTTATACTCTTTTTGAGCCTTTTCCGTCCCAGCGGGAGTCACTGATGTTATTGGGACGCTTCCCTTTTTCTTCTTGTGGGTAACCGTCACCCACTTCCTGAGGTCCGAAACTGGCACCTCCTTCCTCACCCGGACTTCCTGAATATCTTCAGGGCTAGATTCAGCCACGCGCTTATTCTGCCGTGGCCGATCTACCCCCGGGACCCCTGCAACAGTGGTTGACTCAGCGATCTTTTCCTCCAAGACCCGCTGGTTATCTACCTCTGCCTTCTGCCAGTTCGTTCGGCAGGTGAAAATGACCTCAAAGGCCTCCTCCAGCTCCAACATACCGTCCTTGACGTGCTTTGAAATATTTCTCTGCACGTTGGCGGCTTGGAGCATTTTTTGTAGGATACGTTGACACTTCTTCAACATATCCTCCTCAGCCACTCGCTCACGCTTTATGTACTCCCTCCTAGGGGACACACGTGCAAGTGGCATATTTTCTTCTTGAGCTCTTGTTTCAGTGCTCTCCCGTTGATGACTTTTTGGGGTCTCCAGATCACTGCGAGCGGATTCAGCAGTTTGAGGTTCCTGCACCTCTACTGAGCATCCGGAACCAATCAATCCCTCTATTTGCGTTGTATTGTGCGTTGGAGGGGGGTCCTCTGGACCCTTGGCCTCCTCGCAAACGCAAAACGGTCGATGGCGGCGCCTCCTTCGCCCTGCGTCGCCGCTGTCGTCACCATGTTCTGTTGTCCGTCTGTCTTGTCTTTTGTGTTATTTTGTTTCTGTAACATGTTCAAAAAGCTCATCGAAAGCATCGATCGTGTTCTGACGTGCGTTAACTTACTCTTTGATACCTTTTCATTTTGTTCGACTTTGGCTTGGTTAAGCCCTCTGATCTTCGCGCGAGTGCCCTTTTCACGGTTTCTCTGTTTAAATCAATCGGTTTCTCCGCGTAGCGATACATATTCAGTGTTTTCTGACAACTTTTTCTTTCCTGAAAACTGAAAACTGTTAAGTGAAAATAACAGCCTATTTTTATAATCCTAGACATTTACCTCTGGATAGTGCAGTGAACTTATATTACCTTTACCACTAGATAGTGCAGTGCTCCTTTTGTGAATTTATTTACCTATTGATACTGCAGTGCTGCTTCGGTTGTTTAATATCGCTAGTACAGTTTTATCGTAGACAGTTACCATAAGTTATCATTGACACTTATATTTTTTGACGAAAACTTTTATGAATCGTTGTTGTCATTTGATACATTTGAGGGTGATATACTTTAGTATTGATTTCTAATTTAAGAAACTAATTGCGTTCCATAATGGCTCTTTGCCTACCTTCCAAGTGCATTGATAATACGAATAGAATACCCATGTTGGTTTGCTCTGGCTTTTGTGAGCTGACTTTTCATGCGAAGTGCATTGGAATGCACGCACATGTTGCAGAAGCAGTTCAGTCGTCGTCATCTGGTGTATATTGGTTTTGTTCCAAATGCAAATCCAATTCGATGGGCTCCTTTGTTGATCGACTACGCTCCGCAAAACGGGTAGTCGACTTAATTCAGGCCGAATTCAATGCCTTGGGCGGAAGGCTCGATTCAGCCGCTAAACAGCTGAACTCTCTGGCTTCAGTGGCTGATGCTGAGCATAAATTGACCGCAGTGCCAGCTATGCCTAACAATCAAGCGGCTTCGATGACTTCTGCGAACAACTCCTTGCGACCTTCCTCCGTGGAATCTCTGTCTCCAGCCATTTCGGATTCTAGACCTGATATGCGTGTTACATGGAATCGATCTCAGCAACAGCTGCAACCGCAGCAACATCTTCAGCCCTCATCGCTTCCTCATCGTGAAAATCCACAGGTACCGCCTCATGATATTAATCTGGTTCCTCCTCAGCTGATGCAACAGCTGCATCTGGATACTCCATCACAGCCTGATAATTCGACTCTGCATTCATCTAATCCAGCCTCACCAGTCCCTAGTCTAGATGTATCTACAAGGAATGCTGATGCTGCTTGCATTGCCTCATCTACTGCTTCTTTGCAATGTAATCCACCTGCGTTTCATTTACATAGTGCTGTTAACGACACCGCTAATGATCTCGCTTTGCATATAGTTGCGCCTCCTCTCCAGATTTTTGTATCGCGATTTGCTTATGATACTTCGGTGGCTGCAGTGGAACACTACATCTGTAAGAAGCTTGGCTACAAACCTAATATTTTTGACTGCGTCAAATTTACGAAAGATAGTCAGCCTAGAAGATATGTGGCTTCTTTTAAAATAACATTACCTGCCAATCTCAATATTGTCGCTGATTCAAAATTTTGGCCTACTGGTACATTAGTCAAAATGTTTGAAAACCGGCGAAAATTTCGATCTTCAATCAACCGGAGAGCCCGAACCTAGTTCTTAAGCGTGATCAAATTTCTCTGTATTATCAAAATGTTCGTGGCATGAGAACCAAACTTGAAGACTTTAAAACTGCTGCTTTTCTCGAAAATGATCACCTGATTTGCTTGTCGGAAACTTGGCTTAATGATGACATTTTTAGTTCCGAATTTTTCCCTTCGTACAATGTTTACCGCCATGATCGTAATCGTTTGGTAAGTAATAAGGCTGATGGTGGTGGGGTGCTTATTGCTGTGCTCAGGACTCTCAATAGTAAACTTTGCGCTGATTTTATCCCCAGTCCTCCTGTTGAATGTGCTGCTGTCTCCATCTCTTTGTCTCCTACATCCACTTTGTTTGTTGCGTCCTTATATATTCCTTGTAACATGCCCTTCTCGACTTATGATAAGTTCTTTTCTGAACTTTCCACGTATCTTAATAGCTACTTTCCCTCATCGTCAATCATTATCTGTGGTGACTTTAATATGCCTTCTGTGCAATGGGACTCTTCTTTCTTTTGCATTGAGTCCACCAACAACCTTTCTATTACCTTATCTTCTTTCCGTTCTTCCTGTTCTCTTTCTCAATTTAACTGTTTCCCCAATGTTAATAACAAGATCCTTGATCTCATCCTCTCTAACGTTGAGTCCTCTTCGATTTTACTATCTCCTGTCCTAATACCCTACACCAACCCTGACCCCCATCATCCTCCTCTTTCTATTCATTTGTCCATCTCATTTTCAAATCGTGTTAAAACTTCCACTGCGCGACGATTTAACTTTAAAAAAACTAATTTTGACCGCATGTCTAATGATTTGAATTCAATCAATTGGTTTAATTCCTTCCGTGGTCTCGATATTGACTCTTCTGTACCTAAATTTTACAGTATTCTTACAGAGTTGATCTCGACGTATACTCCTGTTTACAGTTCTCGTAAGCTCCGTGACCCCCCTTGGTTTACCGTGAGGGTAAAGAGTGCCCTTAGAGATAAAAATTCAGCACGCTCGAAATTTTCGAATTCTCGATCTAGTGAAGATTATGCAATCTTCTCTCGCTTACGTGCCTCTGCCAAGAAAGAAATTAGATTAGCACTACGCAGATATTCCTCGTCTGTTGAAGCTTCCTTGAACTCGAATAACCCAAAAAATTTTTGGTCTTTTGTCCGCTCCTTAAAATCTTCCTCCTCTCTTCCTGACTCACTAGTGTTTAATGCCTTTACTGCTTCCAACCCTCTCGACATTTGTAATCTTTTTGCTATGTATTTTTCTTCTGTTTATACTATCCCATCGATTCCTGCTACTGACTGCTTTTCCTTTGATTTCCCTGCTTGTCTCTCCTCAGTCGTAACTAACCCCGTAGAGGTTGAATTGCTTTTGTCCTCACTTGACACTAACTGTTCCCCGGGCCCGGATGGTATTCCCAATTTTTTCGTAAAAAGTCTTGCGTCTTCCCTTTGTGTCCCTTTAGCCATCTTATTCAATGTCAGTCTCTGTGCTGGTAAATTTCCGTCCTCTTGGAAGTGTAATAGGTCTTCCCGTCTACTGGTATCTCTGTCCACTGGTAGAACACAGACGAAAAGAACTGCTCAGTTAGCTCAGGCGATCCAGTCGCCGCTACTCAAATAAGTCAGATTTTCTTCTTTACGTTCTATAGAAAACTGATCAAATTCGCTTTGGCGATCTTGTCGCCGCTACGCAAACTGGTCAGATTTACTTCTACTCGTCTTATTGAAAAAACTGATCAAATTCGCTTTGGCGATCTTGTCGCCGCTACGCAAACTGGTCAGATTTTCTTCTTTACTACTTTCAAAAAGAAAAACACTCTTTTCGAAATCTGGTCGCCGCTTTTTCTTTTTGGCTTACCAGTCAAGAATAATCTTTATTGATTCTAATCCTGAGCTTTTATAGCAATAGTATTACAGTTAAGCTTTTCAAAAAAAATCTGCGCGAATCAAAAATAATTACCTAGTTCCAGGTATTTACCACCGCGTGCAATTAGGGCGCTCTAGTCGCCATCTGTGATATTTGACGTTTCGACCAGTGTCGAAACGTCAGTGTCAATTAAGTGTACACAACACCCTCTCTCTTTGGGGAAAAAAAATTTTCTTTTGTGTAAAAAGAAAATTTTTTGAATTTTAATTTTTTTTGATTCGCACATTACATTTTCTTATAATTTGAGGTTTTTATTAATTTTGTTCTGACTTAATTCTATTTAATTCATTTTTCGTTAATGGGAATTTTATATACATTACAATTTCATATAACTTGATGCTATTCTTAATTTTGTTCCGACTCGATTCTATTTAATTCGTGATTTCATATATATATTTCTTTTCTTGATGTTTTCTGTAGTTTAATCTTAACTTATAGTGTACATATTGTTTGATTCTTTTTTTTTTTGTGGAAATATCTATTTGTAAGTTTATAGTTTATTACATTATGATTCTTGTCTGTGGCTTGTATAACTTTAACAAATTGTTGTGATATCTTTTACATTTGTTTTTTATGAAGATATCTGAATTTACGCCATCTCTGAATTTTATTTCGTATGGTCCGTGGTATGTGTTTTGTAATTTCTTTCTATTCATATTTCGTACTAGTACTAAATCTCCTACTTTCAAATTCGATGGTTTTGCAAAATTGTCTAATTTAAGTTTTCTTTCGTGTTTTACTCTATCGATTATTTTTCGTGCTAGACTGATACTATTTTTTAACCTGAGTTTTAGTTCATTAGCATAATTATCTATATTGTTTATTGGTTCATCTTTTTCTATTATGTCTTTAGGTAGATGAGGTAATCTGCCATATACTAGTTCGTATGGAGAATATTGTGTATCTACATGGGGGCTAGTGTTGTATGCAAAAGTATAGTAAGGTACCCATTTATCCCATTCGTAATCATTGGTAAAGTTCAATAAATATTCGTTTAATACTCTGTGATTACGTTCCACTGTCCCGAGTGTTTCATGGTGATAGGGTGTCGAGAATACTTGTTTTATTTTTAACATACTACAAATGTTTGCCATTAGCTCATTGGTGAATTCAGTTCCATTATCTGACTTCAGTTTTTTGAAAAGGCCATGTTTTAATATTAATTGTTCAACCATTGTTTTCGCGATAGTTTTAGCGTCTTTTGATTCTATTGGGTAGGCAATAACATATTTTGACAATTCGCACTGCATTGTTAGTATATATCTAAAATTGTTGCTCAACCTAAGTGGCCCTACTGTGTCTATGACGATTGTTTCAAATGTGTTAGCAGGTGTGTCTGTTATAATTTGGTTTTCTTTTATATGTTTTGTCTGTTTATTTTTAGCACAAGTTTCACAATTGTTAATAAAGGTTTTTATCATTTTGTTCATATTTTTCCATATGTATTTCTGTTTGAGTTTTAATATAGTTTTTCTCACACCTAAATGTCCTCCTATGGGTGTTGTATGGTAATCATTTATCAATTTAAATTGTATTATCTTATCTGTTATTCTTTTGGGGGGTTTGTATATTATAATTTTCAGAGTTTTTTTGCCTTTTGATTGAGTACACTGTTGTAATTTATTGAATATGTCTTTGAATTCGTTTTTCCCTATTATGGTAAATATTTCATCAGTTTCTTTTAAGTATATCATTGTTATATTTCTCCTTGTCACTATTGACGTCAGCTTCTCCAGTAACGAAACTAATTCCGATGGATTATCACTGCATTCAATTTTAACTTGGTTATTTTCAATGTTTATCTTTGTATTTTTCCCCGTTTCAAATTTTAGGTTTATCAAATTTTTTATGTCAGCCCTTAATTCGCTGTTCCATATATACGTTTCATTTAACTTTGTGTTTTGGTTTGGTTCATGTGCTTCTATCGTTGATGTGTTGTATTTCTCTCTGGTCATGTTTCTTGTGACTGCTAATATATTTTTGTTCTTAACGTTATGGTCTTGTTTCGGGATCATTTCTTTTAATGAATCTGAGCTTAACTTGATGCGTGATAGTGCATCCGCATTGACATTCATTTTTCCTTTTCGGTATATTATGTCGAAGTCATAATCACATAAATCGACTCTTATGCGTGTCATTTTTGATGATGGGTTTTTGTGTGTGAATAACGATATCAGTGGTCTATGGTCAGTGACCACCGTAAACTTATTTCCAAAAAGATATGGTTTGAAGAAATTTATTGCCCAATGTATCGCCAGTAATTCTTTTTCTATTGTAGATTTGTTTATTTCGTGTTTAACGAGAGTTCTACTCGCGTAAGTTATGGGTAAGTCCTGTCCTATGTCACCTTGTGACAGTACTGCGCCTAACGCATAGTCCGATGCATCCGTTGTGACTATGAATGGTTTGCTAAAGTCCGGGTATTGTAGAATTGGTGCATTCATTAGTTTGCTTTTAAGCAATTCGAATGTAGTTTGGCAATGCTGTGTCCACTTGAATTCAACTTTCTTTTTTAGTAGATCGTTTAGACATTTCGTTATTTTAGCAAAGTCGGGGATGAATCGACGGTAATAATTGGCGAATGCGACGAATCTTCTGACTTCGTCTGGATTTGTTGGTACTGGATACTTTTTTATTGTATCTAGTTTTCCGGGGTCAGTGCGAACTCCATCCTTGGTTATCAAATGTCCCAAGTAAACCACTTCGCTTCTCAGGAAATTGCATTTTTTAGGGTTCAATTTAAGATTGTATTTTTTCAATCTTTCAAGTACTCGTACTAAATTTGAATTATGGTGTGCTAAGCTGCAGCCGAAAACAATTATATCATCTACATATAGAAAAGCTGCTGAGTCCAGTCCACTTAGAGCTATGGTTAGCATGCGTTGAAAGCTGTTTGAAGAAATTGTCAAACCGAATGGTAGTCGTTTAAATTGATAGTGCCCTTTGTTCGTTGAGAAGGCTGTCAATGGTCGTGACTCTTTCGTAAGCTCTATTTGATGAAATGAACTTGTCATGTCTAAAGTAGAGAAATATTTAGCTCTCCCCAGACTATCTAGAACATCTTCTAGCCTTGTTAGAGGGAATTTATCGTTGACTATTTTCTTATTTAGTGCTCTAAAATCAACCACTAGTCTCCATTTATTTGCGCCTTGTTCACTTTTCTTCGGTGTTAGAAGTAATGGTGAGTTATAGGGGCTGGTTGAATTTTCGATGACCTTGCTGTCTAACAATTCCTGTACTTGTTTATTTATTTCGTTAATATGTGTATGAGGTAACCTGTAGTTCTTTATGTATGTCGGTGTGGTATCTGTAACTTGTATTTTTTGAGTGTAGAAGTTGTTTGTGGATAAAGCTTCACCTTCTAAGTGGAATATATGCTGGTATGTTTTAAGAATTTCTAGTAGAGACTTTTGGTCTTTCGCATTCAGATGATTTATTTTAAAATGTTTTAATATGTCTTTAAATCTTTGTTCGTCTCTGATGTTTCGAGCTACTGATTTACTTGTTTCATAAGTTTTGAAGTTTCTTAACGGTTCGGTTTCAATTTTAAAATTTTCGAGTATTACTTCTTCTTCATTTGTGTTTAATATCTTAATGTGTTTTACGCCTTTTACTGGGATTATTGAACTGGCTATATAAACTCCTGGTTTAATTTCTTTATTTGTGGTTACACTATCTTCCTCTATATTAATATCGATGGGACATACGTATTCACACCTTGGTGGTACTGCAACTCTATGTTTTCTTGTAGCAATAGGTATAGTATGGTCTTCATAATTTATATTCATTGTTATTGTATATGTTTCATAGCTTATTCTTGCTAATTTTTGGGTAAGAAAATCCCTTCCTAATATTCCGTCCGTAAGAATTGGAAAATCAGATTCCACTATTTGAAATGGAAAATTGATGTTATTTCCATCAATACTCAAATTTAAATTAGTCGTTCCAATCGACTGTATTTGTTCCTCGGTTATTCCGGAAAATTTACATCTTTTGTCTTCATTTATGATTTGATCATCCGGAATCGCACTTGCTTTACATAGTGACACATCTGCTCCAGTGTCAACCAATAATTTTAAATATTTTCTATTATCTTTGCAGTAAATTGAGACATAATTTTCGAGCTGTCTGTTAAGTAGTAATATTTTTTCTGTCTTGGTCCCGGGGTCAACTTTTATTGTTCGTTGTCGCTGGCCTCCGGGCTCATCGCGTTTCCCTGGACTATATTTATTCGTTGTCTCCTCTCATTGAAATTTCTGTTATTGGTTCTGCTGTTATCATAGTTTCTGTGATTTCGATTTACTTCATTTCCCCTTGAGCTGTAATTGTTTCTAGTATTATTGTTATTTCTATAATTATTATTTCTATTAGTATTATTTTGATTCCACTCGTTATTTCTATTATTATAAGTGTTTCTGTTATTTCTGTAATTATTTGCATTGTTCATTTCACTTGATCTTGAATTATAATTGTCTCTATAATTTCTATTCTGGTTGGTGCCGTAATTCCTGTTATTGTTATAGCCATGAGACGTGTTATTACTATTAAATGTGTTTCTACCATTATGGTTATATTGTTGGTTATAATTCGGTCTTCTATTAATATACATTACATTTTCCGGTGTTCTATTACTCGTTTCAAATTCAGTTGCGATCTGTATCGCTTCTATGAATGTCTTAGGTTGCGCAGCAAAAATAGTAGGTTTAAGAGTTTCATTTAATCCATTTTTGAAAATTGTAAGCGCGTAAGAATCATTAGACTTTACTATCACTGCCTTTTCTTGTGCAGTTGTATTTTGTCCTAGACTATTTATTTGGATATCGCTCAATTCACTAATGAGCTCTGACAATTTTTCTCCATATTTTTCTACAGTTCCGCGTTGCTGTAGCTGACCCAATTGCGTGTGTATTTGCTGTAATGTTTTCTTACTTTTGTACCTATTTTTTAAGTGTTTTTCTAGCGCTGAATAATTGTTTATTTCTAATGTACTTAGTTGTACCTTCACGCTTGCTCCTAACTTTACATTTTTAACAAAATTCAATAAATTCACTTTTCCTTCTTCATTAAGACTTTCATTTAGTAACCCAACTATGGTTAAAAATGCATCCACCTCTTTTGGGTTTCCATTGAAAGTTGGTATTGATTTTAAAGCTATTTCTATATTGAAAGTTCCCATTTTATTTTCTACTGCTTGTTCTAATTTTTCCTCTAATAACTCTTTCGCTACGCTATATTTATCTAAGAATATTTTTCGCAATTCTGAACTATCTTCTGTATCTAGTACTCTTTTCTTCAAATCTTCGATATCACTTAATTTTTCTACTATGGTATCGCTTTTGTATACCCTTCCCGGAGTTTTTTTTAAATTAATTATAATTTTCGAAATGGCATTTATCTGCTCTTCCATTTAAAAAATAATGTTCATACCATGGACCATTTTGTTTCAAAAAAAAAAAAATTTTTGTATTCTAATAAAAATATACTGTTTTCTGTTTAGTTTTCATTTATTATTTTTTTTTTTTTTTTAACTATAATTCATAACAATAATTCATTTTCATTTATTTAATTTAATTCATGCGTTCTAACTGATTTTATGTATATATGTTCATGTTTTTATATTTATGTTCGTTTATATTTGTTTTTTTCTAATTCGTTGGTGATGTCCTCTATCTGTTGGAACAACTCGCCTTGTCGTTCCCAGGGTGGTGGATTTTCTTCGTTTGTTGCTGCCCTTCTAAGCGCCGCTCGGAGCCTCCTCAAATATACAATCCTTCCTCCGCGTTTTTTTGTTTTTCTTCGGGTGTCCTGATATGGTATTTCCGTTCGTTTTAGTTCGTCCTTCCGCGCTTGGATGATCCGCGGATCCTCCCGTGGTTGAGGTCCTCCTTCTTTGGGAAGGTTGGACTCTAAATTCCCTTGGTCCGCCGTTGGCAGGGTCGCCATGTAATAGGTCTTCCCGTCTACTGGTATCTCTGTCCACTGGTAGAACACAGACGAAAAGAACTGCTCAGTTAGCTCAGGCGATCCAGTCGCCGCTACTCAAATAAGTCAGATTTTCTTCTTTACGTTCTATAGAAAACTGATCAAATTCGCTTTGGCGATCTTGTCGCCGCTACGCAAACTGGTCAGATTTACTTCTACTCGTCTTATTGAAAAAACTGATCAAATTCGCTTTGGCGATCTTGTCGCCGCTACGCAAACTGGTCAGATTTTCTTCTTTACTACTTTCAAAAAGAAAAACACTCTTTTCGAAATCTGGTCGCCGCTTTTTCTTTTTGGCTTACCAGTCAAGAATAATCTTTATTGATTCTAATCCTGAGCTTTTATAGCAATAGTATTACAGTTAAGCTTTTCAAAAAAAATCTGCGCGAATCAAAAATAATTACCTAGTTCCAGGTATTTACCACCGCGTGCAATTAGGGCGCTCTAGTCGCCATCTGTGATATTTGACGTTTCGACCAGTGTCGAAACGTCAGTGTCAATTAAGTGTACACAACAGAAGCTCTCTAACATTCTTCCCATTTTCAAATCGGGTGATAGGAACCTTGCTTCTAACTATCGCCCCATCTCCATTCTTCCTTGCCTTTCCAAAATTTTGGAACGCCTCGTTTTCAATCGTATCTATGATACCCTCTACTGTGTCTTTGCAGCGCAGCAACATGGCTTTGTAAAAGGCCGGAGCACCTCTACGAACCTTGTTGAGTTTACTCATGTAATCGCTTCTGCAATTGACAGCAACAATCAAGTTGACGTCATTTATACTGATTTTGCCAAAGCTTTTGACTCTGTTAATCATATGCTGCTTCTTGTCAAACTGAAGCATTATGGCATTCGTGAACCTCTGCTCTCCTGGATCTCTTCCTTTTTAACTGATCGCACTTGTTTCGTCTCCCTCTTTGGCTTGGCGTCCTCACCTTTCTCCCCTTCTTCTGGTGTTCCTCAAGGTTCCATCTTCGGACCTCTTCTGTTCAATATTTTTATCAATGACCTTCCCCCTATTTTTAAGTCTTCATGTCTTCTTTATGCAGATGATTTAAAAATCTTCCGAATCATCAAAAATACTGCTGACTTTCTGCTTCTTCAGGATGATTTGCAAGCTCTCTCTGGTTGGTGTAACTTGAACTGTTTGTCCCTTAATGTTTCCAAGTGTTTTCTATGTCTTTTTCCCTAAAGCTTCACACTTATGTCTTTCCTTATGCTATTGATGGCACTGTCCTCTCTTGTGTCGATCATTTCTCAGATCTTGGGGTCACCTTTGATCGTAAACTGAAATTCGACGTTCATGTCCTTACTATCACTAGGAAAGCTTCTCGGATATCTGGTTTCGTGATTCGTTCCTGCCACAATTCATTTAGTGTTTCTACTTGTGTCCACCTATTTATTAGCCTAGTCCGTCCTGTACTGGAATACTGCAGTCAAGTGTGGTGTCCTCGTTTCAAATACCTCTCTGACGCTGTTGAATCTGTTCAGCGCAGGTTTACACGTACTTTACTTTTTAAATATAGTCTGCCGTATTTACCCTATTGTGAACGTCTATCTCTTTTTAACATTCCTCTCCTTGAGCAGCGCAGAGTTTACTTGGATGAGTGTTTCCTGTTCAAAATCTGTCGCGGCAACCTATCTTCCTCATTAGCATTTTTGTTCATTGAGCGGGACTCCGTAAGGCCAATCAGGTCCTCCATTCTATTTGAAGTGCCGTATGCCCGTACTGACACTTTCTTTTACTCTCCCGTTTTACGACTCTTACGCACTCATAATAGTCTTCAACTTGGTCCTCTTCCACAATCTATTGCCATTTTCAAAAATATGGTTCGAAGTAAAATTTTTGTTTCTAATTAATGAATTTTATCTTCTATTCTTGTTATTAATGGTTTCTTTCTTTTCTTTTTTTTTTGCTCTACTTAATTTTACTTCATTATTTACTACTTTAAGATCTTTTGTATATTTTTAATTTTATATATACTCACATACGTATATGAATTTTTCTTTTTTCTTTTTTGTTCCTAATTTAATTTTATTTCCTATTCCTTTAATGGATTCTTTCTTTTTTTTTGTTTTGTTTGCCTTATCTCTTCTTAATTTAATTTACCACTTCAATTATTTTTTATATATTTATATTTACTCATTTATTTCTTAGTATTTTTTTTTTTTTTGTCATTGTATCCTATCATTTTTGAATTGATTATTCATGATTGTAATGAATTTTTTGCTTTAGTTAATTTTACTTTATTTTATTCTAACTTTAATTATTTTACATACTTATATTTATATATTCTTATTTAGTTCTTGTTCTTTTATTTTTTTGATTGTATCCAATCTGTAACTGGGCAGTTTTGCCTGTTGAATTGTATACGCACCAAATAAATAAATAAATAAATGTTCAGTTTTGTTGGGTCCCAACTCAGAGCCGCTATCTCCACCCGGATGTGCAATCGCCTTAATGACCTTGTGGTAATCTATGCAAAGCAGGGAGGCCGACGCGAGGGTTGATCATCAGCCTTCATGGGGCTGGATCTCAGAGCCAGGTCAGCGCTAATCGGGAACAATGTCAACCGAACCTGCACCACCAACTCAACGGTGCGAGCTTCGAACGTACTCTGAGACTTGCCAGGTTTTAACGGGACGGAGACGGCATGACATTAGCCTGGAGCCGTTCACGCTTGGATTTCACTCCGGCGGTACCGCGCATAAATCGACTAGGTCCAGAATGCCATAATCGCCAGCCCACATACATTTTTCGCTAATCATCGGTCGTGCCTTGAACCATTAAGCTAAGCCAGGTCATGCCATATAAAATCCTTACTGCCATTGCCAGAAATTCCAATCATCAATCAAATCGTAAAGCCATGAGAAAAGCCGACTCGTACCGGTTGTTGTTGGGCCGTTTGGCGTTACCCGGGGTGCACCACGAGGAGGCGACCCAACATTACACCCCACCCTTACTGCTAGCTATGTATGTCTCATATTGAATATTGGTATCATGTTTGTAAAATGAATAGCTGCAATAAATTAGTTAATTAGTAATTAATTAATTAGTAAATTAAATATATCCACTTTGCGATTTGAGCGATATTCCACAAAAGTGGTGAACACTAACATTATCTAATACTAACTAACATTATCACTAAAAGTGGTGAACACTAACATGACTTAGCGGAGACTCAGACAAGTGCACTTAATTTTAAAAACAACAATAAAACCAAATCCATACATCTTAGTACCTATATTTTTCATATACTAAAATTTTAATTACTTAAGAGCGAAACATGAGATGATAAAGTCAGTCTGTTTCGGTAAGCTAAATCGGTCGGCGACCAAACAGACTTTGTACAACGAATAAAACATTTGTTATTATTTGCACACGTACGTCGTAGCTATTGCTAAAGGAGCGGTTAAATTTGCCACGCAAAAGCGACGACTGCTTGTGTCTAAAGCATAGTAAAAGCGAACTGAGCATATGGCATACCATTTCATTGAGTCATAACTTTAGTTTTTTGTTCGTTAATTTGAAGACCAACTTCCTTGGCGGTTTCGTCTAGAGCTACAAATACTTCCCTGGCGTCGTTGAACGAACTTGACATAATGTTGATGTCATCAGCGTAAGCTACTAGCTGTGTGGAATTAAATAATAGAGTTCCTTTCGTGTCAACGGGGATTTTTCTGATGACGTATTCAAGCGCCAAGCTAAAGAGTACCGGAGCTAATCCATCTTCTTGTTTTAGCCCAGTATTCGTCGAAAACGAGTTGGTCATATTATTCTGAATCAGCACTTGTGACATGGAGTCAGTCATGGTCATTTCCACCACTCGTACCAACTTTGCTGGGATTTCGAACTGCAGCATGATGCTATATAATGCAGTTTGGTTGATGCTGTCGTACGCTTGTTTGAAGTCGACGAATATTTGATGGACATCAATGTTGAATTCCCAGCATTTTTCCAAAATTTGTTTCAAATATTAAAATTTTTGGTCCGTTGTCAATCTTCCATGTCTGAAACCACCTTGATATTCACCAAGAATTTTCTCAGCGTGATGAGAAATTCTTAACTTTAAAATTTTGCCAAGAGCTTGTTACGGAACAGCCTTGCCGCCACCACACGCACACACCCATACAAATATTGCGAATGCAATGCTGCATTCGATAGTCAAGTGCATTGCATGGCTTGCAAAACAGGCTATGTCTATGCGTTTGATTGTTGAATGTTGCATTGCATTGCATTGGGTTCACTGGCCTGAGCGCAGCTGATTTGCAACAGTACTTGAATCAGCTGCGTTATCAGGTCAGCAAAACTAGAAATGTTGTGTGCTGGCTGCGTGTGTTGTGCAGTGGTTGGACAGGTGATAACGGCTGGTCGGCAACGGGACGTGGCGGATCGCTGAGATGGAAAGGCTGACTGCTCGGCAGTCAGGTTGGAGATTGAATTCGCGGCGACGGCGGCAGCTGCCGCCGTGATAATTTCATCGTGGCAATTTCAGTTTAATTTAACGAGAAAGAAATTTGCGTGCGTGCGAAAGTCTGTCGCAACCATTTTGCGAAAAATCCAAAAAGGAAGACTAAAAGAAATCGAGGAGTTTTTGTTTTGGGTTTTGGCGCGAGGCAGTAAAGATCGGAAGAGTGAGCTTGCGTCGTACAAAGACTTTGGAAGAAATTTTTGGGGAGTTTTTTTGTGGCGAATTGGGGTGATTGGACGGACGATAGGGGTGCTCTGCGTGGGACGGCGGTGGAGTTTTTTTTTGGGTGGAGTGTTGGCGGAAAACGAGGGAGTTTGATTGGTTTTTGAGACACTGGACCGTGAAGTGTAAATAAAATATTAAAACGAGAGGCGAATTGAAGAATCGCCGGTTCTAATTGAGGAGTGTGGTCGCCAACTTACTGAATAAGGAATTTGTGTGCGTGCGAAATTCTGACACATCCATTGGCTAGAAAAGACGATTATCTTGTGGAAGTTGAGGGAAATTTGAAGGCAGGGAATTTTGGCTGTCAAGTGAGGAGAACGCTGACTTGGATTGACGAGGAGCGAATCAAGCTGTCGTGCAAGTGCCACAAATTGTAAAAAAAGATCTATGGTGCCTTGATAAAACAGTGCATTATCGAGCCGTGATAAATTGAAATCAGTGTTAATAGTATCGGAGTTTCATTTAAATCTATTTAAAAAAATCAATGATAGATCTAAGTGGTCGCGCCAACGGGAAAAATTTTCATGAGAAGAATCAAATACAAGTACACATTTTCTACGTATAATAATATACATAACTGTTTGAATTGACGGAGGAAGCCGCAAGTGTTATTGTTTGATTACTGAAATCATTTTAAAAAAAATTCTGAATCTAAATCTAATTTTAAATTCATTAAACCTAATTCACATTAAAAAAAAAAAAACGTTTTCAGTGCTCCAGCTTCGGTACCGGGGTTTGGATATCACTGGTAAGTAACCAATTTAATTGTTTTTATTCTTTGATTTAGCTATCTTTAATATATATTATTTATTGTAAACAATTAGTATATTGATTTGATGAATTTATCTATATTTGTTCTGAATTGAATTTTTATTAAATTTTAATTATTAAATTTTAATTTGTTTATATTAGTTTATTGTAAGCTAAAACGGTCTTGTATATTTGTATATGTTTTAATTTGAAATTTTATAATATATGAGGTAATTTTTTTATTTTTTTAAAATTTTTGTTTCTTCTCCGAACGGCTGACCATGACATTGTAAGTCCAAGCAATTAGGTTCAGTGAAGCCATGTTTTGAAGTGGGCTCCTTTTTTTCCCCTTTGCTTGTTTTTTTTTTGTGATTATGTCTAGTTATGCGTGACTCAGCTAGGGCTGGACCTGCCCCTCAAACCACCCACGACACCGGTGACTAGCCGGCACCTTAAGTCACGCGAGGGTAGCAGGTCATGCTACAATTTTCTGTTGTGGTGGCGGCTGATCACAGCTGTTCCGCAACAAATGGCGCCCAAGCTTTACTTTGGTTATTCGGTTTTAGTTTTTATTACATTTGTATTATTATTTTAAGTAGTTTTAATCGCGCAATAATTGGTTTTAGATTTTCCGGAATTTCATTAGTTTTAACTTGTATTTGATTCATTTTTTTTCTGTTAATTTTCACTTATTTTTGAATTTCATTTATTTTTTTTGTTAACTTCTCTTGCTCCGAATGGATGTTCTGATAGGCTGGGGTGACACTTGTTCCCGGGAGCACTTGGTTGCCTCAGCCATTTGTTTTTTGTTTCTTTGGCCGTAGATGGCATTTGTATCGGATCATTCATATTGGATTATATTCACTTAAAACATTTACTTTTTCTTTACTCTTCCCTTAATTTCAACTTTACTTTCTTTCGTTGTGAACGGTCGCTACCACAACAGTGGCGCCTATTCAGCTGTTGTGTGCGTCAAGTGTTTTGAACAGGAAGATTGTACTGTGGTTCTGGGCCTGATGAGGGTAGTGCCGTCACTCATATCCTCATTTGCGAGTCGCTTAGCTTGACTAAGCTGTTTGAATTGAGTGGCGCCTCTACACTCTCGTCAGGTTGTTGGGGTGATTCCGTTGGTGCCTTGTGGACCCCATATCCAGCAATAGCTGTCGATGCCTAAATGGCATCTATTTTGAATTGGGTGTTCCTTCCGGCATCTTCTGGGTTGCTCCACCCGGAGTCATGATGCATCTGTCCTTTATCCTTTTGTTTTTATTTTCCATTCCCAATTTTCATGCCTTTCTTCCCATCCCAATATGCTCACTGACACTTGGTTTCACTGAACCTAGAGTTTTATGAACAATATTCTTCTCAGTTTTGATTTTTATTCATTCGTTTGATCATTTTGATTTTTTTTTATGATTATCTATTCTACGCGGTTCAATAGTTCGATTCTGGTTCCTTGATTCATTTAGTCTTATCGATTTTGGATAGTTGATCTCCTTGAAGTTTGTTTTTAAAAGATTTTGTTGTATTTTGGAGTTTTGATTTAGGCAGTTATTTTGATATCATTGACTTGAAGATTTAGCTTGGGAATTTTGGCTTGATATTGGGTTTAGTGAATTTTTTTTATTGAACTATAGTTAATCTAGCTTTTGTATTATTTTTCTCTTGTTTTGCATTGGATGCTTGCTTCTTGCTTATGGTTGAACTTTTGTAGGATTTAGGATTAGGTTTTTATTTTTTTTGCTTTATACTCTTATTTGCAATATTGTTTTTTGTATTTGATCTATTTTTCTGCTGAGCATGGTATTGAAAGTCACCACTCTGAGAATACCAGCACCTTCAGAACTCGAAGCCTTGCGCTGCAAATATTCCTCCATCTAGCAGCACTTGCACCCCACGTTACCGGTTCTGACAGCTGTTCGACTTGAGCATGTTTCCACCAATGCTCACTCATGCGGGGACGGCTCCATTGCCTCATCATCAGCATGGGCCCTGAGTATCTCAATCCACGGGTTATGATTAAGTCTTTTGTTTTTGTTTTTTTAAATCTTATAAGTCTAGTCTTATAATTTTATTTTAGTTTTGTAAGGTTTAGCGTATAGTCGATCATTATTGTCTCTTCTCAAAGGGACTTGTAACGCTTTGGGAGGACACAATGATGATTTCACCTTTAGGAGTAAGATTAGGTTAGGTACGCTGTTGTCTCTCGCTAAAGTGTTCTAAGCCAGTAGCTTTGGTGAGACACAACAGTTTATTTTAAGCTAAGTTTAAATGCAAGAATAGAATAATTAGTATTAGGTTTAATTAACATCAAACTATTATTGCCTCTCGACAAAGCTTAACCCCGTTATTAGCTTTGGTGAGATGGAATGATACGTTTTTATATATTAAGATAATTTTAGTCATTATTATCTCCTCTTAACGTCAATCAAGCGTTGGCTTTAAGAGGATGTAATAATTAGGTTAGGATTTAGAATTAAATTTATCGTATGTTAGATTAGAATTAAAGTTATGATATATTAGATTTAGATTAGGTTCATAGGTGTATTGTCTCCTTTCAAAGTTAGGATTAGCTTTGGGAGAAAACAATGCTTACGTTAAGATTATATTAGTTTTAGTTATTAGAATCATTGCCCCCTTTCAAAGTTTTAGAAACTCTTTAGCTTTCAGAGGATGCAATGTTTAGGTTAATATTTAATTTTTTTTCCTTATTTTGTTTTTATTATATTATTATCTCATCTCAAAGGGCATAGACTTTGAGATGACATAATGAATAGCGTTAAGGTTTAGAGTTAGGTATCATTGTCTCCTTTCGAGGCTTCAGTGACCTGTTAGCCATGGAGGGATGCAATGAATAGGTTTACAAGTAGGTTTATTCTTATTTATAGGAGTTATTACCTCTTTCCAAAGGAATGGTCGACTTTGGAAAGACGTAATGACGTTTAGGTAAGGAGTAAATAGTAGTTAGTTAGCTTTGTGTTTTATTAATTTTTACTAATGTTCGAAGAAGAACATTAGTATTAAAATCACTTTGGCCAAAAATTCATATTTCTATATATATATATATATATATATATATATATATATATATATATATATATATATATATATATATATATATATATATATATATATATATATATATATATATATATATATATATATATATATATATATATATATATATATATATATATATATATATATATATATATCATCAAAAAATTTCAGTGAAAAAATCTCAGAAACGCGCCATCCGATTGAACTGAAATTTTTAGGACATATTGGTGTATATGCAGAATAGTGCCAGGTCTCAGAAAAAGTTAAAAATCTTTAACCCTTTGGCGCCGGCGGCCATTTAAGTGATATTTTTAATATACCTATTATTCCGTACACAAATAAGTTCTGCAAAAATACAGTTAACAAAATAAATTTCGAACGTGTTTTACATGTGAATCGGATAATGTTTTGGAATTTTTTAACCCCATGTGTGCGCTGGGTGCCTAAAAAGAGAACGGGAAAAATTGAAAATTTTTAAATTGCGATAACTTTTGACAGAGCTATTCAATCATTACGAAACTTCCAGGACATATTGGTATTATTAATTTGTAAATTCGTGTAGCTTTTAATGAGCATCCTGGCAACCCTGAAGCTAGGGTAGGCACTGAAAGTGAAAACCTCCAAATCATCGTCTCTCTTGAAAAAATGTCGCTTTTTCAAAAAAAAGCCACTCATATGTAAATTTCGTGCTATTTTTATATGGGCCAAAAAAAAAATTTGATATGGTATAAAGGGTACGCCTGGTAACCCTTGCCCAATTTACCTATATTTTTAGCATCAAAAACTTCTGTTCACGGAAACTCACGATCCGATAAGCAGAATTAATTGAAATTTGCAGACTGTATTGGTCTTAAATAGGACCAGGTCTGATAGAAGTCATTTTGAAATACCGGCGATTCTGTGCCAGTGGTACCATCTTGAAAAATCACTAAAAAAGATAACTGCTTTTAGCCCTAAAAATTCTGATTGAATCGTTCGATTTTGATGAAACTCACACAGTAGCTGGACCATTTTAAACCACGTTTGGTAGAAATTTGGTCGAAAAATTCGGTTGGAGCTGCCAGCTATGATAATTTTGGTGTCTCAAATTTGAAAAAATAAAAGTTTGGAAGTGAAAACATTCAAATCATCGAATATCCTAAAAATGTCCGTTTCTTACAATAAAACCAATCTGTATACAAATTTTATGCTTTATCTACACGTTAAAAGTAAAACTTTGGAAATTTCATGTCGGACAAGAACGGTAACCCTTTCCCAGTTATGCCTAGTATTATACTCGAGCGAAACGAATTGTCGCGAAAAGTACCCTTTCAGCAGCAGCGAAAAAGCATGCCGATATTGATAATAGATGGCACTATTTTGTGAGTCAAATGCGAGCACTAGTCAAGTTTGAGGCCGGATGTAGTTGATTGTCGAATATGTCTGCTCGAAAGTAGTTCAAACGTAAATTATGCGAACTTGCTTTAATCAGTTCAACAATAATAAAACAAAGGCATTAAAGCTTTTTTAGCGAGGAACATTAATGAAATGAGTAAACTAATTTATTGAAAAGTCAAAGTAGGTTTTAGCGTGACTGGAACGACAGATTAACTTGATACGGCATTGAATTTGGAATTTCATCGAAAGTCTCAGTTTGTTTGCATGACAATTGAAGCGTTGGTTTCTAAGCTCAAGAGTGAGAGAACAATTTGAAAGTGTATGATAAAAATCTATTGATCGTTCTTGCGACTATGGACTATAACAGGAATATATTGGTAATAAATATATTTGGGAATAAGAAACCAAATGACATTTTTGCTCTTATAAGACACTACAAGACTCTTATAAGAGGAAAACTGAGAGGACAGTTCTAGTAATATCAGCCTTGTAGGTAATTAGTGTGCTACTAGTATTAAATGGGTAATTTATGGGAGCTACTTTAGCCTTATAAAAATGTTTCAATTTTTATAATGAGACTAATAAAGCTCTTATTGTTTGACTTTTAATATGCTTGTTAGTGTACACAAGTACTTTTGTGAACGTGCAGTTGTGAGATCAAAAGTCTTTTTATAAAAGTTGCACTCTCCGTACAAGAGTCGCTATGTTTCAAAAAAACCTAATATAAGATTATATGTAGTTTTTATAAAAAGTTTAATATTAGATTATAATTCTTCTCATATGGATATAAATTTACCTTGTCATTATATAACACCTCTAAAAGATTATCAGTCTCACACTGAGAGTGTTATAAAAGTCAGCTGAAATGTCCTTACAAATGATTAGCTCTGGAGACTCTCAAGTGGATTTGTAGAGTCTCTAGTGGCTAAGTAGAGTGTTGTAAGACATCCTATCAGCTGAATTCTGGAGATTATGTTGGTTGGTATTTCAGTTGTATTTTTCAGTCCCTAACTACAAAAAATTTCTGAACATATTTAATTAATGTACACTATGAGAAGCGGATGCATTTTCATATACATCTAGTCTCAAACAACAGAAACAAGATATCTATGTCGGCACCAAAACGCTCATTTAGCCACACTTGAATAGTTTCCGTACATTGTCATCTAATTAAGTGTCCTGACTATCTACATACAATTCAGCATACCAATGCATCAAAATAATTATATATCCTGGTGCCTCCCTTCATAAATCATCATAGCGTAATGTGCTACTTAACCAGCGTGTCAACTCAGTATAGGTACATATTCGGCTCAAGTCTTCCAGGAAACCGGCCTAGTTTTGTACGTTTATACTATGTCAAAATGAAGACTTGATTTAAATCTACCACCGGCATTTCAATAGGGAATAAATACACGCAAGACAGAGGACATATAATAAAAGTTCAAAATAACAGCAATAAATATCTTCAACTAGCCATCACTAATTGCATATGATCCGCAAACGAATAAAAAGTAACAACAATAAATATTCCATTTGCATTATAGCATTGAGGGAGAAAATTGATGATCGCCGTACATATTTCAAGATATATACGTATACACCTAGCATATTAAGTGCAATAATGTATTTCCATCACAAAAACAATGCAGCAAATACACGCGAACACACAATAAAACGTTACACATTTTCATTTTCAAGTGACAACCACTTTAACCAACAAACATTACTTATTTCGCTGAATTAAAAGGGATCCGACCCATTGAAAAGCTGCGAAATATTACTTACCGACACCTATCAGCATTTTCAATTCGCGGTTTGCGCCTTCGATCTCGTTCATTGGAGTATAATACTTGTTCGCCAGCGAATTGTTCACTGACGAATTGAAAAGCTCTTTTTGTATGGGATTTGACGGTTGAATTCGTTTCGCTCGAGTATAATACTAGGCATTAACCTATATTTTTAGCATCAAAAACTTCTGTTCACGGGAATTCACGAACCAATAATCAGATACCATTGAAATTTAGAGAATGCATTGGACTTAAGTAGAACCAGGTCTGATAGAAGCGATTTTGAATTATGGGTAACTCTGTGCCAGTGGTGCCATCTTGAAAAATTACAAAGAAAAAAAAACTGCTTTTTGCCCTATGAAATGTGAATTAGAAACTGGATTTTCATGAAACTGACACAGTAGCTGCACCTTACTCTAAACTCTATTTGATAGAAATTTGGTTTAAAAATTCGATTGGTGCTGCCAGCTATGGTAATTTTTGTGTCTTTGGTTATGAGAATTTGCTCAGGAAAATAAAACTTTTTGCCCTATAACTTCCAGTGCAGTCAAGAAATCAATACGAATTTCATACAATTAATGAAACCTATTATAACCATTATTCAGGCCAAATTTGGTTGAAAAGCCTTGATAAGGTTACCAGCTATTGTCGGTTTTGTGTTGAATTGCAATATCTTTATTAAGCGGTTTTATCGTAGAATTTTCAATTGGTAATGATATTGTAGTGACAATAAACAGCAAATATTAAGCTTTCGTTTATTTGAAAAAACTCGCTGCAGGTAACCCTAAATTTTTTTATACTCCTATAACTTCGAATGTAATATAACAACGTGAAGCAGATGTGATATATTCTTGGCTTTGATACTGGCGAAAGGTTGCCAGCACGAGTCGGTTGTGCTACTTTTGTATCAATAAATGCTTACAGTTAGTATTCATACCGGAAACATTTACAATGAAAATAAATAACCGATGTTTCAATTCCCTAAGTTCTGCAAATTTTTCGGATCGCAGCCCCAAACACCAACTTCAGTTACAGTGCTGCAGGCACTGAGCATTTTCTTCATTGATGTTATATGAGATGCTGCTTTCAAAGTTTGGTGAAATAAGCAACTGATAACGAATAATTAACAAGTGTTTTTCTTTCATAAACTTTGAAACTCATGCCAGTGGTGATATCTGAAACCTTCTACCATATGAGTTATAATGCATTCTTGAGACCAAAGTAAAACGTGGCATTTGAAACAGTTTGGCCGTAATAGGCAGCACATGTGGTGGAATATGCACTCAAAACCTGCACGATTCTTCTACTGTTCTTCGAACATTAGTGTTTCTAGCGGTTCAGGTGCGCTAGTTTAAATGTTTTTTCTCTCTTTCTACCTTTTTCTCTTTCTATTTTTTTTTCTCGTATCTAATGCCCGGCCGGATGAGATCTCAGGGTCTGGGTCGTTCCCACGCTGTTACGGAACAGCCTTGCCGCCACCACACGCACACACCCATACAAATATTGCGAATGCAATGCTGCATTCGATAGTCAAGTGCATTGCATGGCTTGCAAAACAGGCTATGTCTATGCGTTTGATTGTTGAATGTTGCATTGCATTGCATTGGGTTCACTGGCCTGAGCGCAGCTGATTTGCAACAGTACTTGAATCAGCTGCGTTATCAGGTCAGCGAAACTAGAAATGTTGTGTGCTGGCTGCGTGTGTTGTGCAGTGGTTGGACAGGTGATAACGGCTGGTCGGCAACGGGACGTGGCGGATCGCTGAGATGGAAAGGCTGATTGCTCGGCAGTCAGGTTGGAGATTGAATTCGCGGCGGCAGCGGCAGCTGCCACCGTGATAATTTCATCGTGGCAATTTCAGTTTAATTTAACGAGAAAGAAATTTGCGTGCGTGCGAAAGTCTGTCGCAACCATTTTGCGAAAAATCCAAAACGGAAGACTAAAAGAAATCGAGGAGTTTTTGTTTTGGGTTTTGGCGCGAGGCAGTTAAGATCGGAAGAGTGAGCTTGCGTCGTACAAAGACTTTGGAAGAAATTTTTGGGGAGTTTTTTTGTGGCGAATTGGGGAGATTGGACGGACGATAGGGGTGCTCTGCGTTGGACGGCGGTGGAGTTTTTTTTGGGTGGAGTGTTGGCTTAAAACGAGAGAGTTTGATTGGTTTTTGAGACACTGGACCGTGAAGTGTAAATAAAATATTAAAACGAGAGGCGAATTGAAGAATCGCCGGTTCTAATTGAGGAGTGTGGTCGCCAACTTACTGAATAAGGAATTTGTGTGCGTGCGAAATTCTGACACATCCATTGGCTAGAAAAGACGATTATCTTGTGGACGTTGAGGGAAATTTGAAGGCAGGGAATTTTGGCTGTCAAGTGAGGAGAACGCTGACTTGGATTGACGACGAGCGAATCAAGCTGTCGTGCAAGTGCCACAAATTGTAAAAAAAGATCTATGGTGCCTTGATAAAACAGTGCATTATCGAGCCGTGATAAATTGAAATCAGTGTTAATAGTATTGGAGTTTCATTTAAATCTATTTAAAAAAATCAATGATAGATCTAAGTGGTCGCGCCAACGGGAAAAATTTTCATGAGAAGAATCAAATACAAGTACTGTTGCATCCGACTAAACTCTGCCGAGCCGTCGTCAGTGCAGCATATATTTATTTAGAGATCTTCCTTTCTCTTGCCCGGCGTGCCTTTTCCCAGCCGACTAGCTCAGCCTGGCGTGGGTTTGCGGGCGGAAGATCTCTGCGTGCTATGGCACGCAGACAACACGACATTTAAAACATTATAACGCACATAAAGCAGACAAATACAATGAGAAGGAAACGAAGAGATTTCGCAAGAATCATTAGAAATAACCTTTATTTACAATTCATTATAACCTACAGAACTTTATTAACATCAAATTCAAAAGAAAGAAAAAAAATTCGTAGAATTATCAAAAAGGAATGTATTCAAAAGAATACTAAAATTACTTGGGTGGGTATATTAATACCTAACCCCGGCCGGGATCAGTTTACACCGATCATAACAATCATATAGCAATTCAGAGAAATCCATTCAATCAAATTCAAGTAAATATCAAATAATGTACACTGTCTGACCCAGTTCAAAATAAATACGAATAAATATCAAATAATGATCCACTCCAAAATAAATATAAATAAATATAAAATAATGTGCACTTAATGATCAACTCCAAATTAAATATGAATCAATATAAAATAATGTGCACTTAATGATCAACTCAACATACAGAAAACCCACACCATGAATTTAGAGAAATTACGGTGAAAATAGCAAATGTAAATTAAGTAAAGTATGTATATTAAAACGAATTCAAAGTTCTGTACCATATCCAAAATAACTTGTTGTCACTTTTCATAATTTGATCACGCCAAGATCTCGTGCACGCGTACATTCACATTCGTTAATTGTCTCATAAAACCATCTCGCAAATTGAACCAAGAAGCATATATTTATGAAAGATACTTATCTGGAGCTTCCATTAGCCCCTGGGATTTCCAATTACATCAACACGCTTTTTCTTCTTCCGCTACTAACCCAACATGGAACAGTTCTTAGCGGTCTCCTGTATAACGCCTTCTTACAGTTTTCATGGACCATCCGGGTTCCGTTATAAAAGATCCCCAAGTTCAGCTTTAAAATTCATTCATATTATCTATACCATCCACGTTCCGTTTTTGGTTTCTTTATTCTTTTATTCTAATAAATCTGCAACTGGCACTTTCTTTTTAATAAATGTTCTCAAATTTCACTTTATTTTTAATAAATTTTCCACTTGCACTTTCTTCTTAACAAATGTTCTCAACTTTTACTTTTATTCTAATAAATCTGCAACTGGCACTTTCTTCTTAATAAATGTTCTCAAATTTCACTTTTATTCTAATAATCGGCAACTTCCACTTTTGTCTTAATAAATACTCTCAACTTTCATCCGATTCTAATAAATTTTCAACTTTCACTTTCTTCTTAATTTTTCACCAGCCCAAAAATTCTTTCAACTTTCTCCTTCAACGCCTAATACACAAGTCCCCTTTTTCTTTGTTTCGAATTTTTTCACAGCACCGCAAGAGCGGTACTTTTCCAATTTCTCATTCCTTCTGATTCCCCACACCATTAGGGCATCACTAGGCCTGTTGCGTAATTTTTCAAAAGCTTTCGCTGAACAGCTGAATCTGGGCTATTTGATGAGATTTATTGACATTTGATCTTGAACAGTAAACAATCATATTCTCGTCGGTCACAAAAGATTTGTTTGACTGAAATTCTGGACGGGGGCCTATACTAGTTGGATAAGATGTAAAATTTACTACTAACGGAAAATTCAATAGAGAGACGAAGAAACCAATAATAATCAAGTGCATATGCTCAAATTCTAAAGTTATTTGTACAGTAGTAATGGTGGAGGCGATATGGAATCGTCGGCCTGTGATGATTTGAAGGCATTTGAAAGGAGACTGAAGTGGCAGCATCACACCGTCCAGCGGCAACACGATGGCGAATTGTTCTTGTTGCCATGTCAATTCTCACAGCGATCGGCCCCTGGTTCTGGCTAAGAGATGTAATTATCCAGTAGTTTTTGTGCGTGACACTAACATTCATTATGCTCTTCAGGTTCGGTATTCATAATTTATGCATTGCACCGTAAATCATCCCGTCACGTTTGCACGTATCACAACATTCGTGGGGACGACCCAGACCCTGAGAGGTCTCATATTGCCGGGCACACCTCACTGGCCTCCGACTGTGAACATTTTCCGTCATCATGCTTTGATGTCCTTAGCGTGGTAATTTCCCAGCACCTTTCCTTTCTCGTCTACCAACTCGTAGATGACCTGCCCCACTTTACGCTTGACCGTTGCCTTAATGAATTTTGGGGTGAGTTTAGCAGCAAATCGGTCAATTGCACAGCTTAGTGAATGATTGCGTACCCATACGTCTTGACCGATGGCAAAATCTTTTACACGGCTTCTTAAATTGTATCTTTGCGAACCCTTGTTGTATGCCTAAGTCATTTTGGTTTTGACCTGACAATGATTTTGACGTAACCGGTCACAATTTGTTACTGTCACAACCTCTCCATCCTCAAAAGCCTGTAAAGACTTCAAAAGCGCGTATTCAGAACCATGGTGGATAGGTTGGTACCCGAACATCAGGAAATGGGGCGAACAACTTGTAGCCTCATGTACTACATTACGAAATGCGGCACATGACTCCGGCAGGTTAGCGTCCCAATTCCGATGGTCGTCCCCTATGTAGGCTCGAATAGCGGTTAGAATAGACTGGTTGGCTCTTTCGGAAGCATTAGCTTGGGGTGAATAGAAAGGGGTGTAGCAATGGTTCACCCCATATTGAGCCAGGAATTCCGAGAAGAGTTTAGACACAAATTGGACTCCATTGTCAGTATGGACGATTTCAGGCACGCCAAAGGTCAAGAATATGTGTTCTTTTAAAAATTTCACCATGGATTCAGCTGTTGCCTTGGGTAGGGCCTTGAGCCAAATGAATTTATTTGGTACAGTGATCGAGCACCACCAGCAGCTGGGTGTTACCTAGCTTCGAACGAGGATATGGGCCCATAAAGTCAATAAACAAGCGCTGCATTGGCCGATCAGTAATCCTGGCAGCGCCCATAGGAGGTCTCATCGTAGCATTCGTGGCCTTAACTTGCTTGCAAATAGAACAATTGTTGACATAGCTGGTGACATCTTGACGCAGCCTCGGCCGGTAATAATAGCGTCGCAAGACTTCTAGCGTTTTACGAATCCCACAATGTGACCCCAAAGGGCTGTCATGACTACTTGCCAGCAACACCTGTCTTCCTCCTTCAGGCACCCACACCTTTGCACTGGGAATATCTAAGTCGAGGCCTCCGTGTGATCCAAGATGAATATACACAACTCCGTTCTTGGTGTACAGGTTTTCGAACTGATCCAGATGTTGCTCAATCTGATGGACGAGATTCATGTAATCAGGATCCTGAAACGCCTGTGATGGAATGTTCCCCAGCAATTGGTGATGCTCAGGAAGGCAAACAACAGCACAATGAGGCCCCTCCTCGGAGTCGCGTGTTCGTGATAACGCGTCTGGTACGACATTTTGAGTGCCTGCTCGATGCTCGATGTTAAAATTGAACCCTTGTAACTTTAGGCTCCACCGTGCTAACCTCCCCGAAAGATCTCTCTGGCCCATTAACCATTTCAGACTGGCGTGGTCTGTGATAATGGTGAAAGGCAGCCCCTCGACATATGCTCGAAACCTTTTGACGCTCTGCACCGCAGCCAAGCATTCTAGTTCGGTAACGCTATAGTTGCGCTGCGCAGCATTCAACTTCGATGACATAAAGGCGATGGGATGCTCTCCACCATCATCATCTTTCTGAAATAAGACACTGCCGATGCCAGTGGCACTTGCATCGCACTGAATATAAAAATGCCGAGAGAAATCTGGGTTGATCAACACAGGTGCAGACACTAAAAGTTCCTTCGTCCGATCGAAAGCCTTATTAGCAGCCTCAGTCCATACGAACCTTCTTTTACCCTTCAGCAGATCCGTCATAGGTGATGTAATAGCTGCAAAATTTGGGATGAAACGCCTATACCACCCAGCCATCCCCATGAATCTCCTCACGTCCTTTACCGTTTTGGGTCGTGGATATGCTATGATGCCGGAAACCTTTTCAGGATCCGTCTTTAGGACACCATCACTTATCACATAACCTAGGTATCGAATTTCTTTTTGGACGAATTTGCTCTTCTCAACATTGATGGTCAAATTCGCCTGCTGTAATAAATTGGCCACAATAGACAGCAATTTGAGATGGTCATCAAATGTTGGACTTGTTATCAGCAAATCGTCCAAATAAACGAATACCTGGTCATGCAACTCGTGAGGGATGACCTTATGCATCAATCGACACATAGTCTGTGGAGCATTGCACAATCCAAAAGGCATGACAGTGAAGTGATACAAAGGACGTCCAGGTACTGTAAACGCTGTCTTTTCCCGCGATTTTGCATCCAAAGGAATCTGCCAAAAGGCATCTTTCAGGTCGAGACTGGTTATAAAGCGTGTGGACTGCAGACGTGCTAACAGGCCCTCGATCAACGGCAAAGGGTACGCATCTTTGACAGTCACCTCGTTCAATCGTCGAGCGTCCAAACATAATCGCACCTTACCGGGTTTTCTTACAATAGTGACTGGAGAGCTCCAGGAACTCCTACTCTCCTCAATTACCCCCAAAGACAGCATACGGTCCAATTCGTCGTACATCAATTTCTGCACCACTGGTGACACTGCATAGTGACGTTGCTTAATTGGTTGAGCATCACCTGTGTCTATCACGTGTGACAACAAATTGGTTTTGCCCAATCCTAACTGGTTAAACGACGGAAATTGACGCACGATTTCATCGAGCCGTTGCTTATCCCTCGGAGATAACTGATGATAACCAGGGCCCTGTGGAACTAACTCAACAGCAGAACAATGCGGTGCAATTTTGAAGGCATCCCAGAAATCTATGCCCAGATAAACTGAATTGGTTAAACTGGGGCATATTAGGAAGCGTATTAGCCTCGTCTTTTCATTGAATTGCACCAATGTGCTTACATACCCTAGAACAGGCGCCTTTTGACCAGAAGCGGTATGAACTTCAGTAGGCATTGACTGTATATTCAAGCCCAACTCCTCAACCAGCTTCAATGCTCCTGCTCCCAGGATGCTTACACTTGCTCCACTGTCAAGCAAGCCAGTCAACTGCCGACCTTTGATGGAAATGGTGGCAAATGGTCGGTTATCTCCATGGATGGATACAATAGAGTCTAGACAAGCTTTCCGCAAAAATCGCCGAAGGGTGAAATATATCCAGGCGCGATTAAAATGCCTTGATGACTTTTTAGGAGCATCATGTTTTGAGTTGGTAGACGTAACAGAAGGACATGGATTTTGGGGTGTATTTATTGACGGCGTTGCAATTCGGGGTTGACATTGGTGGCTACGTCGGTCTTTTGGGGTCTGGATGGGTGAATAGCCAGCGGAATACGCATCCTCCCCGGTGAAAGCGCATTCCTGTTGGAGTTTTCCGCTTGGCATCTAGGGCATTTACGTTTGAGTACTCCTTCCTTACCACATCCGAAGCAGAATATCCGTTGGATTGGAGCGGGACAGTCCATAAAACCATGACCCAGGTCACGGCAATTCCAACACACTCGGTATTCTCCTCTACCCTCTACTTCACGATCTTTATTCCTAAACGTGCTGGAATTTGCTTGTACGGCGTGTACTTCCTATTTTGCTAACACATTTGAGGGAGTGGAACCTACAAATTCAGAAAAGTACCGAGGGGCTGGTGGATTTGAATCAGCTTGAGCATAATTTCCACGATCAGGTCTAGATTGACTTTCTTGTGTAAATCTTGGATTATAACTAGCCGGTCTTAAATTAGGATTATCAAAAGAGACACCTTTAAGACCCGATTGAATCACCCGCACATTGTTTTGCATACCATCATCAGATGGAGCATATCCCTGATCCCATAATGGATGACGAGCGAGCAAAGTGGGTTCACTCAGATGACTATTGTTAAGGGAATCCGAGTCGAAATGCACCTCTTGCACTTGACGTGGCCGACGATTGATGTCTCGATCTGAATTTATTCTCAAGAGTCTCCATTCTGATTCCACCAGACAGCAGCGTCTGACTAACTCTCGGGTTGAGGTGAAGTCCACTCCAGCTAAATGTGCCCTAAGAGCAGGAGCCATATTTCTAAATACCACACATTGAAAATCTACATCTGATAGAGGGGTATTTAATTGTAAGGAAATATTCTCGAGGGCGTCAAAGAACTCCTGAAAGCGCTCTCCTGATTTCTGCAGTCGCCCATCTAGCATTCTTCGTACATCTACATCGGACCTAAATGAGCTAAATCGTTCCAAAAATTCTATGCGCAATCTATTCCACACCAGTGGATAATTCATCTCGCGGAAACGCCAGTACCAGTCGGCAGCTTGCCCCTTTAGGAGTAAATGAAAATCTGTGGCAAGTGTGGTATAAGAAACGCGATAATCCTCTGCCAAGGACAGCACCCTGAACATAAACTGTCTGGCCGTCAACCCAGAAGTTGAGCCATCAAATATTAAATTCCATTTCGAAATGGGCAGCCTTACAGTTGACCGCTCACCCGAATCCATCTACTCTCTAAAAGTTACTCTTGGTGGTTCGTTGCTAGTGGAAATTTTCGGATGAGGCCCTTGCTCCTGGTGAATAAAGGAATTTTCTCCGTGAATAACCCGTCTTCTTGATGATTCAGCGGCTGAAACTTGGGTTTCCGATTGACCTGGGGATGTGGCATTAACTCTCATCGACTCAGAAACTCGAGTGGCTTGAGCAGCCGAAGGCGACAGGCTCAGGCGTTCTAACTGATGCTGGAAAGGGGTGTAACTTGGATCCCAGCTATTTGTTCTGCGACGCATGTTCAAATATAGTATATGATTTCTTATGCAAACCAAATCAATCCAAAACTATGTTTTTTTTTTTCTCCAGATAAGTATGATTAACAACCGAAAGAAAGCACAATCAAAAGAAAAACCATCAACTTCTTCTCAATAACGTTTGATTATAGCACACTTATGTGCAGCCAGAAATAATTAACTACCTTGTGATGTATCAGGAAAATCTAATTAATTACAATTTAATGATTAAAATTTTCAAGTCATAAAAAAAATAAATGATTCTTACGGATCCTCTTCGTGACAGGAATTAAAGACAGGAAGGGAAAAGGTATAAAATTTGACACTAAATGATGAAATAGGAATGGGGAAATCAGGAAGATACAGCTCTTTTATAGTTGCTTTGAAATGACCCAATGAACATCTGTCTTGAGTCCTGCTCAAAGTAATTCAATCGATTGAATAACATCTTACAGATGGACAAGGATCAAGAACAGCTCATGAGTCATTTCAGTAGATACTTTCCTCCAGATGCGGCAAACTCAAGCCAATCTAATTACAAGATTGATTCTGTTAACCAGAAGATATTGCGCATCTTATCTTATTTAACTGGAGGTAATCCCACAACCACAAGAGACTGGTCAGCAATTAAAGAGACAAGCTCTGTTCAACACAAAAAACGAAGACAATAGCACGAGATGGGCGCCAATGCTGCATTGACGACCGCTCGGCAAGATGATAATGGCAAATAAAAAAGGTCAGGTATATGACTGCAACCATAGCCAAAGAAAAGAAAAAAAAATGGCTGAGGCAACAAGATGCTCCTATTAAACATTTGCCACCCCAGCCGAAAGCACATCTGCCAAAAGAAAAATATCTAAAAAAAAGAAAGCCAAAATAAAGCCAAATAAGGTTTGGGCGCCATTTGTTGCATCCGACTAAACTCTGCCGAGCCGTCGTCAGTGCAGCATATATTTATTTAGAGATCTTCCTTTCTCTTGCCCGGCGTGCCTTTTCCCAGCCGACTAGCTCAGCCTGGCGTGGGTTTGCGGGCGGAAGATCTCTGCGTGCTATGGCACGCAGACAACACGACATTTAAAACATTATAACGCACATAAAGCAGACAAATACAATGAGAAGGAAACGAAGAGATTTCGCAAGAATCATTAGAAATAACCTTTATTTACAATTCATTATAACCTACAGAACTTTATTAACATCAAATTCAAAAGAAAGAAAAAAAATTCGAAGAATTATCAAAAAGGAATGTATTCAAAAGAATACTAAAATTACTTGGGTGGGTATATTAATACCTAACCCCGGCCGGGATCAGTTTACACCGATCATAACAATCATATAGCAATTCAGAGAAATCCATTCAATCAAATTCAAGTAAATATCAAATAATGTACACTGTCTGACCCAGTTCAAAATAAATACGAATAAATATCAAATAATGATCCACTCCAAAATAAATATAAATAAATATAAAATAATGTGCACTTAATGATCAACTCCAAATTAAATATGAATCAATATAAAATAATGTGCACTTAATGATCAACTCAACATACAGAAAACCCACACCATGAATTTAGAGAAATTACGGTGAAAATAGCAAATGTAAATTAAGTAAAGTATGTATATTAAAACGAATTCAAAGTTCTGTACCATATCCAAAATAACTTGTTGTCACTTTTCATAATTTGATCACGCCAAGGTCTCGTGCACGCGTACATTCACATTCGTTGATTGTCTCATAAAACCATCTCGCAAATTGAACCAAGAAGCATATATTTATGAAAGATACTTATCTGGAGCTTCCATTAGCCCCTGGGATTTCCAATTACACCAACACGCTTTTTCTTCTTCCGCTACTAACCCAACATGGAACAGTTCTTAGCGGTCTCCTGTATAACGCCTTCTTACAGTTTTCATGGACCATCCGGGTTCCGTTATAAAAGATCCCCAAGTTCAGCTTTAAAATTCATTCATATTATCTATACCATCCACGTTCCGTTTTTGGTTTCTTTATTCTTTTATTCTAATAAATCTGCAACTGGCACTTTCTTTTTAATAAATGTTCTCAAATTTCACTTTATTTTTAATAAATTTTCCACTTGCACTTTCTTCTTAACAAATGTTCTCAACTTTTACTTTTATTCTAATAAATCTGCAACTGGCACTTTCTTCTTAATAAATGTTCTCAAATTTCACTTTTATTCTAATAATCGGCAACTTCCACTTTTGTCTTAATAAATACTCTCAACTTTCATCCGATTCTAATAAATTTTCAACTTTCACTTTCTTCTTAATTTTTCACCAGCCCAAAAATTCTTTCAACTTTCTCCTTCAACGCCTAATACACAAGTCCCCTTTTTCTTTGTTTCGAATTTTTTCACAGCACCGCAAGAGCGGTACTTTTCCAATTTCTCATTCCTTCTGATTCCCCACACCATTAGGGCATCACTAGGCCTGTTGCGTAATTTTTCAAAAGCTTTCGCTGAACAGCTGAATCTGGGCTATTTGATCAGATTTATTGACATTTGATCTTGAACAGTAAACAATCATATTCTCGTCGGTCACAAAAGATTTGTTTGACTGAAATTCTGGACGGGGGCCTATACTAGTTGGATAAGATGTAAAATTTACTACTAACGGAAAATTCAATAGAGAGACGAAGAAACCAATAATAATCAAGTGCATATGCTCAAATTCTAAAGTTATTTGTACAGTAGTAATGGTGGAGGCGATATGGAATCGTCGGCCTGTGATGATTTGAAGGCATTTGAAAGGAGACTGAAGTGGCAGCATCACACCGTCCAGCGGCAACACGATGGCGAATTGTTCTTGTTGCCATGTCAATTCTCACAGCGATCGGCGCCTGGTTCTGGCTAAGAGATGTAATTATCCAGTAGTTTTTGTGCGTGACACTAACATTCATTATGCTCTTCAGGTTCGGTATTCATAATTTATGCATTGCACCGTAAATCATCACGTCACGTTTGCACGTATCACAACAGTACACATTTTCTACGTATAATAATATACGTAACTGTTTGAATTGACGGAGGAAGCCGCAAGTGTTATTGTTTGATTACTGAAATCATTTTAAAAAAAAATTCTGAATCTAAATCTAATTTTAAATTCATTAAACCTAATTCACATTTAAAAAAAAAAAAACGTTTTCAGTGCTCCAGCTTCGGTACCGGGGTTTGGATATCACTGGTAAGTAACCAATTTTATTGTATTTATTCTTTGATTTAGCTATCTTTAATATATATTGTTTATTGTAAACAATTAGTATATTGATTTGATGAATTTATCTATATTTGTTCTGAATTGAATTTTATTTAAATTTTAATTATTAAATTTTAATTTGTTTATATTAGTTTATTGTAAGCTAAAACGGTCTTGTATATTTGTATATGTTTTAATTTGAAATTTTATAATATATGAGGTAATTTTTTTATTTTTTTTAAATTTTTGTTTCTTCTCCGAACGGCTGACCATGACATTGTAAGTCCAAGCAATTAGGTTCAGTGAAGCCATGTTTTGAAGTGGGCTCCCTTATTTTCCCTTTGCTTGTTTTTTGTTTTGTGATTATGTCTAGTTATGCGTGACTCAGCTAGGGCTGGACCTGCCCCTCAAACCACCCACGACACCGGTGACTAGCCGGCACCTTAAGTCACGCGAGGGTAGCAGGTCAAGCTACAATTTTCTGTTGTGGTGGCGGCTGATCACAGCTGTTCCGCAACAAGCTTGTACGACGTACAAAGTAGTGATATGCCCCTCTAGTTTCCGCATAGCAGTTTATCTCCTTTCTTGTGAATGGGACATATGACGCTTCTTCGCCACTCATCCGGCATCGTTTCTTGTTGCCAGATGCCTGTCACCAATTTATTGATTGCCCTTCAAACGGAAATCCCGCCTGTCTTCAAAAGCTCCGCGGGGATACCATCGATGCCCGGTGCTTTGTTGGGTTTCAAGCGGTCCATGGCCTGTTGGACTTCATATAGCGTAGGAAGGTGAGACGAGGCACTGTTACGGTATGTGCCAATTAATGATGGCGATTCGTCGGGTGCGGGGACATTTTTGATCAGATATTGCTGGAAATAGGACGCCCATCTTTCCTTCACCTGTTCTGAGCCACTTATGATGCTTCCATCGGCAGCTCTACATAGGCTAGTTCGTGGTTTAAAGCCTTGATTTAAGTGTCTCACTACTTTGTACGCATGTAAAGTGTTGTTAGCCATAAAGTTGTCATTCATGTTATTCAGCATGGTGACAAAATGCCTTCGTTTATTACGTCTAATTATTCTATTATCTACTCTCCGAAGATCGTCATATTTTTCTTTCTTGGCTCTAGTCAGTCGTTCAATGTGAATTTTGTAGGCAGCATTCTTTTCATCTAACGCGACTTGACATTCCTCGTCAAACCATTTATTTCTGCGTTACTTTACTTTTTCGGCTGCTGCGTTTACTGCACTTTTGATAGTAGTCCAAACATCGTTGATAGGCGTGGTGTTAGGCGTGGAAGCTAGTTCCATTTCCAGAGCAGATCTATACTCGGCTTCCATCATCTTCTTTCGAAGCTTGTCGACATCGAACTTGCGTCTTGAACTTGCTCTGGCTTCATACGATAGTGATTTTCGACAACGATATCGAGTCTTGACTAAGTAGTGGTCGGAGTCGCAGTTGGCTCCACGGAAATTTCGCACATTTAAAATACTGGAGGCCCACCTTCTCTGAATCAGAATATCATCAGTCTGATTAAAGGTGTGGCCGTCAGGGGATGCCTATGTCCTTTTATTAATGTCACGACGCAGGAAATTTGTGGAGCTTACGACAAGATCTCTGCTACTCGCAAAGTCGACCTGTCGTTGACCATTGTCGTTGCATAGGTCGTGAAGACTAAATTGGCCGGTGGTTCAGCGGTGTGTTTCCTCCTTTCCAACCTTTGCGTTGAAGTCATCCAGCAGGATTTCCACATCACTTGATGGCAGAGAATCATTTAGCCTTTCCAGAAGGTTATAAAAATTATCTTTCACTGCTTCCTCCTTATCTTCAGTAGGGGCAGGAACGTTAATGAGCCAAACGTTAAAAAACTTTACACGAATGCGGATCGCACACAATCTTTCGTTGACAGGCTCGAAATCGATTATTAGCGGTTTCATTTTTTTGTCCACGATGAAGGCCACTCCAAATTCGTGACTTCCTGATGACTTTCCGCTTTTGAAGATTGTGCACGATCTCATGTCCATAATCTCGGCACCAAACAGTTTCGTTTCCTGGACAGCGAGAGTGTTTCTTTTGTAGTGAAGGACTTGTTCCGGGAGGGCTTTGATAGCCCCCGGTCTGTACAGGGTTCGTACGTTCCAGGTTCCAATAGAGTAGTCTATATTTCGTTTGCGTGGTCGTTTCCGTTGATCCAATCCAAGTATCCGAAGAAAAGTATCAGGTTCCTGAAGAAGTCAAGTTTTACGGGAATGGGTTATTGGCCCATTGCCCAACATCCAACCTGAAGGGCCAGTCTGGTTAATGTTCCCGATTTAAGGCGCGGGAAACTCACCCTCACCCTCCTTTGCTGGCAACATTCATGATCTGAAATGTCATGAAGGGTCCCGGCAGCCATCCGATGTGAAATTTTAAAATCACATCTTCGGGGAGGTCGAAGGTAGGATTCAGTAGCAGAGCTGTAGATGTTGTTTCCAGCAGGCATTTCTCGGGATTTCAATTGCTTCTTTGGTAACCAACACCCGATGACGCCCCCGTGGCCTATACGACCATTTAACTGCCATAATGTTTGTTTATAAATATCAGTTTGCAGTAACGGCCTTGCAGCATAAACATATTTCGTAGCTTTAATTGTGTTTCTTGCATGTACCTTAATAAGTAATTGAAGTTCAAGTTGTTAGAATACAAGATGACCAGATTAATGCACGAGGCATGAAAATGTGTATCATTATATCATGTAATGTTTGTTTTGAATGTAGCATGAAATGGTCGGAAGCAAAAAGCCATGTAAACAATTATTTGATATTTAAGTAAGTGCAAGATATAAGGTGATAGTACATTAACAGAAATTTTGAGCGTACCGTCTTTTCTTTTCTAAGAAGCTGCAACGGTATTGAACCGTAGCACAATATAGCGTCAGGTGGATTTAATGTATTTAACTGACAAGCGGCTAAGTAAAAGAACTTAATCGCTATACAAACATTTTGGTGACTGTGGCAGGACTTCAGGCCGATCAGAAATTTAAGAGTTTCCGTTCGGTGTGTGTGTGTGTGTGTGTGTGTGAGTTGGGGGAGAGGCGCATTGGCGCCTCTAAGCACTCAGGCCAAAGGACCCATTGTACTCATTTCCCCCTGCCTACCATAGTTTCCCAGACTTCTTGATAAAGTCTAGGATCACTGATAGTGGAAAAGAGGCTATCGTCTGCATGCGTGCAACATCCCAGCCAAAGCATTGATATCTGAGACGCGCAAACGCTGGGCATTCACAGAGCAAATGCTCCGCAGAGTCAGCCTCTTCTAGACAGGATGAACAGAGGTCATCCTGTGCAACACCTATTCGGTACATATGTCCTCCTAGGCAGTTGTGTCAGGTCATAATACCTACCATGGCTCTGCAAACTTTCCTGCTCTTATTGAGCAAGAATCCCGCAGTCACATGGTTGGGTTCTGAAAGGAATACCTTCGTGTGCCTGGCCACACCAGCAGCCGTCCATCTATCTTTGTGAGCATCATCTACCCACTTTCGAATAATGGCACGTGCAGATGCGGTCGGCACACCCAAGGCGGGTTCAAGGCCCCGTCGCGGAAGTTCCGAACCTTGCTTCGCAATGACGTCAGCAATTTCATTCCCCTCAACAACACAGTGCTCCGGTACCCAGAGCAGATGCACCCTATTGAATCTGGCGACAGAGTTCAATCGTGCTCTGCACTCTTGGACAATTTTCGAGTTTGTCAGGGGTCTACGCAGCGCCATCAGTGCAGCTTGACTGTCACTGCAAATAGCAATGCTCTTTCCCCTCCATCTTTCCTCAACTGCCCAACAGGCAGCTCTCAGGATAGCAAACATTTCTGCTTGAAAAACCGAAGCGTGCTCTCCAAGAGAGAAAGCCCATCTGCCATTCGATGAATGTAGATAGACACCAGCTCCAGATCTACTATCTGACCTAGAACCGTCCGTGAAGAAGATCTCCGAATATTCCCTCGTACACAGATCCGGATCATCCCAGTTACTTCTGCTTAAGAGGATTACTTCGTACCTTCTTCTGAAGTCGAGGAAGGGCACCCGAGCGTCCGAAGCCATCGCGAGAATCGGAGAGATCTCACACATCGACCTCCTAATAGAGCAGTGCCCCACATCGTCTTCACCTACCCATAAGCCAAGCTGAGCTAGTCTATGGGCAGAGCTCATCGCCACACTCTGAACTTGAATGTCAAGAGGAGGCAGATTGAGAAGCGCATCAAGGGCCGCACCCGGAGTAGTGCTCATGGCACCACAGATACCCAGGCACACCGTCCTTTGCAGCGTGGCTAACTTTTTCCGAGCATACAATAGCCTCACGATAGTCCACCACACCACCGATGCGTACGTGAACATCGGCCTAATTATTGCTGTGTAGATCCACATCACTACACGAGGCTTTAGACCCCATGTGGTAGCAAAAGCTCTCTTGCACTGCCCGAAAGCTTTTATAGCACGAGTAAGCTTCACTTCCACATGTTTCTTCCAGAGAAGTTTTTTGTCCAAGATTACTCCAAGATATTTGACTTCATCTGAAAGTTGAAGTGTTACACCCTTCATGTTTGGAAGCACTAGTCCTCTCAGTTTTCGTTTCCTGGTAAACAAAACAAGTTTCGTCTTACCAGGATTCACTGTTAAGCCGTGCCTCGAACACCAGCTGCCAATCAGATCCAATGCACGCTGTGTATTTCTACATACCACATTCAGATCTTTACCGACAGCGAGTGCGGCCACGTCATCAGCATAAGCTTGTGCGTGCAGCCTTTCTTGTTGCAGTTCGTTAAGCAGGGAGTCGACTAGCATACTCCACAGGAGCGGTGATAGGACGCCTCCTTGAGGGCATCCATTTGTCGCCTCTGTTCTTAAGTAGCAATCGGATCCAGCTTCCGCCAGCAACCATCTCTGCGTCAGCATGGCATGAATCCACCTAACTAAGACATCATCCACGCCATGACCTTTCGCAGCATCACATAGTTCCATGAAGGGCACGCAATCAAAGGCCCCTTCAATGTCCACAAACACCCCCAACGCATACTCACCATTGGAGATCGCTCCCTCA
This sequence comes from Nemotelus pantherinus, assembly GCA_963978885.1. Taxonomy (NCBI): domain Eukaryota; kingdom Metazoa; phylum Arthropoda; class Insecta; order Diptera; family Stratiomyidae; genus Nemotelus; species Nemotelus pantherinus. The sequence continues at coordinate 103,451,286 of OZ022264.1, read as the reverse complement.
ACTCTGGCCACCAAAGAATGAAGGGCCGACTCGCATGATTTTCCTCGCTGGTACGCATGTTGCTCATCATTCAAAGGGTTAAACCTAAGCAACGTAGTACGTATGTGTCGTTCGACAAGTCTCTCTATGCATTTCAACATAAACGAAGTTAAGCTGATCGGTCTAAAGTTCCTTGGATTGGAATAGTCATCTCTCCCCAGTTTAGGTATAAAAACTACCTTAACCTCTCGCCAAGGTGACGGAACATACCCCAAGGAAAGGCATGCCCAGAAGATTTCTCTCAGGTCTGCCCCCAAGTGGTCACTTCCCTCCCTAAGCATAACCGGATAGATACCATCCAGGCCCGGCGATTTGAAATTCTCAAAAGACATGATTGCATCCCTGACCTTTTCACTAGTGACCACAGATCTAGTTGTGTACCAGCACTTCCAACTGCTGCGAAGAGCAGGGATTTCGGTCACAGGCGCATTTGCCTTCTGCGACTCAATCACCGGAGCTCCCGGGAAGTGAGTCCCAAGTAAAGTCTGCAAAGACTCCTTTTTGGACTTGGTAAAATCACCATCCGAGCGTTTTAGAGAGTCTAGCTTAGCTGATTGATCCTTCTCTAGGACTTTGCAAAGCCTAGACGTCTCCCGTGCGCCATCCAGTCTTTCACAGTAAGATCTAAATGATTCCCTCTTAGAGGTCCTCACCAGCTTCTTATACGTTCTCTGCAAAGTTCTGTAGGCGATCCAGTCATCCTCATTGTTGCTCTTACAAGCTCTGTTGAGAATTTTCCTGGTACTTTTCCTTAGCTTCTGTAGTTCCCGATTTCACCAGGGAACCGTCTTGCCTTATCTGCTCTTACTGATCGGGCAGGCCTCTTCATAGCTACTCATTAGGTCTCTATTCAGAGTGCTCAACCGGGATTCTATTGACTTTGGCGATTTTATCCTACCACTAGGACGCGCTTTGTCTGCAAGAAGCCGATTGAACGTAGGCCAATCAGTGTTTCTTGGGTTTCTTCTTTCCACCACGGGTGTTAGATCCGTGGCTAAAGAGAACACCAAGTAGCGATGATCAGAGAGTGAATCCTCATCTGATACTTTCCATCCAGTCATTGATCCAACTATTCCAGCTGAACATAGCGATACATCAATGACCGCCCTTCTGTTTGGGGTGACAAATGTGGGAGTAGTCCCAGTGTTTAAAATCATCAGCCCGGCAGAAGTTATAAAATCAAAGAGACTTTTACCCCTGGCGTTACATTTGTTGCTACCCCAGCTGGTATGCTGGGAGTTGGCATCGCAGCCCACCACAAGTTCAAGTCTCTCCGATTCAGCGTACAAAACCAGGTCCTTAAACTCCTGTATCGGCGGCGGGAGTAAGGAGTCAAAGGGAAAGTAAGCTGAGGCAACTATCGTGCGCTTAAGCTACCATTTTCTCGGTGTTGTACGACGACCGCTGACAGGTCCGGGCTTGAAATCTGTCTGAGCATGGTGGCATCAAGCAGATTGGAAGCCAGAACACAAGTCCTCGGCCGTATTGACCTTTCATTATAAAATATCTTGGCCCCCGTGGTTGGACTTAGTCCGTAGATCCTACCGCCTCGAACCCACGGTTCCTGTACAAGTGCAATGTAGGGGGAGACTTGCACTTTTGTCAATTTTTCGCTCAGAAGATAGGACGAAGCCTTGGCACGCCGCAAGTTGATCTGGACAAATCTTATACCTTCAGGCACAGAAACGTCCGGAGTTTAAATCTTTGGATCCCTTTGCAGGGACCCTTAGATAATGTCCGCGTGACCAATGAAAGAAACTCTATGGGAGAGAATTTCCACTGGATCTCTGCGTTTTGCTCTGGCGATCTGTCCATAGACAGTCACAAAAGTTCGTGCCTCACCACTTCCTGATTTGGTTAAATTTAACCGCATACAAGAAGTAGCTCAGCACCATCCGGTACCTGTCTCTTAGCATCGAGAAACTTCTCTGGTCAAGTACGATCACCAGGTTGAAACCATCTTCACCTGTGGTGGGATTCTTCCTGGGATTCATGTACTTGATGATCCAGTGTTTCGCATCGATGCCCGGATTCAGTTTGCCGAACATGCCAGTGATGTCACTTGCACTCTTGCGAGGACCAGGGATCCAACAACTGACATAATAGGGTTTGGCCAGGTCGGAGTCCAAAATGGTAAATTTGGGCCGACTGCCAGTACCCAATTTTAGAACGATCTGTGTGAGCCACTCCTTAGATGTTTGATTGGAGCAGGCGACTTGGAGGTGACCATCCACAAACTTCGCTTGCGTGAAATTGTAAACTGGTCCCGACTCCGCTATCTCTCGCCACAGTTCGTTCTTAAGGATAGCGCACTGACCTTCGGTCAGTTTGCCACCCTTGCCTGACACACCTATCACAACAACCAGCGAAGAAGACGCAGCTTCTGCATACGTTCTCTTCCCTACCCTTGTGGAAAGTGTGTTTGTGGCAGAAGGGCCAGCCTCTGCAAGATCTCTCTCGCAGATTTTGACACCTTTCGGCACCTTGCGCTCAGAGATGCAGGTATCCGCTTTCGCCTCAACCTTGCGTCTCTTTCGTGCGCCGCCGCTGGCAGATTTGGCCTCTGTGCTGGCCGGCTGGGAGATCTTCGGTGTGACCGGTCCCTCCTTACCTTTCAGCGTCGTCGCTGAATCCCGATTTGCATCAGGAATCATCGATTTCTTGAACAGAGTCCTCTTCTGTCGATGGCTAAGAGCTTTCCCTGGTTCACGAAGTCCAGTCGGCGTAGCTTTGCATCCAGCCGCCGGTCCAGAACATTTCTGCTCCGAACATGCGACCTTAGCATCACCAGCCAACCTTTCTTTCGCTACCCCGGGTCGGCTCAGAGGTTTCGCTGCCTGACGTCCAGTCTCCAGGGAAACACCTGCAGTTAATACTGCATTTGTCTCTCCGTCAGCCTTCGGCGGCAGCTTGCCCCTTTTGCGCAGTCTCCTACGTTGTCTGCGACTGAGAGCCTCCACAGGTTTCCAGAGTTCAGAGGAATAAGCACTCTTACTATCTGTACTTCCCGCGGGCGTCTCATTTGCACTAGTCGGAGTTACCTCTTCTAATGCATCCCTTCTCCTCTTATGTGAGGATTTGGGAAGAAACATCTTTACCCCTGATACGGCCGTAGTCGGACTTCCAGCTGGCGCTGTACTCGCCTTTCCGGAGCCTGTGATCAGGGGGGATGCTATCAGCAAGTCCGAAAACATGCTGGCCATGGAGTCTTCCACGATGGTAACCTGTGAGCTTCCACTGCAACCAGGGCCCTCCACTGCAGTTATACATGAGGTTGGCGCCTGCAGAATCCGAGCCCCTGCCATGCTGAGCACGGGTGGATTTCCAGACTCAGTCTGGCTGCCACCTGCAGAGATAAAATCCTTGGGATTCATCCTCATGCTTACTACAGCCATCAGGCTGCAAATATACACATTTTACTGAGAATAGAGTTACCTCGTTACCTCAAACCCTCCTCCTTTCTCCGGGCTTGGGACCGGCATATCACAAGTTAGACTTGTGAGCGGCGGAGTTAATTCGTTCGGTATTTATTCCTTTTTGATCTTGTTGGGATTGACTTAGTGACTATCCCAATCTTTTGCAGTGACACACTGCCTCTTTACCTACAAAAGATGGTATAAGGTAGATAAGGGGCGTTTTCTGGGCCACAACACAGACTGGCAGATTGTTTAATCTTCGGAATTAATTAATTTTTATCTTTGAAATTTTAAAGGCATAATCTGGGCCGCAACACAGATCAGTCGATTTCAATCAACGTATTACTGCCAACTCTGGGATCGAATAATACACGAAACCATGACAACAAAGGAGGATTTGTTCTTGTAATTAACGTCCAAACGGAGTAAAACGGGCCAGGAGCTTGAGAGAATTATTTCAAATTATAAGAAAGATTCACTGAGTAGAAAAATCATCAAATACCTCACTAATCGGTTGGGTCGATTATCAAAAATCTGGAAGACATTTGACAAAACAAATGAGCAACTAAAGGAATTTTCGTGCGAGTTTCCTGACCACCCTTACTTCAGGAAATAATACTTTCAAGCAGTAGAAATTGAATATCAAAAGGCAAGAGATTCGATAGTCACCCTCATACACAGTCTACCAAGCGCATCAAGTAACAAAAGTGACGAAGAAGCAAGGAAGCGCGAGGCTGTGAACTTTAATGAGCCTTCATTACGTGAAAGTAGCATCGAGGTAGCAGGCATCAGCAGGCAGCAGTGCTCAAAGATACGCGCTCTCAAATATATCATAAACGGAATTAATTCCGTAGAGCAACCTCAACTGAGGCAGTACTATGAATTGAAGATACCAACTATCGGAATATATTGGGATGAATTGTGGAATGGTCATCAAAACATTGAACAATATGCACTGAATTCCACATCGGTCGACTACACTGATAATGAGTATTTTACGGTCGAAAAATGCATTGAAGACATTCTAGTCTTTCTGGAGACAGGCTTAGAAAAATGCAACTCCAGTACGTTGCAAACTGCATCAGTTTAACCTCATCTTAAATTACCACAAGTGACTATTCCTATATTTGATGGGGATTATGCTAAGTGGAAATAGTTCCATGATTTGTACACGTAGATCATTCATGAACAACCAATAGGTAATGCGTTAAAGATGTGGTATCTTAAGGCTGGTACTGAGTTCGAGTTCACGTGAAATTTTGACATATTTCCATTATCTGGTCATTCTTTCGAGCGAAAATTTTGACAATTGAGAAAAGCAGAGACAACGCTCATTTCTGACGGATAAAATGTCATGAATTTCACTTTTCGATTGATTTTCTTATTGGAAAGACATTTGCACTGCTCCATTTTCAAATTGAAACACCAAATATCACTTTTCCGCTCGAAAGAATGAACTGCACAAACTAAATTGGCGTGAAATGATTCGAGACATGTTTCAGTGCCATCTACGTTTTCAACGCGAAAGCAACTTCAAAGCAACTTTTCATGCTAAGAACACAGTACCAAACTTGCTTATTTTCAAGCTAAATTTTCGCCGAAACAGATTTCACGTGAAATTTTGTATGAAAATTTCACGTGAAATCGAACTCAGTACTATGCTTTAGAGAAAACCTTACAGGTGAAGCTGAGTGCTTAATCCGCCATGTGTCAATCTTTGACGAGAACTATATAGCAGTATGGTCTATTTTGAATAACCGCTATGATAACAAGCGACTCATGGTTTCCACCCTTTTAGACAAACTGATGTGCCAGCCCGCAATATCTTTCGAATCATCAGTGGCATTGAAAGGAATGCATGACATAACAGCGGAATGTCTTCTTGGGTTAAAGAGTTTACAGGTTAATAAAGCAACCTGGGACCCGATGATGCTGCATGTCCTGACAAAGAAAATGGACAAGGCAATGTATAACTTTTACGTGTAATCATTAACTTCACCGCGAGGTTCGCAAACTATTGACTATTTTCTAGTCCATTGAACATTGAATCACTTCATTGAACGACGATTCCAGGCTGTAGAATTATTACACACTGATAAGCAAACGTTAAATAAGGGATACGTTTCCAGCCATTAAATGCAAAAACTGTGGCGGAAATCATAGGATAAATGCTTGCGTATCATTCAAGCAGTTACAAATTCCTAAGCGCATCAAAAGGCTAGACAATTGACATTGTGCTTGAATATTTTAGATGAGGGGCATTTTGCCTCACAATGTACTTCAAAAGCATGTTTAAATTGCCAAAAAAGGCATAATACACTTCTACACTTCGAAAAGCAAGAGAAGTGCAACACCGAATCTACCTCAAAGAGTGCTCGAGAAGCCCAGCCAACTAGATCTAATCAGCTTGCAAGTGCATTAGTGACTGAAACTGATGTAAGAGTAAATGAATTGGTGTCTCTATCAACAGAAAGCTATTCATCCGAACGATATGCTGTGTTGCTAAGCACGGCCATTGTGCGGGTCATAAATAAAAATGGATTACCGCAAGAATTACGAGCGTTGCTAGATAGCGGGTCTCAAATCAAAATTATAACTGAAGCTGCAATCCAAAAGCTTGGTCTGCAACCAACGCCAACAAGATTGTCAATTCGAAGATTTGGCGGCGCTTGCCAACAAGCTCGTCGCCAGGTTGGCCTACCAATACAATCCAAGATAACAAACTTTGCTACGAAAGTAAATGCAATTGTGCTTCCGCAAATAACGTCGGTGCAACCTACGAGCCCTTGGGACATCGCCACACGGGAGCCATACCTAAAAATATACGTTTGGCAAACCGGACCTTTGATCAACCTGGTGATATCGACCTTCTTGTAGGTGCCGAGATTTATTACAAATTGCTTGCTATCGGTCAAATCCGATTAGCAAAAAGGTTCCCCATGCTTCAGAGCACAGTATTCGGATGGATAGTGGCCGCAAGATTTGAAACTACTATTACAACACTCGTGACTTGTGGAGTTCCTGACTCTATATAAACAGATAGAACGATTTTGGAAGTTAGAAGAGGCGGGTAGCGGAAATCGTCATATGACAGGGCAAGAATTAAAATGTGAAAGGGAGTTTGCCAAGACCACTAAAAGAACGAACGAAGGACGGTTTGTAGTCAAATTACCGTTTGCCAAAGATCCGTCTATGCTTGGAGAGTCGATGGAAATGGCTACACGGCGACTCTTGCAAATGGATCGAAGACTTGGTAAAGACAAAAGCTTGTACCAGCAATATCGCTAATTTATGAATGGATACAAAGAACTAGGTCATATGAAAGAAGTAAATGTAAACATGATTTCGGAGCTACGCTACTTGTTACCTCAGCATTGTGTACTAAGACCAGAAAGCACTACAACTAAGCTGAGGGTCGTCATCGATGCATCTGCGAAAACGTCGTCAGGGCTCAGCCGCAACCAATTATTGTGTACTGGTCCAACTGTTCAAGACGATCTTTTCACAATCCTGCTAAGATTTCGGCTACCTCGGTACATTTTAGCTGCGGATATAGAAAAAATGTATCGCCAAATCAATATGTCTCAACCAGTTAGAAAATTCCAGCTGATATTATGGCGAGATAGCCCATTGGAAAGCATGAAGTGCTACGAGCTTAATACAGTAACTTACGGCACAACCTCTGCTCCATATCTAGCAACGAATGTTTGCAGGAGCTTGCAAACGAGACATTCAGTCAATATCCGTCTGCAGCCGCTGCACTCAAACATGATTTTTACGTAGATGGCATTAAAATTCTGGGTCTAATTAAACACATTAAAACACACATTAAAACTCTGGGTCTAATTTGGGCATCCAAGAAGGATGAATTTAGAATAAAAGCATTTCCGACCCAGTCAAATAGGGTGACGAAGAGAGCTGCTTTGGCTGACATCACTCAACTGTTCGACCCATTAGGACTAGTAAGCCCGGTGACAGTCGTCGCTTAAATATTCTTCCAAAAGCTGTGGAAACTCAAGGTAGACTGGGATGCAGCATTACCCATGGATTTGCATTCGGAGTAGCTAAAATATCGCCAGGGTTTGGAAAAACTGAACGAAATAAATATACCGCGTCATGTTGCGAGAGGGAAAGATTTCCCAAGGTGCTCAGCTCTATATTTTTGCAGACGCGTCCGAAAAGGCATATGGGGCGGTAGCGTATTTTCGTGCTTTTCATGCAGATGGCATTCGCACACTAAATGTTCTTTGTAGCAAGTCGAAAGTTGCACCCTATAAAAGGATCACATTGCCAAGGTTAGAACTTTGCGCTGCGTAGTTGGCTAGTGAGCTTGGCCACAGACTCAAATGTGAATTAAGAATTGCGGATCACGTGTGCTATTCGGATTCGGAAATTGTTCTGCATTGGATACATGCTGACGCCTCAATATTTCACACATTCGTGGCGAACAGAGTATTCGCTATGCAGCAGTTGTCGATACCATTTCAGTGAAGACACGTTAGATCAGAACATAGCCCAGCGGATCTGGTGTCACGCGGTGTTATGTCTGAGAAGTTAAAAAACTTCAATCTGTGGTTTTTTGGACCCATGTTTTTGCACGGTTTGCAAGAGGATTGGCTACCATCGAACACGAGAAAAACCAAAAAAAAGTCTAGCGCATCAGAACCGCTAGAAAACTAATTTTCGAAGAAATTGTCTTTGAGTGACAAAAAAGTGTGGAAAGACGTAATACACTGTTTTGTTGAATCATATCAACCATTCCTTATCCAAAGCAGCAAAACTCAACTATAACACAAATGATGAAATTGTTCGGTGCTGGCAACACTTTCCGAACGAAGCAGGAATAAGTTTACCATTACAAGCTCATACTCAAATCAACTTATCCTGTGAATTTCGTTCTCATCGCAGGATTTCATCGAAAGTTTCAGCGGTTAAAGGTTGTTTTAGGCTGCCATCCGAAAAATGTTCAAAATTCAGAAAATTTAAAAATTGATTCTTTATTTTTATTGCAAATGCTTTGCATATGAAAACGTAATTTGTAGAATCTGCTGGTGCAATATTTATGGAAATGGCACATTGCTGGTTAGTCTGTGTCAGCAGCAAAGCAAAATACATACCAAATCTGCTTCACGTTAAGTTATACCCAACCAGTAAATTTCGTTTGGATTGAATCACTGCGCTGGAAGTTAATCGGGTGAAAAGAATTTAAGAGTTACCACCCTCAAAACTTTTCAAATTTTTGAAGCGTTAATGATTGTTGTTAATTTTCATTGCAGGATCATTTCCATTTGCAATTCTAATGACATAATCGCTCAGTAAAGAAATTCCAAAAAATTACAAAAATGGTCATAGCTGGCAGCCCTTTAATGGTTTTTCTACGAAATTTCTACAACATTTGGTTCACATTAATGTTCATTTACTGCGTGAACTTCTTTTTTATTTCTACACTGGACCGGGAGTTATAGGGAAAAAAGCTTTATTTTGCTGAGCAAATTTGCAAGATTTAGTAGACAAAAATCACCATATCTGGCAACTCTATTTTAATTTTTCAGCCTAATTTTCAACAAATGCTATCTAAAGTAAGATCCAAGTACTGTATGAATCTTGTATAAATCTGATGGCGGAATCGGAAGTTCTAGGCCAAAAATCGGTTTTTTTCTCAGTGATTTATCAAGATGGTACCACTGGCAGAGGGTTGCCTTCATTTCAAAATCACTTCTATCAGACCTGGCTCTAGCTAATATCAATATGTTCTTTAAATTTCATTATGATCGGATAATCCGGTCGTCAGTTCTCGCGAACAGAACTTTCGAGTGCTGAAAATAGAGGTAATTTGGTGATGGGTTGCCGTTCTTGTGCAAACCGGAATTTTGAAAATTTTAATATGACACGATGGACAAAAGTTAAAATTTATCAATGATTTGAATTTTTTGTCAAAAATCAAAAATTTTTCAGGAGGGTCAATGATTTGAAGGTTTTTTTTTCAGGAGCCTGCCGTAGCTACAGGGTTATCCGTGCTATCTTGAAAATCCACGTATGCTAAATTTGAGTCAACATCAATACGCTCTGCAAATTTCACGATGATCCATTGTTTTTCTTAGAAGTAATGACAAATCAAATTTTGAAAAAAAAAATGCTTGCCTACTTTTAGGCAAGCTGCACCCACACACGGCTCAAAATTTCCAACACTTTATAATAAACAAGCTTAAAACATAAGAAGTTTTTATTCCCAAATATTTAATTTAACAAAAATTTACACTGCTTGGAAATATAGGAGTACCTGAAAATTCACTAAAACGCTCGTCGCCGCCAAAAAGTTTAGGATATCTGAGTTTTAGCAAATTGTGGGCCTAGTTACTATATACATCTACGTCCTCCGAAAATTTCAGCTCAATCGGATCGGCTACTCCAGAGATTATCTCGGAAAATCATTTTGCTGATTTATAGATATATATATATATATATATTGTTACGTTTTAACAAGAACCCGAGGCCTAACCAGCGACCAATCGACAAGCATGTACGGGCGTACACCTCGCAATGCCGAGCCGTTGAGATTTGGAAAAAAAAAAAAAAATAAACAACCCTTCCCGGGAAGGGTTGCCCATGTTTAAACCGCGAAACCACCACTCAAATTGATAGGCTAACAAATGTTGTTTGGAATGTCGCACCCGACTTGTGTCGTGTACTAGTCGGATGTCGATGATTTAGCACTAAGCTAAAATAATGCTACATAGTATAAAGATATACCTTACATGCCGTAGAGATAAGACTAAATTAAGAATTAAACTAATTAAATCTAAGCGACGCGCTGTCGACGGAGTGGCTGAAGCAGGTCCTGCGCGTCCACTCGCTGGTTATCCCGGAGCTGGCTGTGTTGTGGGTGAGCCATCACCTGAAAGAGAACTATATAAATTTATCATGTTCTTCAATCACCTACTCATACATACTTACCTGCAACCTCCCACGGAACTTCCGACGACTCGCCAACCGCCGGGCAACGAGGCGTTCGCCAGTGACTCGCGGTGGATCTCTTCACGTCGACCTGAAATGCACCAGAAACACCACAAAGAATCGGTCCGGAAACACGAAGCTGAAAGGAATACTTATCTGAAGGAATGCACCACCGACCGGTAGCTGCCAAGTCGTTTTCCTCTGTCACCGTTTCGCCAGCCAACACCCAGCTACAACCCGCCACCACCGGATTCCCAGGCCTCAACGCGACGAACCACAGTATATTAACACCCGCGAAACGGATGCATATACGCGAAATACCCCAATCCACTGTACGATTCAAATCAATTCAAATTCAAATTCAATTCAATTCAATCAATTCAAAATATAAACATCCCGAGATCTGTCACTGCGAACTAGATCACAATCACCTGCACAATTCCGAGATCAGCTGGGTTCCATGGAGTGAGTCGAAGCAGCAGACATTCACGATGGATTCGAAATTCGAACAGGTTGAGGACGTCGAATAGGTCGAATATGTCGAATATTCGGCACGAGCAGCGAGAGTAGCGGTACGTGTCGGAGAACCGCTATTCGTGGGCGGAATGGGAAGGACAGCTCGGAACGTTCTTTCCTTTTACAACTGGCAGTTGAAGCGGTCGGACGTTATCGAATTGACTCAGTGAAGGCGCATGTGGTAATTTGCTTGGCTTTCTTGCCCTTTTACAACTTGCAGTTGAAGCGGTCGGACGTTATCGAATTGACTAAGTGAAGGCGCATGTGGTAATTTGCTTGGCTTTCTTGCCCTTTTACAACTTGCAGTTGAAGCGGTCGGACGTTATCGAATTGACTCAGTGAAGGCGCATGTGGTAATTTGCTTGGCTTTCTTGCCCTTTTACAACTTGCAGTTGAAGCGGTCGGACGTTATCGAATTGACTCAGTGAAGGCGCGTGTGGTAATTTGCTTGGCTTTCTTGCCCTTTTACAACTTGCAGTTGAAGCGGTCGGACGTTATCGAATTGACTCAGTGAAGGCGCATGTGGTAATTTGCTTGGCTTTCTTGCCCTTTTACAACTTGCAGTTGAAGCGGTCGGACGTTATCGAATTGACTCAGTGAAGGCGCATGTGGTAATTTGCTTGGCTTTCTTGCCCTTTTACAACTTGCAGTTGAAGCGGTCGGACGTTATCGAATTGACTCAGTGAAGGCGCATGTGGTAATTTGCTTGGCTTTCTTGCCCTTTTACAACTGGCAGTTGAAGCGGTCGGACGTTATCGAATTGACTCAGTGAAGGCGCATGTGGTAATTTGCTTGGCTTTCTTGCCCTTTTACAACTTGCAGTTGAAGTGGTCGGACGTTCTCCAATTGGCTCAGCGAAGGCGCATGTGCGAAGGCGCCTGTGAAGATTTGCTTGGTTTCTTCCTTTTACCACGTGCAGTTGGAGTGGTCGGACGTTCTCAAATTGGCTCAGCGAAGGCGCATGTGCGAAGGCGCCTGTGAAAAGTTGCTTGGTTTCTTCCTGTTACAACGTGCAGTTGAAGTGGTCGGACGTTACCCATTCGGCTCAGCGAAGGCGCATGTGCGAAGGCGCCTGTGAAAATTTGCTTGGCTTCTTCCTGTTACCACGTGCAGTTGGAGTGGTCGGACGTTCTCCAATTGGCTCAGCGAAGGCGCATGTGCGAAGGCGCCTGTGAAAAGTTGCTTGGTTTCTTCCTGTTACAACGTGCAGTTGAAGTGGTCGGACGTTATCCATTTGGCTCAGCGAAGGCGCATGTGCGAAGGCGCCTGTGAAAATTTGCTTGGTTTCTACCTGTTACAACGTACAGTTGAAGTGGTCGGACGTTATCCAATTGGCTCAGCGAAGGCGCATGTGCGAAGGCGCCTGTGAAAATTTGCTTGGTTTCTGCCTTCTACAACGTGCAGTTGAAGTGGTCGGACGTTATCCATTTGGCTCAGCGAAGGCGCATGTGCGAAGGCGAAGTATCAGCGAAGTATCGCAGGACTTTTTGGCCAAGGGAATTACGAATAACACAGTGTAACACATTTGGCAATGAGGAAGGCATTTTTACGTAAGTGAGAAGACGAAAAATTAATTTTTATTTTATAATTATTTTGAAATATGAAATTTATTGAAATTGTGTAACTGTATATTTACGCGAAGCGCAATCGAAATGACATCTTCTTAATGAATGCTACGTCGTCGGTATAAATGCTATCAGCTGTTGTCGTTTTTGGATAAGATAAAAATATTCATGAGTCTAAGGAAAGCTAAGTAATTATTTAATTCATCGAACGCGGTAGAAGCTGTCATTTTATGATTTATTTCTTTGATAATAACATTTTCGATTAAAAGTTTATTAGAAACAGTTCAAATACCCAAAAAATTAAATTAAAATGTATTAATTTACTAAAATATGAACGAAAACATTTTATTGTGTCATAGTCGGCTAAGATAAGATAAGATAAAAATATACAAGTAGACTGATTGGGACAAGTAGTTCCGGCAACCAAAAAAAAAAGATTTGAGTGGTGGTCGACGAAATAGGCAGCTTGTGGCAGGTGCTCGCTCGCATATATATATACGTGTAGGTGTATCGCCCCATAGCGGAGGGGTGATTGTTCGCGAAGGAGTATCCGGTGAGCCGAACCTCACTCAGCGGCTCTTGGCTCAATATTGGGTGAGTGAGTGGCGCCCACGACCCGTCTCCGACGAGTTACACCCGGGACCCAAACGAGCCGAACCGGAACTCGCTCCCCCTAGACCGGGAGGGTAACAAATTGGCGCCCAACGTGGGGCCCCAAAAACGTTGTTAACCCAATCGCGAGCATATGACGGAGGTACTGGAACGTTGACCATTCAACGTAGGTATCGACACCCGGAAAAGAAAAAGATAAAATCTCGTGAAAAGTTAAAGTCGAATGCGTGTAAAGTGCTAGTGAACCGAAGTGTGGAACTCAGGACGGGACTCAGACGCAGCAGCAGGAAATCCGTCGGAATCTTAGGTGACCAGGCGGTGAGAGTCTAGGGCAATCCGACTAGACGGGAGTGACCTGGCGCGGAGGAACCCCTTATTTGACATATTTGGAATTTGTAATTGGAAAAAAAAAAAAAATTTTGAAAGTTAATCACATATACTTAGTTTGTTTTCCTTCTTAGTTGATAGTTAGCCTTAGGGTATGCCTTTTAGGACTGATCGGGATCTATAGCCAGGATGGCGTCAAAAATGAAGATACCTATAGACCGACTTAACAAGGACGAGCTGACGTACGAGCTAGAAATCAGGGGCCAGCCGTCTGGAACCGTTGAGGCCATGCGGAAGACTCTTCGAGTAGCATTGAGGGCGGAGGCGTCCATGAAAACCTCCTTGGTTTCTGTGAAGGAATATCCGTACTCTTTGGAAGAGGACATCAGTGCCGTAAACGACAAACTGGCCGAAATTCTCGCGTTGATCGCAGCGTTCTCAGGGACACCACAGACGTCAGAGTTTCTTAAAATCAAGGCGAAAATCGAGTTCGGTATGCGCCGTTTGCAGAAGACCCAGCCCGAAGGGGAGGATATGTGCGAGGAGGCCGGCAAACTGAGGGTACAACTGATTATGGCTATGGGAGAGCTCCTAGTTAAAGCCGAGGGAGAGGGTGAAGATGTAGGGACAGACGCGGAACAGGACGATGGCAGCGCTGGTGAGCGAGAGTCTCAAGGCGTAGGTGACGGTGTGGAACCATTAGCGGCCAGAAACAGGGAACCAGTCCAAGCGGCGGAGGACTTAGGGAATCCCATCTTCTCCACGCCTCGGTCCTCTATGCCTGTGTACAAGGGTCAGGAGGTTTCCAAATGGGGTTTGCGCTACACTGGAGATTCGGGGTCCTTGAGTGCCTTTCTCGAGCGAGTGGAGGAGCTGAGAGAGGCCAGGGGAGTAACCACGAGGCAGTTGTTCCAATCCGCGGTCGAAATGTTCGAAGGGAAGGCACTGGTATGGTACCGAGCCAACCGGACACGAGTGCACTCATGGCGGGAACTGGTAGCCGAGATGCGTGCGGAATTCTTACCACCGGATTATGATGACCGACTGCTCATGGAGATAGGTAGACGAACGCAAGGTCCAGAGGAATCCATCGGGGTGTACGTGTCGGCTATGGAGGGTTTGTTCCGGCGTCGAGCCACCCCTTGCACCGAAGAAGAGAAACTAAAGATTCTTCGCAAAAACCTGTCGCCATTCTATCAAACACAATTGGTCCTTACTTCAGTGCAGACGATCGCTGATCTAATCCGAGTGGGACGCTCCTTAGAGGCGACGCGAATCTCCATGGAAGCTTATCTTCCACCACCCATCAGGAAGTCGAACCGACTTCTAGAACCAGACTTGGCCTACGTGGGTGGATCCGAGAGCGAGAACATAGCAGTGCTACAGAGAAATGTCCTTCAATGTTGGAATTGTAGGGTAAGTGGGCATATGTCTCGAGACTGTAGAGAGCCACAACGATGTTACGGATGTGGGCGAATGGGCGTCCGGAGGGCGACTTGTCCAAATTGTCAAGGCTCTTCAAATAGACCACGGAACGCCCGGAATCCGCAGAGTGAACGGCGTCCAGCCGATCCTTCTCAGGAAGGCTTGGAGGGGAGGGGACTCCCAATGCAACCATCGGGAAACGGGCGCTGTGTCCAGTAGGCGGCCGTCTGGACACTAAGGAGGATAGAGGTGGAGCCGCGGAAGAGGCACGAGTAGAATACATGCTGGCAAAAAGGCAAGGGGACAATCGACCGCACCTGGAGGTGGATATCCACGGTCGGAAGTTCCTTGGCCTGGTGGATTTGGGCGCGTCACACACTGTACTAGGTGGAGAAGGTTGGAAGGCCCTAGAGGAGTTGGGTGCAGAACTCATGGATTCCGACCAGAAGATTATTCGCCTGGCTAACAGCCAGGGGTGTGCGATCGCTGGGACAGTAGTAGTTCCACTAATATTGGAGAATAAAGTAGAGTGGCTACGAGTTCTGGTCGTACCGGCTATCCCGCAGAGCCTCATCCTCGGTGTAGATTTTGTCAGGCGATTTGGGTTAATACTGGCAATAAGTGAGGAGAGTTGGAGCTTCTTGAGTGCCTTGGAGGGAGAGGCCGCAGAACAGTTGAAGTCGAGGAGTCGTTTGACGGGAATAGAAGAAGCAGCGCTCAGTCATCTGCTAGAAGGGGAGTTTCGGTCCATGGGGGATGGCATCGGTTGCACCGGGAGAGTAGAACATATAATCAAGACCAACTCGCTTCCAATCAAGCAACGATACTATCCGGTGTCTCCAGCCGTACAGAAACATATTGATGCCGAATTGAACGAGATGATCAAAGATGGGATAGTGGAACCATCGTCGAGTCCCTGGGCCTCACATATCATCCTTGTGAAGAAGAAAGACGGAACGTATCGATTCTGCGTAGACTATCGCAAGTTGAATCGAGTCACGGAACATGATGCGTACCCGCTACCCTACGTGTCGGCTACTCTAGATAAGCTACGTGACGCAAAGTACCTATCGTCGCTGGATGTAAAGTCGGCCTATTGGCAGGTGCCCATGGCGGAGCAGTCCAAGAAGTTTACCGCGTTCACCGTGCCACACCGAGGGTTATTCCAGTTTAAAAGGATGCCTTTCGGGCTACAGAACGCGCCGGCGACTTGGCAACGTCTTATCGATCAGGTTCTGGGACCCGATTTGGAACCTTATGTGTTCACTTATCTCGACGATATTATCGTTGTAACCCAAGACTTTGCCAAACACATGGAAATTTTGAGGGAAGTATTCAGGCGTCTAAGACAGGCTGGATTGAAAGTATCCCGTGACAAGTGTGAGTTCTGCCGGTCCCAGCTCAAATACTTGGGCTATGTGGTCGATGAGAAGGGGCTGAATGTGGACCCGGACAAGGTCAAGAGCATTTCGCAGATCCCTTCGCCTACGAATGTGAAGGGGGTAAGGCAGTTCCTGGGTATGGTGTCGTGGTATCGGAGGTTTATACCCGACTTTGCCACGATGACGGCACCACTAACGAATCTACTAAAGAAAAACCAGAAGTTCCAGTGGACCCAGGACTGTGAAACCGCCTTCACCCAGGCGAAAAGCAAATTATCGACCGCACCCATCCTCACCTGTCCGGACTACACCCTCCCCTTCTCAATCCAAACGGACGCATCAGATCTGGGTCTCGGAGCCGTATTGTCCCAACACCAGGCAGACGGTGAAAAGGTAATCTGCTACCTCAGCCGGTCGCTATCGAAGTCTGAGCGGAAATATTCAACCACCGAGAAGGAGTGCCTGGCGGTCTTGTGGGCAGTGGAAAAACTGAGGCCTTATGTGGAAGGGGCCAAGCTTACGGTAGTCACGGACCACTACTCACTCGTGTGGTTGAACAACCTGAAAGACCCGACAGGACGGTTGGCAAGGTGGGCAATACGCTTACAGCAGTATCATTTCGATATTGTACATCGGAAAGGTAAAGAGTGCCTAGTACCAGATGCGCTATCACGGATGTTACCCCAAGGAGAAGTGGTAATGCTGGAGACTGTGAGGGATACATGGGTCGAGACGATGAAGCAAAGGGTGCTAAACGCCCCAGAACGCTTCGCGGGCTGGCGTGTGGCTGAGGACTCTTTGTGGAAACATGTGCCGGGGAGATATCCAGAACTAGAGGGGTCTGAGGCGTGGAAACGAGTCGTTCTAAAGAGCGAAAGGAAGGCCATACTCCACCGGTGTCATGACGAACCAACGGCAGGTCATATGGGGGCCAGTCGCACACTAAGTCGAGTGGCGACAAGGTTTTATTGGCCCAAGATGTCCGCCGACGTAGTCAGCTATGTGCGAAAATGCAAGGTCTGCCAGGCGAACAAGGTCGAAAGGAAAGCTCCCGCGGGATTCATGGTTTCTCGAAGCGGAGAACCTCGGCAGCCTTGGGAGATGGTATGCGTGGACTTGGTAGGGCCATTACCTCGGTCCAGCCAGGGGCATACCACGATTCTAACCGTCTTGGATTACGTTACCAAGTTCACCCTGCTCTTCCCTTTGCGGCAGGCGACGGCAGTAGCGGTGTGTCGTGTGCTAGAAGAGCAAGTGTTCTTAATGTTCGGAGCACCGAAGTGGCTTGTTTGCGATAATGGGGTCCAATTCCGGGGGATGTTACTTCAACGATTAGCTGAGACATACGGAACCGAAATCAAATATACGGCGTTATACCATCCTTAGGCCAATCCGGCCGAGAGAAGGAACCAGGATATAAAAAGGATGTTGCGTTCTTATGTAGCTGATAATCACCGAGAGTGGGGTCGAAGTTTGGCCAAGATAGCATGCGCGTTAAGAACCTACAAACACGAAGTGACCCAAATCACACCATATTTCTACAATTTTGGACGCGAGATGGTAACTTTCCACGAAAATAGGGAACGACCCGAAGGGGGACAGGATGGTCTAGAGCCCACAGTCAGAGCGGAGGCACTAACGAAACTACGTCAGGAAGTGTGGGAGAAAATGCAACAGGCAGCCCGGCAGAGTACGAGACGCTATAACTTGCGAAAAAGAGATGCGAGGTATGAAGAAGGTGATCCCGTGTGGCGAAGGAATTTCACCATTTCGGACGCGACAAAATATTATTCCGCGAAACTGGCGCCTGAATATCTGGGTCCCTTTTGGATCGGCGAACGCGTGTCCGGCTGGACATATAGGTTGGTGGACGAGAAGGGTCAAAGCGCAGGAACCTGGCACGCGAAAGACCTGAAGCGGTATGTGCACTAATGACACGGTGGGAAAGTAACAAGCGCGACGCGGTATTGGCAGGCAGACCGGTATCCTAGCCTTAGAATCTAAATCTTATATAGTAATCGTAACGCTAACAATTTCCCTTAAAGACTAGACACAGAAAAGTCGCTTTCAGAATACCGTAAGCTATAAAAGCTTAGAACCTAAATCATCTCGGCGATGAGTTAGGTGAGTCCACCTGACGCGTCGCTGGCACTGGCGATCCTGGTACGCAGAATTTGGCCTTAATTCAAATGGCTTGGTAGCCGATCGCTCAATCGCACATTCCTTCCTTCTTGTATTCGTGGCGTTTTATCTAAAAACACCCCATGAAATTTGGAAGTAGTTTCGAAAATTTTTCTGAACTTAGTTGGATTAATAAAATTATAGCAGGAATAGAGAAATTACTGGAGTTCGGGGTAGATTAGTAAGGCACTAGGAGTTAGTTAGGGGAATTAGGAAGACTAATCAGATAATAGAATGGATTAATAATATTAACTACTTGTAATTAAAAGGTGGTAGTTTAGGGCACAGAACTATTTGGATTCATAATATTCGCTACAGGTATTCATTAGGCGTTAGTTAAGATCACAAGATTACTTGGATTGTTAAAATTAATTACTCGTATCAGTAAGGGATTAGCTTAAGACACTGAATTACTAGAATTTAATTAGTGAAAAAAATTATTGGGGTAGGCTTAGCGTGAAATTAGGGTGGTGATTCAGGTTAAGAAGCGGAGATCAATCGCTGAATTAGGTAGGGACAGGGGGGTTAATAAACTAAGGTTCGGTCACAGTTCGGATAAATGGGGCTAGTCAGAACGAGCTCGGTTCTCATGAACTCAACATATGAGGGTGGAGTACCAAGCCCCTCAGGTTAGGCTCTATTAGAAGTTAGCCAAAGGTAGGTAGCGAGAGTACTAATCCCCAATAACCAAGCTAAAAGTAATGTACCGGAAGTAGGAATAAGATATACAAGTATGGATGTGTATGTGGATATATCTATACGTATGTATTTATATAAATAGGGTTAGGCAGTCGGGGAGAAATAATCTCCATGGGGGAAATATATGAGGATTATCAGTTTTACTTCAGGCACTGATTGGCGTTATCTACTTGGCTTAACAACTATCAAATTTAGTTATACCGCAGATAAGCGGATTTCGAGGAAATCCTCTTCCAGTAAGGGGGAGTTGTTACGTTGCAACAAGAACCCGAGGCCTAACCAGCGACCAATCGACAAGCATGTACGGGCGTACACCTCGCAATGCCGAGCCGTTGAGATTTGGAAAAAAAAAAAAAAAAATAAACAACCCTTCCCGGGAAGGGTTGCCCATGTTTAAACCGCGAAACCACCACTCAAATTGATAGGCTAACAAATGTTGTTTGGAATGTCGCACCCGACTTGTGTCGTGTACTAGTCGGATGTCGATGATTTAGCACTAAGCTAAAATAATGCTACATAGTATATAGATATACCTTACATGCCGTAGAGATAAGACTAAATTAAGAATTAAACTAATTAAATCTAAGCGACGCGCTGTCGACGGAGTGGCTGAAGCAGGTCCTGCGCGTCCACTCGCTGGTTATCCCGGAGCTGGCTGTGTTGTGGGTGAGCCATCACCTGAAAGAGAACTATATAAATTTATCATGTTCTTCAATCACCTACTCATACATACTTACCTGCAACCTCCCACGGAACTTCCGACGACTCGCCAACCGCCGGGCAACGAGGCGTTCGCCAGTGACTCGCGGTGGATCTCTTCACGTCGACCTGAAATGCACCAGAAACACCACAAAGAATCGGTCCGGAAACACGAAGCTGAAAGGAATACTTATCTGAAGGAATGCACCACCGACCGGTAGCTGCCAAGTCGTTTTCCTCTGTCACCTGTCACGGTTCACAGTTTGTTCTTTTAAAATCGAAAAGAAAAAAAAAAAAGATCCTCCACCGTCCTCCCAGAGGGAGCACGATGGAGATAGATCGCGAATCACGGCTTTCAGAATTTTACATTAAGCGTAATAAACCAACACATTGTGATTGAATGAGAGTTTAAGATAGAATTTGCCATTTAATTGAATATTAGTATGTATAGCGATAAGTTAATTTAATTGTAAGTTGGATAGCTACGAGTTCGTGAAGTCGCAACGGAGGCGCCAGATGAAGGCCAGGGCAGGCATCGCACCTGAACGCACGGACCCGCCTAAGCACTACTTTACGAGCGACGCGCGCTGTTGATGTCAGCTGGCGACGTCACTGACCTGTGTCAATAGTTGACCCAGTTTTACTAAAATAGCAACAACGAAAAATCCATCTATAACGTAGGCGAAATCTAATCGAAGACATCGCTTCCCGCGCGAAACGCAATTTTGTCGTGAATGCCGCACACCGCACTATCGATATTCACATCCGCAACACAAATTTACATACCAGAGTAGACGTCGGCGCCCGACAGTCGGAATCGACTGAGATCACGCAGCCAGTGGCACCCAGGGCAAAATTCGAATAGTAAATCTAAATTGCAACTGAAGACAGAATCGAGATGGATGGAAATTCATTCTTTTATGTGGCCGACCTTAACGAAATTTCGTCTGAGCTTCGTGTTAAAATTCCATCCATTCACACAACACCGGCCGAAAACTATGGAGCTTAAGCAACTTTATTCAGGAACTTCTTGCGAATAAAACGCAAAATCGGATAGTCAACATATCGAATGGAACTGAAGGGAACTTACCTGTGTGGTACTATGGACACTTTCGAAAGTATTTGTATCTCTGGGGGCCTCGACACTTTGATGAAAATATAAAAACACTCCCGTACATCTTTCGTTTTAATGTGACATTTACGTTCGAAATGTCAACAATCTGTCATCGGCCAAACGAGACAGTGGTGAGTTGAGTGTCCCTAATGTGGGCCGTGTGGTGGATGATCAACCCAACACCTTGGCGCGTGCAACTGCCAGGGTGAATGCTCCCCAACGGAGTTTGAAAATCCCGCTGCCGCCAAAAAGTTTTCCTGCGGGCGAGCTGATGGAGAAAGGCCCTCTTTTTGGCGACAGACGGGTGAGTGTGTGGAAGTCCTAATAGCGGCGGCTGGAATATTGATACAAAATTCTGGTGTTTTTTTCATGAGAACTGGCGACGGAGAAGTCGAAAGGAATCAAACAAGATAAAGGAGCGAATATAAGAAGTCGACGAGGGAAGCAGTTTGTCGATCCGGTCAACAAGGAAGTTCTCGAATAGTTACGACGCTGGCGATTTCGACCCGGCGGTTTGCGTGGAAATTCCGGTGCGAGGAGCGACCCGAGCAGCAGGCAATTGCGAAGGAGTTGTGCGATCAGGACTTCAATGAGATTACATCGACCGCAAAAATAAGGTAGTGTGCACACTAGGCTTAATTAGAATAAGAACTTTGTTGAATATCTTTAATTTGAATACGAGATTGAGTGTAGAATAGTGAAATATAAAGATAATTGAAGACGGAATTGTAAAAAAACTCTAGCGCACCTGAACCGCTAGAAACACTAATGTTCGAAGAACAGTAGAAGAATCGTGCAGGTTTTGAGTGCATATTCCACCACATGCGCTGCTTATTACGGCCAAATTGTTTCAAATGCCATGTTTTACTTTTGTCTCAAGAATGCATTATAACTCATATGGTAGAAGGTTTCAGATATTACCACTGACATGAATTTCAACGTTTATGAGAGCAAAACACGGGTTAATTATATTCGTTATCAGTTGCTTATTTCACAAAATTTTGAAAGCAGCATCTCATATAATATCAATGAAGAAAATGCTCAGTGCCTGCAGCACTGTAACTGAAGTTGGAGTTTGGGGCTGCGATCCGAAAAATTTGCAGAACTTTGGGAATTGAAACATCGGTTATTTATTTTCATTGGAAATGTTTCCGGTATGAATACTAACTGTAAGCATTTATTGATAAAAAAGTAGCACAACCGACTCGTGCTGGCAACCTTTCGCCAGTATCAAAGCCAAGAATATATCACATCTGCTTCACGTTGTTATATTACATTTAAAGTTATAGGAGTATAAAGAAATTTAGGGTTACCTGCAGCGAGTTTTTTCAAATAATCGAAAGCTTAATATTTGCTGTTTATTGTCACTACAATATCATTACCAATTGAAAATTCTACGATAAAACCGCTTAATAAAGATATTGCAAGCAAACACAAAACCAACAATAGCCGGCAACCCTATCATGGCTTTTCAACCAAATTTGGCTTGAATAATGTTTATAATAGGTTCCAGTAATTGTATGAAATTCGTATTGATTTCATGACTGCACTGGAAGTTATAGGGCAAAAAGTTTTATTTTCCTGAGCGAATTTTCACAAAAAGACACAAAAATTACCATAGCTGGCAGCACCAATCTAATTTTTCAACCAAATTTCTATCAAACAGAGTTTAAAGTAAGGTTCAGCTACTGTGTCAATTTCATGAAAATCTGGTAACTTATTCACATTTCATAGGGCAAAAAGCAGTTTTTTTTCTTTGTAATTTTTCAAGATGGCAGCACTGGAACAGAGTTGCCTACAATTCAAAATCGCTTCTATCAGACCTGGCCCTACTTAAGTCCAATGCATTCTGTAAATTTCAATTCTATCTGATTATTGATTCGTGAATTCCCGTGAACAGAAGTTTTTGAAGCTAAAAATATAGGTTAACTGAGAAAGGGTTACCGTTCTTGTCCGACATGAAATTTCCAAAGTTTTACTTTGACTGTGTAGATTAAGCATAAGATTTGTATACAGATTGGTTTTATTGTAGAAACGGACATTTTTTAGGATATTCGATGGTTTGAATGTTTTCACTTCCAAATTTTTATTTTTTTTAAGACACCAAAATTATCATAGCTGGCAGCTCCAACCGAATTTTTCAACCGAATTTCTACCAAACGTGGCTTGAAGTAAGGTGCAGCTACTGTGTGAATTTCTTTAAAATCGAACGATTCAATCAGAATTTATAGGGCTAAAAGCAGTTATCTTTTTTAGTGGTTTTTCAAGATGGCACCACTGGCACAGAATCGCCAGGATTTCAAAATCACTTCTATCAGACCTGGTCCTATTTAAGGCCAATACATTCTGAAAATTTCAAGAAATTCTGCTCATTGGATCGTGAGTTTCCGTGAACAGAAGTTTTTGATGCTAAAAGCATAGGTAACTTGGGCAAGGGTTACCAGGCGTGCCCGTTATACCATATCAAATTTTTTTTTTTGTTTATGTAAACAAAGCACAAGATTTACATATGACTGGCGTTTTTTTTAAGAAACGACATTTTTTCAAGAGAAACGATGATTTGGAGGTTTTTACTTTCAGTGCCTGCCCTAGCTACAGGGTTGCCAGCACAATCATTAAAACGTACATTAATCTACAACTAAATAAAACAAACATGTCCTGAAAATTTCGTAATCATGGAATAGCTCTGTCAAAAGTTATCGCAATTTAAAAATTTTCAAATTTTCCCGTTCTCTTTTTAGGCACCCAGCGCACACATAGAGTTAAAAAATTCCAAAACATTATCCGATTCACATGTAAAACTTGTTCGAAATTTATGTCGTCAACTTAATTTTTGCAAAAATTATTTGTGTACGGAATAAAAGGTATATGAAAAAAATCACTAAAATGGCCGCCGGCGCCAAAGGGTTAAAGATTATTAACTTTTTGTGAGACCTGGCACTATTCTGCATATACACCAATGTGTCCTGAAAATTTCAGCTCAATCGAATGGCGCGTTCCTGAGATTTTTTCACTGAAATTTTTTGATGATATATATATATATATATATATATATATATATATATATATATATATATATATATATATATATATATATATATATATATATATATATATATATATATATATATATATATATATATATATATATATATATATATATATATATATATATATATATATATATATATATATATATATATAGAAATATGAATTTTTGGCCAAAGTGATTTTAATACTAATGTTCTTCTTCGAACATTAGTAAAAAACGAATTCTGAGAGTTTTTAATTGTGAATCGTCGGAAACGGTTGATTTCGGTTAGAACCTAGTGAAAAGTCTTTAGTGCGAGATTTGTAAGAGAGCTGGAATAATCAGCCGAGAGGGACGAGTGGAACGACGACGTTCACTTCTCGCTTCGGAGCGTCGTTGATGAGGTGATTTCGGGGTTTTGAAGCGAGTGGCGCCTGAACCACCCCACCTCCGGTGAGCAAAGCCTCCCGAAATCACCCCCCGTGGATAAAGTTGAGTCCAGGGGTTTTTCGTGAGTCGCTGAAACGTAGTAACGTAACAAATTGGCGCCCAACGTGGGGCTATAACGGTGATAACGGGACATATCGGTACTCGCAAACCTTTTTGTTGGCCAAGTCTCAAATTGTGGGAAGGCACGGGTCGAAGAAAAATCGTATCTAGAGGTGCGAAATCAATGGAATACTATCGCGAAACTTTGGAATTAGACTTGAAATTGAACTAATCGTGTATCTATTCGGTTTTTTTTTAATTTGAACTTGAATTAAGCGTGTATTATTTACTTTTACAATTGCAAGTTATGCGCAAATATCTAATTTACGTAAGTGAGTGCAATTGAGTTTACTGCACGGTTTTCCTTCGGGTATATAATAAAAGGAAACTGTTACATTGAATATTTAAAGATATAGACATAAAGATACTTGAATTCTGATGAATGAATGAGTGAGAGTGATTGTGTTTCTTGGATTCTTATACGAGTGTGTAGCGTGTGTCGGTTTTAGATAGTACATAGAAGTACGGATATTCGAGGCGAATTTTGGTGAAGGAGAAAATTGCGAGTCGGTTTGGTTCTACAGTATAGCGGGAACTGCGGTTTTTTTGTAATAGAGGAGTACTTTCGGTAGCTGCAAGGGTTCTAGTTAAAATTTCTTTCTAAGTTCTATTTTATTTGGTGAATTGTTTTAAATTTTATTAGGACATAGGCTGAAATAGGTCTTGCGGTAATTCGGTTACCTGCATAGTGTTATTTTCTTATACTTTTAATCATCGAAACAATCTTTTTTTTTTGCAAGAGCCACGCTATTAGCCTGGTGAATGTTTCTTTTTGTACGGGGGTGGTGTTTGGATTTAGTGAAAATGAAGATTTTGGTAGACCGTTTAAATAAGGACGAGCTCACTTATGAGCTTGCCATCCGTGGTTTTCCATCGGACACAGTGGAAAACATGCGGAAGACGCTGAGGGCGACCCTGAAAGCGGAGACCGCGTTAGATACTTCGTATGTACAAGCCGAGTATCCTTTCAGCTACGAGACTGACTATGCGGAATTGGAGGCCAAGGCGTTGGAGGTCGAAGAGTTGGTCGCGAGGGTGTCGGGAGAGAGCGCCGCTTCTGATTTCCTGAAGACGAAGGTGAAGATCGAGTTTGCGTTCCGTCGACTGGGGAATATGCAGGCAGTCACCACCGAACAAAAGGATGGCGCAAAGGAACTACGAAACCGGTTCATATTGGCGATGGGGACCTTTGTGTCCAAGACCGAGGAGGCGAGCGAGGGCGAAGAGGAACTGGTTGAGGGTGGCGGTAGATCGGTCATTCCGGTGGAGGTTAGAGCCCCGGGTCTGGCAGAGGTGGCGAAATGGGGTTTAAAGTTTAGTGGAGACTCTTCTGGCTCGGTAAACGCGTTCCTCGAGCGTGTCGAGGAGCTACGGCAAGCGAGGGGACTCACCAAGCCACAGTTGTTTAGAGCAGCTGTCGATTTGTTCGACTCAAGGGCTCTAATATGGTTTCGCGCTAATCGCAACTTGGTGTCGTCTTGGGATGAGCTGGTTACTGAACTCAAGGCGGAATTTTTGCCCTCGGATTATGAGGACCGTCTATGGGACGAAATTCGTAGACGCACACAGGGCGAAAACGAGTCTGTCGGAGTATATGTGGCAGTTATGGAGCGCCTGTTCAGCCGACTGAGGACGAGTTGCTCGGAGGAAGAAAAGCTGCGCACATTGCGACGAAATATAGCTCCGTTCTACCAGCAGCAATTGTCCCTTAAGCAGGTTACCTCTATTGCGGATTTGGTGAGGATGGGTCGTACCCTAGATGCTACCAGAGCGTCGGTGGCAGCTTTCGTACCACCCACCACGCGGACTAGGCGTTGTTTGGAGCCGGATTTGGCGTACGTGGGAGCAGAAGACGTTGAGCGAGTCGCCTCCATGTCGGGTGGAACGCGCATCCAATGTTGGAACTGCAAGCGAGACGGACACATGTCGAGGGAATGCCCGGAGCCGCGTAGATGTTTCGGATGCGGCCGTCAGGGGGTAATGCGGTCAGCGTGCCCTAGTTGCCAGAATAGAGCTAGTAGTCGAGAAAATCGGTCGAGGCCAAATCCTCCGGCTTCGGGAAACGGACGTCGTGTTCGCTAAGCGGTCGAGCGAGCACCATGAAAAGGCCGCGCCAGGAAAGTCGACAGCCGAACGTGGATTATGCTCTCATCAGTACCAGACAAGACAGCCGTCCGCACCTGCAGGTGGAGATAGAAGGTTGCGTCATGGAGGGACTGTTGGATTCGGGAGCGAGTCGAACTATTATCGGAGGAAGAGGTTGGTCGCGCTTGAAAGCGAAAGGTGTGAAGGTGATCGAGAATGGAATTGGCGAAGTTCGGCTTGCGAATGGCATGACATGCTCGGTATTGGGGACGGTACAGGTGAGGTTTGCATTGAACGGTCGAGTGCATAATATAGAATCACTGGTGGTGCCGACGATTCCTCAGGAAGTAGTCTTGGGGATAGACTTTTGGAAGTGTTTTGGGGTGGTGCTCGACATGAAGGGTAGGCAATGGACCTCCATTGCGTCTGCGGAGTTGGTTGATGGAAGGGCACTACGGGGTCGAGATCTTTTGTCTGCTGAGGAGGCCGAGGATTTGTCAAAATTATTGGAGGAGCAATTCGGTTTGATGGGGGAGGGGCTGGGACGTGCTAAATCTGTCGAACACGTTATCAAAACGACGGCGGCCCCAATCAAACAACGGTACTACCCGGTTTCCCCCGCGGTTCAAAAACAGATAAACTTGGAATTAGAGGAAATGCTGCGAATGGGAGTGGTTGAGCCATCGAAAAGTGCTTGGTCCTCTCCAATCTTGTTGGTCTGCAAAAAAGACGGTTCTTACAGGTTTTGCGTTGATTTCCGCAAAGTAAACGCCGTTTCTGAAAAAGATGCGTATCCGCTACCTTACATCTCGGCAACACTCGACAAGCTTCGAAATGCTAAATATCTGTCGACACTAGATGTCAAGTCAGCATATTGGCAAGTCCCGATGGCAGAGGGGTCGCGGCAATTTACGGCGTTCACCGTGCCTGGAAGAGGACTTTTTCATTTCCTGCGAATGCCCTTTGGGCTACACAACTACGGTGCAACATGGCAGCGTCTCATTGATACTGTTCTCGGGCTCACATTAGAACCTTTCGTGTTCACCTACCTCGACGACATAATCGTAGTGACGGAGACTTTTGAAAGGCATATAGAGATACTCCAGGAGGTTTTTTCGCGGCTGAGGGAGGAGGGATTACGACTCTCTAAAGAAAAGTGCCAGTTCTGTAGGGCACAACTTAAGTATTTAGGCTACCTGGTCGACGTAGAGGGCCTCAGGCTAGATCTCGAGAAGGTATTAGCGGTGAACGTATTTCCTCGTCCAACTTCGGTAAAGCAGGTTCGCCAACTCCTTGGGATGGTATCCTGGTACCGACGTTTCATCCCTGGTCACGCGACGATGGTGGCTCCTTTAAGCGACTTATTAAAGAAGGGTCGCAAGTTTGTATGGTCCAAGGAGTGCGAGGAGGCTTTTGAGATGTGCAAACGCAAGCTAACGACCGCGCCGGTTTTGGCGTGCCCGGATTTTGGTCTGCCGTTCAAAGTGCAACCGTCGCTTCCGACGTGGGTATCGGAGCAGTGTTGAGCCAAGCGCACACGGTGGGTGAAAAGGTCATCTGTTATCTGAGCAGGGCACTGTCGAATCAGGAAAGAAAATATTCCGTGACAGAACGAGAATGCTTGGCAGTGCTGTGGGCAGTCGAGAAATTTCGGCCCTACATAGAGGGGACACGTTTCTATGTCATAACTGACCACCATTCTTTGGTCTGGCTGAATAACCTCAAGGACCCTACGGGCAGACTGGCTAGATGGGCAGTGAGGTTGCAACAGTTTGATTTCGAGGTGATCCATCGGAAAGGAAAAGAACATTTAGTGCCGGACGCACTTTCTCGAGCCGTAGTAAGTGTTGATAGCGTAGATACCCCCCAAGTTTCAGAGCGTTGGTATTCGGGTATGATAGGGAAGGTGAGGGAGGACCCCGACAAGTACGAAGGCTGGAAGGTCGTAGGAGACACGCTGTGGAAACAATTGCCTGGTCGCAAACAAAAGGGAGAAAACGCAAACGGTTGGAAGAGGGTTGTGCCGAAATCAGAGCGTGGAGATATCCTCAAAAGGTGTCATGATGATCCGAAGGCGGGACACATGGGGTTTGCCCGAACGGTGGGTCGAGTCACGCAAAGTTTTTATTGGCCGCAAATGCGGGCAGATATCCGCAAGTATGTGAGATCCTGCAAGGTGTGTCAGTCGTGCAAGGTGGAGCGGAAAGCACCGAGGGGTTTGATGGCCAGTAGGGCTGGCGAGGCGAGGTCACCATGGGAAATGATTTGCATGGACTTGATAGGGCCGCTACCCAAGTCAACCCGCGGCTACTCATATATTCTGACAATTTTGGATTACGTGACGAAGTACTCAATCATACTACCGATGCGAACTGCTACAGCATCGGCGGTTTTCCGTTTAGTAGAGGAGAATGTACTACTGATCTATGGAGTACCGAAGGTTATAGTATGCGATAATGGAGTGCAGTTCGCAGGCAAACAATTTCGGAAAGCGGTGGAAGAATATGGAGCGCGGGTGAGCTATACGGCCCTCTACTATCCTCAGGCTAATCCAGCTGAGCGTCGTAACCAGGACATAAAATGTATGTTACGATGCTACGTTGCCGACAATCACCGCACATGGGACCTATACTTGGCAAAAATTGCGTGCGCCCTGCGCACTTATCGGCACGAAGTAACGGGTTACTCTCCTCACTTTTTGAATTTCGGGAGGGAGATGGTAACCTTCAGGGAAGAGTTGGAGCCCCCAGGGGGTGGGCAGGCAAATTTCTCTCCAACGAAGAACGCGGAGGCCTTGGAGGCGATCCGCAAGGAAGTTGTGCTAAGAATGCGAAATGCAGCAAAGTCGAGCAAGGGACGTTACGACTTACGCCGAAGATATGATACCTTCCAGGTCGGGGACTCCGTGTGGAAGAAAAATTATGTCCTGTCCGATGCCACGAAAAATTTCGCAGCGAAATTGGCTCCCGCATTTATCGGTCCTTTCAAGATTAACAAGAAAACCTCAGCGTGGACTTTCGAATTGTTGGATGTAAAGGGGAAACCTGCGGGGTTATGGCACGCGAAGGACCTCAAACCGTACATTGAAGGTGAGGATAGCTAGCAGAGCGAAAGCTGAACGTCGAGCAACGCCTCAGACGTTAATACGATTAATATATTAGAACTGTGTAGTGAGCATTGAATTACGTGAGAGTTAATGCAGTGAAAATAGGTTTAGGGAAGATTAGTGTTAGGTTAGTTTAAAATTGTAGTAAGCGGTTAAATAAATAATATAAACAAGCGCAAATTATAAAGCTTACCAAGCGATCGTGGTGACTTGCGTTTTTTTTTGTTGTAAGGCTACGTATCGTTATACTCCTTTATGGTAGCTATTTTTTTTTCTTTTTCCTTCATTTTTAGTAGCTTTTGGAGGCATGTCAGGTGGTGTTGGTTCGTAATGTAAGCTAAAATAATGAAGAATAGGATGAGCCATGGTAGGATACCGTAGTTGGGTGTAAGTTAGGTGGAGGTAGAATAGTCTTACATGCGTTTAGAGAGTTAGCTCAGCCGTAATGTATAGGGTACTAGTGTTAGTCGGTAATTGTAGTCAGTAAGGTTAGATTAGATTTAACTTAGGTTAGTAATATTACGATAAGTATGACGGTGGTAGTGGGGAGTCAACGGTTGTTAGAGCAGGAAAACATACGGTGAAGGGTTAGTTAGCGGGAAGGGAACACATAGGGTAAAAGGTTAGATAAAAGGAAGTCCAGTCACGGTTTTTAGTAAGGTTTTGAGGGGTTAGTCCTACTTGCCGCTAGAGGGATGTATATAAAAAAAAGGAAAAAAAAAACGTAATTAATAGAAGAGCGAATACCGTAAGTCTGAGGGGAATCCCGTGTCGGTCGTCTCTTTTAGATTTTCTTTAAGCGTGTTTTTTTTTCTTGCTTTTCGTTCCGGTTTGATCTTCATACGATGAATCGAGCATGTTCCTAAAATCGAGATCAGTCTGCATTAGAATCTTGGATAGCAAATGAACGTAGACCAACACCAGTTTAAACAAACACATACATCAAGAAATCAAGCGAGGAAAGGTTAGGGTAGGAAGAAAGGGGCGCGGGCGGAAAAAGTAGGATTGAATGTTGATGCGGAATGAGTGTGGTGTGGTTCTAGGTCCATAAAAATCAGAATACAAGTACCCGGGAGATACCGAGGTTTTCGTGAACGAACGCGACCGAACTAGAAGAGTAGTCAGCTAAATCGGTTTTCGAGTATCGATTTCTCATTTAGAGTCGGAATCGCAGTTGAATCGGGAAAGAAATAGTCGAGAATTTCGACGAAATTCTCTGAAGCGAGGGGGGTGTCACGGTTCACAGTTTGTTGTTTTAAAATCGGAAAGAAAAAAAAAAAAAGATCCTCCACCGTCCTCCCAGAGGGAGCACGATGGAGATAGATCGCGAATCACGGCTTTCAGAATTTTACATTAAGCGTAATAAACCAACACATTGTGATTGAATGAGAGTTTAAGATAGAATTTGCCATTTAATTGAATATTAGTATGTATAGCGATAAGTTAATTTAATTATAAGTTGGATAGCTACGAGTTCGTGAAGTCGCAACGGAGGCGCCAGATGAAGGCCAGGGCAGGCATCGCACCTGAACGCACGGACCCGCCTAAGCACTACTTTACGAGCGACGCGCGCTGTTGATGTCAGCTGGCGACGTCACTGACCTGTGTCAATAGTTGACCCAGTTTTACTAAAATAGCAACAACGAAAAATCCATCTATAACGTAGGCGAAATCTAATCGAAGACATCGCTTCCCGCGCGAAACGCAATTTTGTCGTGAATGACGCACACCGCACTATCGATATTCACATCCGCAACACAAATTTACATACCAGAGTAGACGTCGGCGCCCGACAGTCGGAATCGACTGAGATCACGCAGCCAGCGGCACCCAGGGCAAAATTCGAATAGTAAATCTAAATTGCAACTGAAGACAGAATCGAGATGGATGGAAATTCATTCTTTTATGCGGCCGACCTTAACGAAATTTCGTCTGAGCTTCGTGTTAAAATTCCATCCATTCACACAACACCGGCCGAAAACTATGGAGCTTAAGCAACTTTATTCAGGAACTTCTTGCGAATAAAACGCAAAATCGGATAGTCAACATATCGAATGGAACTGAAGGGAACTTACCTGTGTGGTACTATGGACACTTTCGAAAGTATTTGTATCTCTGGGGGCCTCGACACTTTGATGAAAATATAAAAACACTCCCGTACATCTTTCGTTTTAATGTGACATTTACGTTCGAAATGTCAACAATCTGTCATCGGCCAAACGAGACAGTGGTGAGTTGAGTGTCCCAAATGTGGGCCGTTTGGTGGATGATCAACCCAACACCTTGGCGCGTGCAACTGCCAGGGTGAATGCTCCCCAACGGAGTTTGAAAATCCCGCTGCCGCCAAAAAGTTTTCCTGCGGGCGAGCTGATGGAGAAAGGCCCTCTTTTTGGCGACAGACGGGTGAGTGTGTGGAAGTCCTAATACTGGCGGCTGGAATATTGATACAAAATTCTGGTGTTTTTTTCATGAGAACTGGCGACGGAGAAGTCGAAAGGAATCAAACAAGATAAAGGAGCGAATATAAGAAGTCGACGAGGGAAGCAGTTTGTCGATCCGGTCAACAAGGAAGTTCTCGAATAGTTACGACGCTGGCGATTTCGACCCGGCGGTTTGCGTGGAAATTCCGGTGCGAGGAGCGATCCGAGCAGCAGGCAATTGCGAAGGAGTTGTGCGATCAGGACTTCAATGAGATTACATCGACCGCAAAAATAAGGTAGTGTGCACACTAGGCTTAATTAGAATAAGAACTTTGTTGAATATCTTTAATTTGAATACGAGATTGAGTGTAGAATAGTGAAATATAAAGATAATTGTAGCCGGAATTGTAAAAAAAACGAATTCTGAGAGTTTTTAATTGTGAATCGTCGGAAACGGTTGATTTCGGTTAGAACCTAGTGAAAAGTCTTTAGTGCGAGATTTATAAGAGAGCTGGAATAATCAGCCGAGAGGGACGAGTGGAACGACGACGTTCACTTCTCGCTTCGGAGCGTCGTTGATGAGGTGATTTCGGGGTTTTGAAGCGAGTGGCGCCTGAACCACCCCACCTCCGGTGAGCGAAGCCTCCCGAAATCACCCCCCGTGGATAAAGTTGAGTCCAGGGGTTTTTCGTGAGTCGCTGAAACGTAGTAACGTAACACACCGTTTCGCCAGCCAACACCCAGCTACAACCCGCCACCACCGGATTCCCAGGCCGCAACGCGACGAACCACAGTATATTAACACCCGCGAAACGGATGCATATACGCGAAACACCCCAATCCACTGTACGATTCAAATCAATTCAAATTCAAATTCAATTCAATTCAATCAATTCAAAATATAAACATCCCGAGATCTGTCACTGCGAACTAGATCACAATCACCTGCACAATTCCGAGATCAGCTGGGTTCCATGGAGTGAGTCGAAGCAGCAGACATTCACGATGGATTTGAAATTCGAACAGGTTGAGGACGTCGAATAGGTCGAATATGTCGAATATTCGGCACGAGCAGCGAGAGTAGCGGTACGTGTCGGAGAACCGCTATTCGTGGGCGGAATGGGAAGGACAGCTCGGAACGTTCTTTCCTTTTACAACTGGCAGTTGAAGCGGTCGGACGTTATCGAATTGACTCAGTGAAGGCGCGTGTGGTAATTTGCTTGGCTTTCTTGCCCTTTTACAACTTGCAGTTGAAGCGGTCGGACGTTATCGAATTGACTCAGTGAAGGCGCATGTGGTAATTTGCTTGGCTTTCTTGCCCTTTTACAACTTGCAGTTGAAGCGGTCGGACGTTATCGAATTGACTCAGTGAAGGCGCATGTGGTAATTTGCTTGGCTTTCTTGCCCTTTTACAACTTGCAGTTGAAGCGGTCGGACGTTATCGAATTGACTCAGTGAAGGCGCGTGTGGTAATTTGCTTGGCTTTCTTGCCCTTTTACAACTTGCAGTTGAAGCGGTCGGACGTTATCGAATTGACTCAGTGAAGGCGCATGTGGTAATTTGCTTGGCTTTCTTGCCCTTTTACAACTTGCAGTTGAAGCGGTCGGACGTTATCGAATTGACTCAGTGAAGGCGCATGTGGTAATTTGCTTGGCTTTCTTGCCCTTTAACAACTTGCAGTTGAAGCGGTCGGACGTTATCGAATTGACTCAGTGAAGGCGCATGTGGTAATTTGCTTGGCTTTCTTGCCCTTTTACAACTGGCAGTTGAAGCGGTCGGACGTTATCGAATTGACTCAGTGAAGGCGCATGTGGTAATTTGCTTGGCTTTCTTGCCCTTTTACAACTTGCAGTTGAAGTGGTCGGACGTTCTCCAATTGGCTCAGTGAAGGCGCATGTGCGAAGGCGCCTGTGAAGATTTGCTTGGTTTCTTCCTTCTACCACGTGCAGTTGGAGTGGTCGGACGTTCTCCAATTGGCTCAGCGAAGGCGCATGTGCGAAGGCGCCTGTGAAAAGTTGCTTGGTTTCTTCCTGTTACAACGTGCAGTTGAAGTGGTCGGACGTTATCCATTTGGCTCAGCGAAGGCGCATGTGCGAAGGCGCCTGTGAAAATTTGCTTGGTTTCTACCTGTTACAACGTACAGTTGAAGTGGTCGGACGTTATCCAATTGGCTCAGCGAAGGCGCATGTGCGAAGGCGCCTGTGAAAATTTGCTTGGTTTCTGCCTTCTACAACGTGCAGTTGAAGTGGTCGGACGTTATCCATTTGGCTCAGCGAAGGCGCATGTGCGAAGGCGAAGTATCAGCGAAGTATCGCAGGACTTTTTGGCCAAGGGAATTACGAATAACACAGTGTAACACATTTGGCAATGAGGAAGGCATTTTTACGTAAGTGAGAAGACGAAAAATTAATTTTTATTTTATAATTATTTTGAAATATGAAATTTATTGAAATTGTGTAACTGTATATTTACGCGAAGCGCAATCGATATGACATCTTCTTAATGAATGCTACGTCGTCGGTATAAATGCTATCAGCTGTTGTCGTTTTTGGATAAGATAAAAATATTCATGAGTCTAAGGAAAGCTAAGTAATTATTTAATTCATCGAACGCGGTAGAAGCTGTCATTTTATGATTTATTTCTTTGATAATAACATTTTCGATTAAAAGTTTATTAGAAACAGTTCAAATACCCAAAAAATTAAATTAAAATGTATTAATTTACTAAAATATGAACGAAAACATTTTATTGTGTCATAGTCGGCTAAGATAAGATAAGATAAAAATATACAAGTAGACTGATTGGGACAAGTAGTTCCGGCAACCAAAAAAAAAAAGATTTGAGTGGTGGTCGACGAAATAGGCAGCTTGTGGCAGGTGCTCGCTCGCATATATATATACGTGTAGGTGTATCGCCCCATAGCGGAGGGGTGATTGTTCGCGAAGGAGTATCCGGTGAGCCGAACCTCACTCAGCGGCTCTCGGCTCAATATTGGGTGAGTGAGTGGCGCCAACGACCCGTCTCCGACGAGTTACACCCGGGACCCAAACGAGCCGAACCGGAACTCGCTCCCCCTAGACCGGGAGGGTAACAATATATATATATATATATATATATATATATATATATATATATATATATATATATATATATATATATATATATATATATATATATATATATATATATATATATATATATATATATATATATATATATATATATATATATATATATATATATATATATATATATATATATATATATATATATATATATATATATACAGTGGCGGCTCGTCATGGTGGGCCAGATGGGCCGGGCCCACCCTATAAAACACATAAATAATAATTTTAAATAAAAGTTTGATTCATCATATACATATAATTCTTATACATTTAACCTATGCGAATCAACTTTCGCGTTAAAAAACCAATCTATGCATTTTATCATTTTATCATTATCAGCATTTTATCATTCATTCATAGTGTCATACAAACATTGAATGTCCATCGTGCAATGTATCAACATATGCTCATATATCTAACACAATTACTACAATTTGCTTTTTGCTTGCGAGCATAAACTATACAATACAATATAAGTTAACACGCGCCCGGTCATCGACAGCGTCAGGTCATCGCCAGGTGTAAAAACCTTCACAGCAAAATTCATCGAAACTGCAAATTGCAGTCAGACGCCGCATCAGCGATTTGTAGCAAATAAATACCACTCATAATCGATTGTACTAGTTGTTAAGAATTTGTAATTGTGAAATAAAGACGCAAGGTTTTGCCTTGCTGGTATTTTTTTAAAGAAACTCGACGGAGTTTTATTAACTGGTGCCCGAGCAGGGACCACTCTTCGCTACACCGCGTTTAATAAAGTAGATAAATTTCTTTTCGCTAAGTTCCGCGAGTAGTACGAGTAGTACGGGAACTAATCGAGGTAAAGGTATTGGATCGAGCATTAGCCATAGTTAGCTCGCTAAAATCACTTCTGAGGCTGGAAAGTGGTCCAATACTTCTCGAGTACGGGAAAAAACTTTGTGAACAAAGTACCGTGGTGATAGAATTTATTTAAAAAGGTCGCGCGATAACCAAGCCGGCATCGTGGTGTTTTGAGGGAAAGAGGCCCCCCAGTAACCATTAAGGTAAACAGGAGTTAACGGAGTTAACAGCCGCCCTCAGCAGCGAAAGAAGTGGTCAACAGTAAGCAACCGTGTGATATCCCTAAGAAAGCAGACTTAGCCACCTGCGCGGAATCCTGGAAGCTGCAGACGAAAAATTAAACCAGCATGCAGGCTTTGAACATTTTAGCAATACTGTAAGTAATAAATCAAGATTTTTTTATAATTGTAAAAAACAAAAGGAAAAGGAAAAATTCTATTGAATGAAATCAGAATCAGTAAAATAATTGTAAAATAGAAAAATATCACCATACATATCAAGGAGAAAATTATTAAAATATATGAAGGAAAAATTTACAAAGCAAATTTTAAAGTTTTGATATTTTATTTATTAGTTATTTAAGTAAAAATACACAGCAATATTCTTATATCGAGTGACCAATATTGAAGTGATACAATTGTGAAAGTGATTTTTGTGAAAGTTGTTTTTTTATTGTGAAAGTGGTCTGTAGTTACATAAATTATAAAGCGAATCTTACCTTACGAGGATGGCAAATCCGAGCAATCTTATTCGACCCTCACGTTTAAATTTGGGAGAAATTCCTCCTCAAATCGAAGTTGGAGATCAAGCTACTCCTCCTATTCCTTCTAACCCACAAAATGTCAGTAATATTCAGCTCAACGCTGACCTTGTGCAATTAGTGACACAGTTAGTATCAAACACCTTACAAATTGAGGGCAGACGGCTTTTCGATTCTTATATGAATCCTGCATCAGATGCAAATAATGAGTATGATATCCCTATAAACATTGGAAATGAAAGGGATTTATCCGACATGGATAAAATCCCTGATGTCGTAAAGAGCTTACGAACATTCTCGGGTGATGCAAGTGAGTTTTCTTCCTGGAGAAAGAGCGTAGAAAGAATCTTAAAAATCTACGCACACCTACAAGGCACACCCAAATATTTCGGTATTCTGTCGGTAATACGGAACAAGATCATAGGACAGGCTGATATAGCCCTTGAATCCTATAATACACCGTTGAATTGGCCGAAAATTTCAAAATGCTTAACCTTACACTATGCTGATAAACGTGATCTTGGTACGCTCGAGTACCAGATGACGACGCTAGTGCAGGGTAATAGCACCATCCATGAATTCTACCAAATCGTGTATCACCATCTATCCCTCATCCTAAATAAGCTATCGGCAATGGACATGGGCCAGGAATCCTTGCGCAATATGACCCAAGCTTACCGGGACAAAGCCCTTGATACCTTCGTGCGCGGTCTCAAAGGTGATCTACCACGCTTACTGAGCATCCGTGAACCTGTAGATCTACCGCAGGCCTTACACTTATGTTTGAAGCTTCAAAACGTAGATTACAGGTCTCAGCACGCGCATCATTCGCACACGACAACGCGAAGAAATCATTTGAGCATGCCATCTAGTACACCACCCCCAATTCCACCTAAAAGATTTGGTGCACAACATAAATCCTCGGCACCTCACATTCCGAAACGCGATTTCTTCCCTGAATTACTCAATAATCCTAACAACCCACAGCCACCACAATTCCGCAGACAAACCTATCATCCTAACGCTTTCAACCCGAACCACAGACCGCTACCACCTAAACCACGGCAATACGAGCCAATGGACGTTGACCAGTCTATCAGATCACAAGCGGTAAATTATCAGAATAGACCGCCTCTTAGACAGCAACATCAAGGTGCTCATAAACGCGCCACCTCTCAACATGCACATGTACCTAACAAGCAGCAAAGAATTTTTAACCTGGAACATAGTGCTACAACCACAAATGACGCTCACGACCCCACGTACGACGAACATTACCAGTGTGACGAACATTACTACTATGACGAACGCAACGAACCTAATGCCTGCGAAGACTCACCTTCAGACGCAACTAACACAGGAAACAATTACCATATTGACAATCAGGAGCAACAGGACGAAATACATTTTTTAGACTGCTGAGCTCTTCGCTACCGTATATGGAATACGCTGCGAAGAGCGGAGAAACCCTAAAATTCTTAATCGACACCGGTTCAAATAAGAATTATATCCAGCCACGATTTATACGAAATCCTATCCCAAACGAAAAACCTTTTAGAGCCAACTCAGTCGGTGGACCGATAGATATAACACAACATGCTTATGTCAGTCTATTCGGCCCTAAAATTAATAAGCTCAAATTTTATCTTTTGCCGCCTCTTAAAACCTTCGCCGGAATAATCGGAAATGACAGCTTAAAGGCACTTCAGGCTGTCATCCATACTAATAACGACTTTATGACCATTAAACATAATCTTAAAATTCCATTGAAGCAACAAATCTCACAAGCAGTTAACCACCTAAATTTACGAACTGCTCATCTGACTGACGAACAAAACAAACGACTTAAACACATCTTAGGAAAATACCCTAATTTATTCTCTGAGCCGAGCGAAAAACTGACGTACACCACCTCCGTCAAGGGCGAAATTCGCACCACTACCAATGACCCAGTCTATGCAAAATCTTATCCCTACCCGATGGCCCTTAAAGATGAAGTAGAGAAAGAAATACAAAAACTACTGGATGATAACATCATAAGGCCATCAAAATCCCCGTATAACGCACCAGTTTGGATTGTCCCGAAGAAGCAAGACGCTTCAGGCGAAAGGAAATTCCGAATGGTTTTTGACTATCGCAAACTAAACTCGGTCACCATCTCTGATGCGTACCCAATACCGGACATTAATGATGTTCTCTCTAATTTGGGAAAAAATCAGTTTTTTTCAACAATTGACTTGAAAAGCGGGTTCCCTTAGGGGAATCTGATATTGAGAAAACTGCTTTTTCCATCAATAATGGAAAATTTGAGTTTGTTCGACTACCATTTGGATTGAAAAATGGACCAGCCATTTTTCAAAGAGCACTAGACGACATCTTAAGGAGTCATATTGGGAAACGCTGTCGTATTTATATCGACGACATTATAGTTTTTGGCAAAGACGAAAACGAACACCTCGAGAACCTTGACATTATTCTAAACACACTCAAAAACGCCAATATTAAAATAAATCTAGATAAGTGCGAATTTCTCAAGAAGGAAGTCGAGTTTTTAGGCTTTGTTGTTAGCGTAGAGGGCATTAAAACCAACCCTAAAAAGGTGGAGGCCATCGCTTCCTTTCCGCCTCCTAGAACATTGAAGGATTTGCGCTCTTTTCTTGGTATGGCGG
This sequence comes from Nemotelus pantherinus, assembly GCA_963978885.1. NCBI lineage: Eukaryota > Metazoa > Arthropoda > Insecta > Diptera > Stratiomyidae > Nemotelus > Nemotelus pantherinus. The sequence goes on along the minus strand of OZ022264.1, from coordinate 103,411,786 downwards.
GATACTACCGTCGATTTATCAGGGACTATGCGAAAATCGCAAAGCCCCTGACATCTCTCTTGAGAGGGGAAGATGGACGAGTGTCCAAGCATGCTTCCAAAAACAAACCTATTTCTCTAGACAAGAACGCAATGGAGGCGTACAACAAATTAAAAAATATTCTTATCTCTCAGGATGTGGTACTATCCCATCCGGACTTCAAAAAGCCTTTCGAGCTAACCACCGACGCTTCCAACTATGCAATCGGTGCTGTTCTATCGCAAGACAACAGACCCATTTCATTCCTGTCGAGAACGCTTCGCAAACCTGAAGAGAATTACGCGACGAATGAAAGGGAGATGTTGGCGATCATATGGTCACTGAACCAACTTAGAAACTATTTATACGGATCAAGTAAGGTCAGAATCTTTACCGATCATCAGCCACTCACATACGCCCTAAGCTCAAAAAACACCAATAGCAAATTAAAGCGATGGAAATCGATACTCGAGGAGTACGATTACGAGTTACGGTATAAACCAGGTAAGGCAAATGTTGTGGCTGACTCCCTTTCGAGACCACCCCAAATAATCAGTGATTTAGCTCCTAAAACTCCTCAAAGCCCAGAAATAAACTCCATGACTCCCACACAGCATAGCGATGAAAGCTCATCGCAAAACCTTATTCCTTCCGTAGAAACCGCAGTCAACGCCTTCAGGAACCAACTCATCCTGAAAACCGGCGATGAGAATAGTTATCAGATTTTGAACCCATTTGACGGCTACACAAGACATATAATAATCCAGGCAAACTACTCTGAACGAGACATAATCAATATCTTCAAGAGATACTTGAATCCTAACACGATAAACGGACTACTTACAGACGAACCAACGATGGGCCTCATCCAACAAATCTACCCACACCACTTTAGAGATTATAAAATCCGCTACACCCAGAAAATGGTTGAAGACATACCAAGCGAGGCAGAACAAGAAGAAAGGATTCTACGCACCCATAGAAGAGCTCACCGCAATGCAGAAGAAAACCGTCTGCAAATACTTGAAAATTTTTATTTCCCCAAAATGTCTTCTAAAATCAGGCAACTAGTGAAGCTCTGCACTATATGCAGAGAAAATAAATATGACAGGCACCCAAACAAACCGTATCTCCAGCCTACGCCTATTCCTAACTACCCAGGACACACTGTGCATATCGATATCTTTACCACCGAAAAACAGCGTGTCTTGACTGCCATAGACAAATTCAACAAGTTTGCGCAAGCAAAAGTACTCCCGTCCAAATCGTCCGAGGACATTAAACGACCCCTAAGAGATATACTGTTTTTCTACTGCATCCCAGAGAATGTGGTAATTGACAACGAAGGAGCACTTCGATCCGCGGCATTATCTTCCATGCTAGAAGATGAACTGAAGATTAACCTCTTCCGCACACCTCCATATAAAAGCGAGGTAAATGGACAGGTCAAACGCTTTCACTCCACATTAATAGAGATCATGAGATGTCTGAAAAAAGAAGGACCCCCACGAACTTTTGAAGAACTGCTAGAAAGAGCGGTTAATGAATACAACTTCACTGTCCACTCCACTACAGGCAAAAAACCTGTAGAACTGTACCTTGGTAGAATCCCAAATCTCACCCCTGAAGAACTCGAAAACGCCCGCATGAGTAACATAGAAAAGCTTAAACTAAAACAGAATAAGGACATTAAAAATCATAACAAAAACAGACAGCCAACAAAGGACTACGAGACAGGACAGGTAGTATATGTCAGACAAAATAAACGAATTGGTTCAAAGTTAAATCCAAGATATCGACAAGAAGTGATAAAAGAAAATAGAAATACAACAGTTTTAACCGAATCAGGAAAAATAATCCACAAGGATAAAATACGAAATTAATTCCCTTTTCAGATCTATTACCCACTTGGTTTCGACAACGATACAAATACTGGACTATACGAACTCCCAAATTGTTTCTTTCCATTTGGGACAGACGAAAATAAGGGACGGAAACTACAAAATAATACACGTAATAGACCTGGACCAGTACGAGCAATTTATCACAAACACGCAGACTATCCTGAATCTCCCACTAGTTCAACATCATCCTCTCTCCCGCTATCTAGCGTTCGAACTCCAACAAATTGAAACACTCGTACAAAATTTAAAACCTCGTAAAGTAAGAAGATCGCTTAACTTTATCGGCTCAGCATGGAAATGGTTGGCCGGAAACCCTGACCACGAAGATTATGTCACCATTAAAGAAAAAATAAACAATGTCTTAAAGAATAACAATAAGCAAGTTGTAATTAATCAAATGTATAATGAGCGAATTAATAAAATAACGAGAATAACTAATGAAATTGAAAAGCTATTAAAAGAAGAGAAAAAAACTGATAATAATATTGTCGTAGAAATTCAGTTTAAAATTAAATTAATTAAAGAAGAACTAAAGAATATCAATTACGCCATCCATTGGGCAAAAATGGGTATCATAAACTCACTCATTTTATCTAAGACAGAAATTAAATTAGCTACTGATACCCTTCAAAAAGAATTGTTACCATTCTCAACAATTGAAGAAGCATTAGACTTCGCAGAGATCAAAATCATTATAAATAACGCAACAATTCTATACATTATTAACATACCAATTACAAAAACAGAAATATATGAAACGTTACTTGTTAAGCCAATCAAAAAAGGAAATTTGATAAACGACATTGTGTTTGACAAAATTTTGAAGAATGAAGAAAAAATCTATGGAATCTATAAGAATTGTAAATCCTTTAATAACTTATTCATTTGTAAAGAATCTGACATCTTAGATATAAGCGGCACAAATTGTATACCTAAATTGCTAAAAAGTTCAAATGCCACCTGCAACAAGGTAAATGACCAACATGTACCAACCATCGACGAAATTTCGCCCGGATGCCTGCTATTGAATGGATTTGCTGGACAATTAGAAGTTGAAAACTCAACACACAACCTTAACGGCACTTACCTCGTCAAATTTCACAACACCACAATAACAATACAAGGACAAACATATGTCTCACAAGAAGTGTCTACCATTCAAGCACTCCCCGCTATACTACAGCCGCCCCCTGAAGGTAAAATACATCAAGAGCGCCTATCACTAGAGATGTTGAACGAGATACATATAAACAACACCGATAAAATCGAGATGCTGCAAACCGAAAGCAAAATACATCAATTTACATCATACGGTCTAACCGCATTATTAGCGATCACAGCATCTGCATATTTGCTTTGGAGACTTCATCTGAAAGGAGGTAATCCTGAAATAATAATAACTCCATCCATTCCAGATATCAAATCACCGCAACCTGTAGCACCACCACCGCTTATCATTCCACCGACCATACCGCAGCCAAGATTCAACAATCTCCCATATTTTTGACGATCGGGGACTATCGTATCCAAGAGGGGAAGAGTTAACACGCGCCCGGTCATCGACAGCGTCAGGTCATCGCCAGGTGTAAAACACCTTCACAGCAAAATTCATCGAAACTGCAAATTGCAGTCAGACGCCACATCAGCGATTTGTAGCAAATAAATACCACTCATAATCGATTGTACTAGTTGTTAAGAATTTGTAATTGTGAAATAAAGACGCAAGGTTTTGCCTTGCTGGTATTTTTTTAAAGAAACTCGACGGAGTTTTATTAACTTATATGCGTACATCTTGTACACATAAATATATGTTCAATCCCATAAACGACTCGATGGGCAGACGCATCACTGGCCCATTCACAAAACCTCTACATCATCTACATACATTATGCTACAAACATAAGTATGTATAAGCGAAGGTATAAGTTCGCGTTTGTGCGTTTATCGATTTCTGTTCTTCTACCATCAATAAGTCTCGGTGGGCACAAACATCACTGGCCCACTATGCGTTGTTTTCAGTCCAAACTGCGATCTATGAACAATCGCAGCCAAATTGATTGTATATTGCGCTGGCTCTTGATGTATGAAAAATTGACGCATGCAATCGCGTCCAAATCGATGTTGCATATTGGGCCAGCCCATCATGCGCTCACATGCGTAGGAAAGAAAAAAGCAAAATGTTGACAACGCAGAGAACGTAAATATACGCGACGTGAGGAAAACGATAATATAATATTAGCTTCAAGTTGCTTAGCTAGGCGCTGTTTTAATGAATTTTCAATGAAAGCAAGGAATTGGAGGAAGGCCGAAAGTACGTTCGATGATATGGGTTTCATGTTTGCTTTTGATTGCTGTTCATGTTCGATATGCCGACACTTGAAGGAAAGAATAAAAAATAACGGAATATTTATAAGAACGTTTTTGTAGTCAGTGCATGTGAATTGTAGTTAGCTGCATGAGTAGTGCTAATTTTATAAGTGAAAGTGTAATAATTTGAAATTTAGATTGATTTTCTTTTGCAAGCTGTGGATTTTATTTGCTTATTATATATTCTTGCAAAGTGATTAATTATAATGATGGCCCAGATTGATGAAGGTGGAATTCGTCAGGTAATGACAAATAGCTCAGACATTGTTTTTTTTCTTCTTCAAAATAAATTTTCAAACTTATCTTACGAAGATAAATTAATAGCTCATAAATTAAAACCGTGCCCAGAAATGAAAAAAATGTTATTCAAAGATGGTAGTAAATATAGAAATTTTAAGGTTCAATGGTACGAGAAGTGCAAATGGCTTACGGGCAGCGAAATAACGTGTAAATTATATTGTTGGAATTGTTTGCTTTTTAATGATAAGTCGGTCACTTCGTGGAATTCAAGCGGTTATAATGATTTAAGGGGGGAGATACATGTAACTGCTAAAACAAAAACGATTTTTTTTTATTGCATCAAAGTGTTCGAAATACTCTTAAAATATACCAAAAGAAGTTTTGAAGCGATATTCGTATTAGTTCTCGAGTTATAGCCAGTTATAGACAGCGCGGCGTTCCCCAGGTCGGTGGAGCTTTAGAACTTTAAACGCGTTTTTCTCAAAGTAGTACTTTTTCAATTGCCGTACAAGATATCTCAAAAAATATTGAACCTATTCGGCTCAAATTTATATCACATGTACAAAAGAGTATTATCTCATCGTTGAACCTACATTTTCTTGTAATTTCAGAAAAATAATTAGTTTACCAATGTTTAAAACGTGATTTTTTTGAAAAAAAATCGATTTTTTTTTTAAATCTAATATTAATGTAAAAATTTGATTTTTTTTTCTAAATTTTATTGGTTCACCTATGAATAATAGATCTCATTAACATATTTTTTTTTCTTTGAACGCTGCAAGTTTCTCAGAAAAGGCGTTAAGTTGTACGAGGCTGTTTTTGATGTGTTTTTTTCATTTGCTCGCATCGCCTCCATTTTGTGTTAAAAAGTTATTAAAAAAATATTTTCATTTACTATAAGATATGTACTTTGAGGATTTAATACTAAAATTTTTCTGAATAAACAATATATATATTTTAAGTCAATCTGAAATTAGCAATTTCTTTTCCATTTTACATGTATTTCCCCCCTTAAAGCATCTAGGTGAATCTATTCAAAAACACACTAAATCAGAGCATCACACATATGCTTCTCTAAAAGCAAAACTTTTTGGGAAGCAAAATATTGAAACTTCCCTCAATTCTGCTTACCGGGAAAGTATTATAAAACACAATAAAACCGTCACAACCAATAGATCAATGATATCCCGGCTAATAGACATGACAATTTATTTGGCAACGCAAGAGCAGGCATTCAGGGGTCACGATGAATCACAAAATTCTTTTAATCAAGGAAATTTTAAAGAGTTGGCACACTTATTAACTAAATACGACAGTAAATTTAAACTTTTCCTGGATGAGTCTTCTGTTTTCAGTGGTACTTCTAAAACAATTCAAAACGATCTCATCATTAGTATATGTACTGTATTAAAAAACTTTATATTTTCTGAGATTCATAAAGCACCTTGTTATTCCTGGCAAATTGATGAGACCACTGACACCAAGTGTTTGTCTCAATTATCAGTGATTTTTCGGTACGTTACAGAACAAGGCATTTCAGTAGAGAGATTCATGGGTTTTTTTGATGTAAGTGAAGGGAAAAAAGCTGGAGATCTCTACAATTTACTAATTAAAACATTTGAGCATTTCGATATTGCCAACAAACTAGTGGGACAAACCTATGATGGTGCCTCTGTGATGTCGGGGGACTTGAATGGCTTGCAGAAAAAAATTAAAGACATTGCCCCTCAGGCATTATTTATACACTGCTACGCCCACAGATTGAATTTAGTTTTACAAGATGCTGCTTGCAAAATAAAAGAATGCCGTATTTTTTTCGCGAATTTGACTGGATTAGTAGCATTTTTTTCAAACTCTACTAAACGAACTAGTGTACTTGATAAAGTGTTTGGTAGGCGGCTACCTAATTGCAGTAATACACGATGGAACTTTAAGTCTCGAACAATTGAAATTCTTTCAAATAGTACAAATGAGTTGCTGGAAGTATTCGAAACATTTTTAGAAGATGAAGCTTTTGCCCAAGATAAAGAAACAATCAAAGAGTCTGTGGGTTTCATGCATATTTTATCGGACTTTTCGTTTTTATTTTTGCTTAAAACTTTCAGCCTTATATATCAACAAACAGATGTTCTATTTAACATTTTACAATTACGCAGTTCAGATATTAATTATTGTAAAGAGCGAGTTAGTAACTTACTACTAACTTTGAAATCGTATAGAGAAGACCACACATATTTTGAAAAAAGTTTTGACGATGTTTGTAATAATGTTGGGCAGCCGGTTAAAAGACGTAAAATGGATTATGATGGCATTTCAGATGCTAAAACTTATTTTAAAAGACTTTACGCGGAAATTTTAGATCTGATAACTACTCAAATTGAAACTAGATTTTCAGATATGAAAAAATTAGATTTTACCAACTTAATTAACAGTAATAATTTCAAATCATTTACGAAAGCTTTTCCCGAAAATCTACTAGACTCTCTTCTCGACAGCTATCCCAAAATGTTTGACAAAAGTAAGCTACGAAACGAACTATGTGTGTGGTACTCTGATCCTAATATATTTGGCACCACGCAAAATTTATCGAACGTTTTAATTTTTATAACTGATAATAAGTTACAAACGGAAGTATCGGAAATTTATAAATTGCTTAGTCTAGTTGCTTCACTTCCATCTTCTTCCACTTCAGTTGAACGAAGTTTCTCAGCTCTAAAGAGAATAAAAACCTTTTTACGGAGTTCAATTTGTCAGTCAAGGCTATCCGATTTAAGTACAATAGCAATTGAAAGGGATTTAATTAAAATGTTGCAAGAAGATGACAATTTCAAATTTCACGATAAAATAATTGATCACTTTGCTTCAAGTAAAAATAGACGGATCGAATTAATTTATAAGCATGTGTAGTTAATTATATAGTGCATGATAGCGTTTTAATCTTTATTTTTAAATGCGTTTGAAAAATGTTAAGTTTGTTGTAGCATATTTTGTATGTACATATGTATATTAAACCACTTGAAATACATGTTTTAGTTTTTTATATTTAGTATTGAGATGCATTGAAATGCATGCGAATGATTTTATTATTATTTTTTTTTTTTTTTTTTTTGGTGAGCAAAAGTCCGCGCCATAACCCTCCACGTGGGTGCCCACCGGAAACAGGGTCGCGTAAACGGCTGCTGGCTAAGTTGTTTGGCAACATTTGGTGTAGGCACATCACATCTTAGTTATCGTGCTGACTTTACTATCAGTGTAATTTTGGCTATGACTGTGATGTTAGAAAGAGGGGTTCTACCGCGCTTCCAGTTTAGCGGGCATGAGCCAGGATATAATATTTGACTAAACTATTTGTCGGAAGTCTATCGGCTGCGTAAACGTAGTAAGTAACTAACTAGAACAGAGAGAATGGGTGGCTCGGATGTAAAGTGTGCATATAGGTGTTATATAAATAGTAAGTAAAACATTAAATTTTATTTATTTGAAATAACTGGATGTACACTGACCGTAATAGAAGAAAATTAACAAAAATTCATTTGAATATCTATAAAAAACTGGGCCCACCCAATCTCAACAAGCACGAGCCGCCACTGTATATATATATATATATATATATATATATATATATATATATATATATATATATATATATATATATATATATATATATATATATATATATATATATATATATATATATATATATATATATAAGGAAATATGAGTTTTCGGCGAAACGAGTTTAATACTAGTAAAAAGACGGGATTATCAATAACAAAGGGTGTTACGTGTAACAAGAACCCGAGGCCTAACCAACGACCAATCGACAAGCATGTACGGGCGTACACCTCGCAATGCCGAGCCATTTACATTTGGAAAAAAAAAAACAACCCTTTCCGGGAAGGGTTGCCTATGTTCAAACCGCGAAACCACCACTCAAATTGATAGGCTAACAAATGTTGTTTTGAACGTTGCATCCGACTTGTGTCGTGTACTAGTCGGATGTCGACGATTTAGCACTTAGCTAAAATAATGCTACATAGTATGTATACATTACATGCCGTAGAGATAAGACTAAACTAAGAATTAAACTAATTAAATCTAAGCGACGCGCTGCCGACGGAGTGGCTGAAGCAGGGCCTGCGCGTCCACTCGCTGGTAATCCCGGAGCTAGCTGTGTTACGGGTGAGCCACCACCTGAAAGAGAAATATATAAACTGATCATGTTCCTCAATCACCTACTCATACATACTTACCTGCAACCTCCTACGGAGCCGCAACGTGACGAACCACAGTATATTAACACCCGCGAAACGGATGCATATACGCGAACCACCCCAATCCACTGTACGATTCAAATCAATTCAAATTCAATTCAATTCAATCAATTGAAAATATAAACATCCCGAGAACTGTCACTGCGAACTAGATCACAATCACCTGCACAATTCCGAGATCAGCTGGGTTCCATGGAGTGAGACGAAGCAGCAGACATTCACGATGGATTCGAAATTCGAATATGTTGAAGCCGTCGAATAGGTCGAATATGTCGAATATTCGGCACGAGCAGCGAGAGTAGCGGTACGTGTCGGAGAACCGCTATTCGTGGGTGGAATAGAAGAAGCAGCACTCAGTCATCTGCTAGAAGGGGAGTTTCGGTTCATGGGGGATGGCATCGGTTGCACCGGGAGAGTAGAACATATAATCAAGACCAACTCGCTTCCAATCAAGCAACGATACTATCCGGTGTCTCCAGCCGTACAGAAACATATTGATGCCGAATTGAACGAGATGATCAAAGATGGGATAGTAGAACCATCGTCGAGTCCCTGGGCCTCACCTATCATCCTTGTGAAGAAGAAAGACGGAACGTATCGATTCTGCGTAGACTATCGCAAGTTGAATCGAGTCACGGAACATGATGCGTACCCGCTACCCTACGTGTCGGCTACTCTAGATTAGCTACGTGACGCAAAGTACTTATCGTCGCTGGATATAAAGTCGGCCTATTGGCAGGTGCCCATGGCGGAGCAGTCCAAGAAGTTTACCGCGTTCACCGTGCCACACCGAGGGTTATTCCAGTTTAGAAGGATGCCTTTCGGCCTACAGAACGCCCCGGCGACTTGGCAACGACTAATTGACCAAGTCCTCGGACCCGATCTCGAACCCTATGTGTTCACCTACCTAGATGACATCATAGTGGTAACGCAGGACTTCGCGAAACACATGGAGATTCTTAGAGAAGTTTTCAGGCGTCTAAGACAGGCCGGTCTGAAAGTGTCCCGTGAAAAGTGTGAGTTTTGTCGGTCGCAGATGAAATACTTGGGATATGTGGTAGATGAGAAGGGATTGAACATGGACCCGGACAAGGTCCGGAGTATGTCGCAGATTCCGCCGCCTACGAATGTGAAGGGGTTAAGGCAGTTCCTGGGCATGGTGTCGTTGTATAGGAGGTTTATACCCGACTTTGCCACGATGACGGCGCCACTGAAAAATTTGCTGAAGAAAAACCAAAAATTTGTGTGGACCCAGGACTGTGAGACCGCCTTCACCCAGGCGAAGATCAAATTATCTGCAGCACCAATCCTCACCTGTCCGGACTACACTCTCCCCTTCTCGATCCAGACGGACGCATCGGATTTGGGTCTAGGCGCTGTGCTGTCGCAAACACAGACGGATGGAGAAAAGGTAATTTGTTACCTTAGTCGATCGCAGACGAAGGCGGAGCGGAAATATTCAACCACCGAGAACGAATGCCTTGCGGTTCTATGGGCTGTTTAAATTTGAGGCCTTATGTAGAAGGAGCCAAATTCACAGTAGTCACGGACCATTACTCACTCGTGTGGTTGAATAATTTGAAGGACCCGTCGGGGCGGTTGGCGAGGTGGGCAATACGGCTGCAACAGTACCCTTTCGAAATTGTTCATCGGAAGGGAAAGGAACACCTAGTACCAGATGCACTATCACGTATGTTGCCAAGAGAACAGGTGGCGACCCTAGAGACAACTGAGGATAATTGGGTCGAGTCAATGAAACGGAAGGTCTTAGGGGCGCCTGAACGATACGCGGGTTGGCGAGTGAAAGATGATTTCTTATGGAAGCGGGTGCCGGGTCGGTATCCAGAACTGGAGGGGGGGTGAGGAATGGAGGCGAATCATTGCGAAAGCGGAAAGAAGTGAAATCCTTCGTCGGCTGCATGACGACCCCACGGCAGGACACATGGGTGCCAGTCGTACACTAAGTCGGGTGGCGGCACGATTTTACTGGCCAAAAATGTCCGCGGACATAACCACTTACGTGCGGAAATGCAAGGTCTGTCAGGCTAACAAAGTCGAAAGAAAAGCCCCAGTGGGATTCATGGTCTCTCGAAGTGGAGAGCCCCAGCAGCCATGGGAAATGGTATGCGTAGACCTGGTAGGGCCCCTACCTCGTTCCAGCCAGGGATACACCATGATTCTGACTGTCTTAGATTATGTCACTAAATTCACGTTGCTCTTTCCCTTACGACAAGCTACGGCGTCTGCAGTGTGTCGTGTGATAGAGGATAACGTATTCCTAATGTTCGGAGCGCCAAGGTGGATAGTTTGTGACAATGGGGTTCAATTTCGGGGAACATCATTTCAGCGATTGGCTGACTCCTATGGAACTGAACTTAAGTTCACTGCCTTATACCATCCTCAGGCTAACCGGGCAGAAAGAAGGAATCAGGATATCAAACGCATGCTACGCTCATACGTTGTTGGCAACCACCGTGAGTGGGATAAAAACCTGGCGAAAATAGCATGTGCGTTGATAACATACCAGCATGAGATAACAAAAGTGACCCCATACTTCTTTAATTTTGGTCGCGAAATGGTAACTTTTTGGGAAGGGAGGGAACGGCCGGAGGAGGGTCAGGAAGGGATAGATCCCACCGTAAGAGCCGAAGCACTATCGAAAATACGTCGGGAAGTATGGGAGAGGATGCAACAGGCAACTCGGCAGGGTGCTAAACGCTACAACCTCCGGAAACGGGATACGAGCTACGAAGTGGGTGAGCCGGTGTGGCGGAAGAATTACACGATTTCGGACGCTACGAAATTCTACTCCGCAAAATTAGCGCCTGAATATCTGGGTCCCTTTTGGATCGGCGAACGCGTGTCCGGCTGGACATATTGGTTGGTGGACGAGAAGGGTCAAAGCGCAGGAACCTGGCACGCGAAAGACCTGAAGCGGTATGTGCACTTATGACACGGTGGAAAAGTAACAAGCGCGACGCGGCATCAGCAGGCAGACCGGTATCCTAGACTTAGAATCTAAATCTTATATAGTAATCGTAACGCTAACAATTTCCCTTAAAGACTAGACACAGAAAAGTCGCTTTCAGAATACCTTAAGCTATAAAAGCTTAGAACCTAAATCATCTCGGCGATGAGTAAGGTGAGTCCACCTGACGCGTCGCTGGCACTGGCGATCCTGGTATGCAGAATTTGGCCTTAATTCAAACGGCTTGGTGGCCGATCGCTCAATCGCACATTCCTTCCTTCTTGTATTCGTGGCGTTTTATCTAAAAACACACCATGAAATTTGGAATTAGTTTCGAAAACTTTCCTGGACTTAGTTGGATTAATAAAATTATAGCAGGAATAGGGAAATTACTGGAGTTCAGGGTAGAGTAGTAAGGCACTAGGAGTCAGTTAGGGAAATTAGGTAGACTAATCAGATAATAGAATGGATTAATAATATTAGCTACTTGTAATTAAAAGGTGGTAGTTTAGGGCACAGAACTATTTGGATTCATAATATTCGCTACAGGTATTCATTAGGCGTTAGTTAAGATCACAAGGTTACTTGGATTGCTAATATTAATTACTCGTATCAGTAAGGTTTCAGTAGGTTTCGCGTGAAATTAGGGTGGTGATTCAGGCTAAGAAGCGGAGATCAATCGCTGAGTTTGGTAGGGACAGGGGGGTTAATAAACTAAGATTCGGTCACAGTTTGGGTAAATGGGGCTAGTCAGAACGAGCTCGGTTCTCATGAACTCAACATATGAGGGTGGAGTACCAAGCCCCTCAGGTTAGGCTCTATTAGAAGGTAGCCAAAGGTAGGTAGCGAGAGTACTAATCCCCAATAACCAAGCTAAAAGTAATGTACCGGAAGTAGGAATAAGATATACAAGTATGTGGATATATCTATACGTATGTATTTATATAAATAGGGTTAGGCAATCGGAGAGAAATAATCTCCATGGGGAAATATATGAAGATTATCAGTTTTACTTCAGGCACTGACTGGCGTTACCTACTTGGCTTAATAGCTATCAAATTTAGTTATACCGCAGATAAGCGGATTTCGAGGAAATCCTCTTCCAGGAAGGGGGGATTTGTTACGTGTAACAAGAACCCGAGGCCTAACCAACGACCAATCGACAAGCATGTACGGGCGTACACCTCGCAATGCCGAGCCGTTTACATTTGGAAAAAAAAACAACAGGGTTGCCCATGTTCAAACCGCGAAACCACCACTCAAATTGATAGGCTAACAAATGTTGTTTTGAACGTCGCATCCGACTTGTGTCGTGTACTAGTCGGATGTCGACGATTTAGCACTTAGCTAAAATAATGCTACATAGTATGTATACATTACATGCCGTAGAGATAAGACTAAACTAAGAATTAAACTAATTAAATCTAAGCGACGCGCTGCCAACGGAGTGGCTGAAGCAGGGCCTGCGCGTCCACTCGCTAGTAATCCCGGAGCTGGCTATGTTACGGGTGAGCCACCACCTGAAAGAGAAACATATAAACTTATCATGTTTCTCAATCACCTACTCATACATACTTACCTGCAACCTCCCACGGAGCCGCAACGTGACGAACCACAGCATATTAACACCCGCGAAACGGATGCATATACGCGAAACACCCCAATCCACTGTACGATTCAAATCAATTCAAATTCAATTCAATTCAATCAATTGAAAATATAAACATCCAGAGAACTGTCACTGCGAACTAGATCACAATCACCTGCACAATTCCGAGATCAGCTGGGTTCCATGGAGTGAGACGAAGCAGCAGACATTCACGATGGATTCGAAATTCGAATATGTTGAAGCCGTCGAATAGGTCGAATATGTCGAATATTCGGCACGAGCAGCGAGAGTAGCGGTACGTGTCGGACAACCGCTATTCGTGGGTGGAATAGAAAGGGCAGCTCGGACCGCTCGGTCTTTTACAACCTGCAGTTGAAGTGATCGGAGCGTGAACCCATTTGCTCAGGTTACGAAGGCGCATGCGGAAATTTGCTTGGTTTCTTCTTTTTACAACGTGCAGTTGAAGTGATCGGAGCGTGAACCCGTTTGCTCAGATAACGAAGGCGCATGCGGAAATTTGCTTGGTTTCTTCTTTTACAACGTGCAGTTGAAGTGATCGGAGCGTGAACCCATTTGCTCAGGTAACGAAGGCGCATGTGGAAATTTGCTTGGTAACGAAGGCGCATGTGGAAATTTGCTTGGTAACGAAGGCGCATGTGGTAACGAAGGCGCATGTGGTAACGAAGGCGCATGTGGTAACAAAGGCGCATGTGGAAATTTGCTTGGTAACGAAGGCGCATGTGGTAATTTGCTTGGTAACGAAGGCGCGTGTGGAAATTTGCTTGGTAACGAAGGTGCATGTGGAAATTTGCTTGGTAACGAAGGCGCATGTGGAAATTTGCTTGGTAACGAAGGCGAATGTGGAAAATTTGCTTGCTTTCGTACAACGTGCAACCGAAGTAACGAAAGCCGGAATCGCAGAACTCCGCCGGTATCGCAGAACTTTTTGGCCAAGGTAAGCCACAACTCTGTGCATTAGAATTATAGGTAAAGAATAATGTTTTATTCTAAGTAATTTCCATAAGAAACACTTGAATATGAAGTTTTAAAAGTTACTTTATCTTTTGTTTTAAAAATCAAATTATATGTTATAAACACGTTCAGTTCATATTTACATTCACTTTGGCTAAGAAAAATTTGAGTGGTGGTCGACGAAGTAGGCAGCTTGTGGCAGGTGCTCGCTCGCATATATATACGTGTAGGTGTATCGCCCCATAGCGGAGGGGTGATTGTTCGCGAAGGAGTATCCGGTGAGCCGAACCTCACTCAGCGGCTCTCGGCTCAATATTGGGTGAGTGAGTGGCGCCCACGACCCGTCTCCGACGAGTTACCCCCGGGACCCAAACGAGCCGAACCGGAACTCGCCCCCCTAGACCGGGAGGGTAACAAGGGTACTACATGCTTCATAAACCAAATCGATCATCGAAACTCTATAAAGAAGCTACAACGCATTGTAGCATACATGCTTCAATCTATAACCAACGTGCGGTCACCCTCCGAGCGTCACTTACTAGCACAGTTGTCAGCAAAGGAGTTGGAAAGATCTCTGCAGGTAATCATTGAGGAAGCTCAGTGGGATGCTTATTCACAATTTGTAAGGTTTCTGCAAGCTAATAAACAATTGGATAATAATGATCCACTAAGCTGCTTAAATTCATTTCTGGATGAGGCTGGCCTAGTAAGAGTAAAAGGGAGACTGGAAGAGTCTAATCTTCCCTCCGATGCCAAGCATCCAATTAAACTGCCCTATGCGCATAACACAACAAAATTAATTCTGCAAGATATTCATATTTAGCACCTCCACGCAGGACCACAGGCGTTATTGGCAATGGCGAGACAAAGATATTGGCCTGTGAAGGGAAAGACATTGGCTAGATCAACTGAGCACAACTGTGTGCGGTGCTCCAAGGCGAGGCCTAAGTTAATGTCACAACTAATGGGTAATCTTCCTGCTACGCGGATTCAGCCAGCACGGCCATTCATTAATACCGGTGTGGACTTGGCAGGACCTTTCTGGACGCATTTCAAGGTGAGAGGAAAACGCCCGCAGAAAACGTACCTGGCTGTTTTTATGTGTTGCACAACAAAGACGGTTCACCTGGAGCTAGTAACCATCTAACAACTGAAGCCTTTATAGGTGCGCTTAAGGGTTTCATAAGAAGAACAGGATAATGCCGCAATTTATATTGCGATAATGCTACTAGCTTTGTGGGAGCAAAAAACCAGTTGACGGACTTGATTATTGCTTGTGGCGATTTCATAACTCAAAAAACCATTGAGGGTTCGAGAATTATTCAATTACGTGGTGACTGTATTTCAAAGGAGGACCGTGTAACTATTCATGCACATAAGCTTTTCTCAAGTTATTTCAATGCTTCATTTGTTCCGATCTGAAACATTACGGAAGACATTATCCAAAATATCACTCATGGTAGCTCTCAAGAATTTTTGATGAAGAATCTGACGGAGCTAAAGGCCAATGTACACAATCTATTGCTGCAAGAAGATCTTCATACTAGTCTTAACCCAACGGACATTCACCATTTTACCCCTGGCTACACAGGACTAGCTTGTATCATCATCATAGCCGCTCACTTAGGATGGAAACACAAGCGAGGAGCTTTCGACGCCACCATGAGCAAACCAACACCGATGCCTCGGCCCAGAAACCAACCAACGCAGTCGTTTACTATTTCTGTTGATCCAGAGGAGTGATGGTTGACCAATTTGTTCAACGCGGGGGAGAATGTTCGATCATTGTTTAAGTAATTGACATAGAATATAGTAATGTAATTTAATAGTCATATAAGTTCAGTTTGTCAGTTTATTTAATATAAAATTCATGCCAGTATCACGAAATTGCAAAGTAATTGTATTTTCTATTCTAGTCTACAAGCGGCGGATAAGCAACTGGTCTTCTGCTCGCAATAATGTTTGTTTATAAATATCAGTTTGCAGTAAAGGCCTTGCAGTATAAACATATTGCGTAGTTCTAATTGTGCTTCGTGCATGTACCTAAATAAGTAATTGAAGTTCAAGTTGTTTGAATGCAAGATGACCTGATTAATGCACGAGGCATGAAAATGTGTATCAATATATCATGTAATGTTTGTTTTGAATGTAGCATGAAATGGTCGGAGGCAAATAGCCATGTAAACAATTATTTGATATTTAAGTAAGTGCAAGAATTAAAGTGATAGTACATTAACAGCAACTTTGAATGTACCGTCTTTTCTTTGCTAAGAAGGTGCAACCCTATTGAACCATAGCACAATATAGCGTCAGGTGGATTTATTGTATTCAACTGACAAGCGGCTAAATAAAAGAACTTCATCGATATACAAACAACTTCCATGCGTACTTATTTATCATACCACGGACCATGTACATTTTTTTGTGATTCTGCTATATTTGATTCACTGCAAATCGTTCGGACTATTTTGAATTTACTTTTCTTTAATTTTGTTTAATTAATCGAACGAATTTGAATTCCTTTTCGACTATTATTTTGGTAAGTAGATCCATTCCATTTATAATAAATTATCATAGACCATATGCTGTTTTTATAACAATAATATTTATTCGAATCAAATTTGAATTTGCAGCTCCACCACTAGATCATAGGTGTCATTAGAAAGTGCAACTTTTAAAATTGAAAAAAATTTACAACTTATTTTGTTTTTCTCTTAGTTTCACTATTCTTTTCTATTGTGAACGTTTTTAAAACAGAAAAGTATTTTTTTTTTTTTGATTTTGTTATTAAAGCAAATTCATGAAATTCTTAATGAACAATGTTTTTGTTCAAGATAAATTCGTTTAAATTCTTATTAAATTCTTTTTTAAATCTATGTTTTTTCTTTACTAGTGATTTTCATTCCTCCATTTGTTCATACGTGCGCTGCTGTAGCCATGGTGGGGGATTCTCTTCATCTGTCGCAATTGGTTTTAGTGATGAAATGTCACTTCTCAAGCGAGCGTGTCTGCCGGTGCGTGTTTTTCGTATCGTATTCAATTTTGATGTGTCTGGTTCATGGTTGTCTATTGTTGTCGGATGAGTCGTTGTTTGTGCTTTATGCTGTTTTATTTTGTTAGTTATTTCTTCGATCTGCCGGTATATTTGATTTTGTCTTTTCCATGTCGGAGGATTTTTGCTGTCCGTCACAAAGCGTTTGAGAGCTGCTATTTTTCTGCGTAAGGAGACCAGGCTGCCACCGCGTTTTTTTCGTATGGTGGTTATTTTTGGGATAGCCGTCCTCAACGCCTCTTTTTTCGTGCTGCTACTACTTCTTCTACTTCTTTCGGTGAAATTGCCTTCGACGGGGGTAGGATCGCCATGAAATGAGTTATTAAGAATGGTTTTTATTTCTGTGGTTACCTTACCGCGATGTTAATTAACTAGGCGCATCTAATCGCCACTTTGTTAGCATGGGACAAGTGAACCGGCGAAGATTTATTTTTATGAATGAAACAAATTCATTTCTAATTCATCTGTATGGGCGCCGAGAGATTTGGCCTGCCAAAAACAGACTACTTTTACTGTGCAATTCCTCTCGTATATATATCATACATTTCAGTCGAATCGATTTTTTGTATGGATTGGTTTTGAATTCAAAAATAATTCATTATTTTTCATGCAGGTTTACGTTTTAGCCGCTTGGAGGGACTGTCGCTGTTGTTGACAAGTGGGAGCAATTGTTGACGTTTGTCAGTTTTGACGTTTTTTCATCAATCGTACACAACAACCCAAACATCTTTCGTTTTTTGATCCCGAACATCTTTCTTTCACTGTAACTTTCGACGAAATTATCGGATAAAATCAAGATCTATAGAGTTATTTGATTTTGACGTGGGGCTATTGTTGGAGACTTTTATTTGCAGGGCTGGTAAAATGTTGCAAGCACTAAACATTTTCTTTGTACATGTTTTGTTATGCTGCTTTCAAAGTTTTGCAGTATTTGGCCTTCCTAAAACTTGAAATTCATGCAAGTGGTAGTCCAGAGTTCCTTTCCACCCAATGATTTTACATGCATTGTTAAGCTCAAATTGGTTTTGCTCTCAAAACAGGTTGGGGCACGTTAGGTAGAATATGCTCTCGAAATCTGCGTGATTCTTTTATTGTTCATCGAACATTAGTATTTTTATCGGTTCAGGTGTGCTTGAGTTTTTTTCTAGTTTTTTTTCGGCTTTTGGTTTGGATTAAGGCTAAGGTCAGTAGTCGCTGGCATCTGGGGTCTGGACCCCAACAACATCAGGGGCTTCATCCTCGGACCTGACGAGAGCGGCAGTTTTCCCCACCCTAATTTTTTTCGTGTTTTTTGGTACCCTTATTTTCAGCAGAATGCTTGCAACGTGTTTCGTCACGTCTTGATTGGGTGTGGCTTACAGCCTACATCTGAGAGCTGCTTCTGGTCCTTTACGAACAAAAGTCCCTTTTCATTTGTTTTATTTGCGGCTAAAATTAGATCATTTGGCAGATGAACAGTACGTAGTGTCTCCTTTTGTTTTCTGGGACCAAGCCTGCCCCATTTTTCAATGACCCACTCCAGCCGCGTAGAGCTAGCAAAGCGGCAAATCGGACTCCGTTGTGGCCGGAGTACAAGGTGCTCCGCTCATGCGAACGAGGGGCCTCCACAGCCATATCCGGGGTACCCTGCTCCCGGGGCACTTCCTATTTTTTGAGTTGCCCCTGTTGATCGTTCGCCATCACCTTTTTCTACTTGTCAGGCCCTCTTTTAGACTTCGGTTCAGTTAAAGCACCTGATAGCATTCCTCTCATTGTTTATCGTTACAAAATGTCTTTTCAATAACAAAATTGACCTAAAACTCAAATTCCTGACATTTCATGACAAAATTTGTGCTCGAAAGAATGACCAGATAGTAGAGAGTTGTCAAAATTTAGTTTAACTGAGTTAATCCTTAATTTAACGTGAAGCAGATTTGGTATATTTTTGGCTATGGTGTTAACTCAGGACTGCGAGCATCGGGCATTTGTGTATATATTGTTCCATCAGAAATTTTCTTTAATATTTTGTAAGCAAAAGATTTACAATAAAATAAGCAATAAGTGTTTAAATAATACGATTTTTTGAAATTTCGGCAGCCCCAGACAAAGTTTAATCATTGAAACTTTCGATGATACCCTTAGATGAAAATTAAATTCAAAGGATAGGTTGATTAAACACGAGCTTGCAATGATAGACTTGTTGCTGCTGTGTTGAAAAAATCTTACCAGCACTGAATATTTCATCATTTGTGTTATAGCAGATGCTGTCATGAAATTATATCTGCTACTTTGGGTAAAATATGGTTGATATCATACAACAAAAAAGTGTTTTACTCCTTCCCACATTTTTGAGTCACTAAAATAAATTTTTTTCGATTATTTTCTAACAGTTCTGATGCGCTAGACTTTTTACTAATTTTCGCAGAAATATAGATATGTATATATACATATATATATATATATATATATATATATATATATATATATATATATATATATATATATATATATATATATATATATATATATATATATACATATATATATATATATATTATATATATATATATATATATATATATATATATATATATATATATATATATATATATGTATACATATATATATATATATAATATATATATATATATATATATATATATATATATATATATATATATATATATATATATATATATATATATATATATATAAATATAAATATATATATATAAAGATATATATATAAAGATATATATATATATATATATATATATATATATATATATATATATATATATATATATATATATATATATATATATATATGTATACATATATATATCTATATATATATATATATATATATATATATATATATATATATATATATATATAAATATATATATATAAAGATATATATAAAGATATATATATATATATATATATATATCAGCAAAATGATTAAGGGAGATAATCTCTTGAGTGGCCGATCCGAGTAAGCTGAAATTTTCGGAGGACGTAAGTGTATATAATAGGTATGTCCATGTTTTGCTAAAATTCAGATATCCTAATTATACTATACAATTTGAACGCTCGGGAATACGCGTGTGAGGTTAATACATATTTAAACAAGCACATAGATACACTCAGAAATAAACTTTGTAAAATTTGGGAAAAACATTGTTAATTCATATATTTTTCACTATGAAATGGCGCCATAGAGGTTTCTCTATGAATTAACTACTGCATAGTAATACCTGCGTGAGTTGTATTGGCAACAATTTTCTTTATTGAATCAACAAGGGCTGCTTGTAATTTTGAAGCCGCGAATAGGAAATCCAACAACTATATTGGATCGTAATAACATGGAAAGGCAAGTGTGGCTGCATACTTAAAATATGAACAAAAATGTCGTAAATCGACTTAAAACACCAATGCAAAAAATACACTATTTAATGCTTTGAATAGTTGAAAGACCCAAGAATTTCAACAATTTATAATTCTTGAAATTCTTGGGTCCTTCAACTATGTAAAGCATTAAATAGTGTTTTTTTGCATTGGTATTTTAAGTTGAGCTTTTCGAAACATCTTGACATTAAAATTGTGCTGTTTTGTGTCTTATTGCTGGCAAACAACAGCACTTTACAGGCTTTATCGCGTATATTGTTTAATAAGTATGGCGAGATTTGGTCTTAAATGATGCCAACTTCGCAAAGAGCAAATGTTCATTTCCTGGGGCTGGGTGTAATAGCCGGAAGTTGATATGTATCTGGAATTTAAATTATAACACAATTTGAGTCTGATTTTATAAAAACTATCTACCTATTTGATGTCCTTCGGTATCTTTATACCCTTGGCCATGCTTTAAGATTTATTTCTATCTGCTTTAGAAGAAAAGAACTCTCCCATTGCTTTTTCACTTGGTCTCAATCACTGCAGCTATGACTAAAGGTAAGTAACAAAAAATAAACTATTCAGCACACCGAACGACACACACTACATGCACTACAACTTACATATAAGCGCGATTTGTGTCTCGAAATGAATGCTGCTGAGATTTAGTTATGACCAAACAAAACAAAAGAAATTGAAGTGCATCTATTCAAATCCAGATCAAGTAGTTGATTTGTATTTATGACTTAAATAACCGATAATGCATGTTGTATTTACAACATACGTATTGAATTTACATTATTCGTTTTAATTCCATGAAATTCGTTGTTATTATGAAAGAAACAACGACGAATTTACAAAGAGGCTGTACGTTTATTATGGCCCTGGCTTTTACATTGATAATTCTTGATTTTACTATGCGACTTTTTTCTGAGTGTACAGATAACTGCGTAATATCGACCATGACACCTCGAGATCTATGGATGCCGTTGCAAGATAACACTTGGATTTTCATATTGAACCAGTCACACGTATATGAATTATCATGTCAACATATCTTTAATCAGTTTCATTTAAGGTTAGAAGGTGAAGGCCTTTTTAGAATGGCACCCGGTTGCGTACTCAGGCATCAATCATTCATTATCCGGAGTAGTAGTGAAGGACCTAGCTCATTCACCCAGATCAATCACATCATACCCCAATGGAACTTCACGAATCGCAGAGCAATTTACCCAATGGCTAGGGAGCAACAAACACAGCTGAGTTGGCAGCGCATCAACTGGACTGCAACCAGAAGACAACTCGAAGAGCAAGCAAGGACCCATGGCATGGATTCTTCATCTGATGACAATTATCAAAATGCCATCTTGGGCATTATGCTGCTGCTCCTGATCGGACTCATGACAAGTGGAGTGATTTTATTTCGGAAGCATCGATCCATCACACCGAAGCTCACAACACAAACGTTATCTTTACCTCCTGATGATAATTGCGAATCCGCGCGCTGAACGAAACCTTAAAATAAGATACAATCTTGTAAATTAATATAAATTCATAAGATCAAAACCTAGGACATTTGAAGTCCTGCTTTTCGGCCAGCAGGATGTTGCAACTTCAAATGCTTGGCACGCCTAAAAACGTAAAATTTGCACATCATGCATTTAATCGTACCGATTGTACATATGAGCATATCAATTCTAACTTCAAGTCTACATTGTTGCTTAAATGCAACTCGATATTTGTTTGTTTAAAGTTTAGACTTTCAAGTCGTCATCTTGCCTGACACATTGAAAGTAGCCAACGTAAACATTTTCTGTCCGCGAATGTTACGCGTGTTGACACATTTTGTACAGTCAGCACAATATGGTTCTGAATGATATGCTCATATAGTTAATAGGAATATTTTTAGTCAGTCCCACGAGAATCGCCGGCCGGAGTTCTGTTCTAAGTTATATTAATTTGTCTTTGATTTATTAGAAGGTTCAATTGAAAACATTGATAAGAGGTATATTGATTAGTGGTCATTCATTAAAGTTTCAATTTCAAAGTTGTATTAATTTGTATTTGATTCATTAAAGTTTCGATTGTAAACATATATATATATATATATATATATATATATATATATATATATATATATATATATATATATATATATATATATATATATATATATATATATATTTATATCTATATATGTTAAAATATATATATATATATATATATATATATATATATATATATATATATATATATATATATACATATATATATATATATATATATATATATATATATATATATATATATATATTTATAAGTATATATATATATATATATATATATACATATATATATATATATATATATATATATATATATATATATATATATATATAAATATATATATATATATATATATATATATATATATATATATATATATATATATATATATATCTAT
>OZ022264.1:103381043-103386043 GCA_963978885.1 Nemotelus pantherinus | reverse complement strand
CAGATGCTTCAAACAACATACCCATATGCAAGTATTTGCAATATAAATTAGGAACCAATTTTTAAATATTCCGAGTTTTGATCATTTTTCGGATGGCAGCCTCAAACAATGTTCAACCGCTGAAACTTTCGATGAAATCCTGCGATGAGAACGAAATTCAAAGGATAAGTTGATTTAAGCATGAGCTTGTTATGGTTAACTTATTGCTGCTTCGTTAGGAAATTATTGCCAACACTGAACATTTTGATCATGTGTGTTATAGTTGAGTTTTGTTGCTTTGGATAAGGAATGGTTTATATGATTCTACAAAAAAGTGTATTACGTCTTTCCACATTTTTTGTCACTCAAAGACAATGTCTTCGAAAATCAGTTTTCTAGCGGTTCTGATGCGCTAGACTTTTTTTTACTAATGTTGGGCCAAAAATTCATATAGGGTAGACCGAGGCGAATCGGATCACTTTTTCTTTGAGGTTGAGCAAATCATACTAAAGTGTTATAAAATGTTATTACTAATGTTCGAAGAAGAACATTAGTATTAAAATCACTTTGGCCAAAAATTCATATTTCTATATATATATATATATATATCATCAAAAAATTTCAGTGAAAAAATCTCAGGAACGCGCCATCCGATTGAGCTGAAATTTTCAGGACACATTGGTATATATGGAGAATAGTGCCAGGTCTCAGAAAAAGTTAAAAATCTTTAACACTTTGGCGCCGGCGGCCATTTTAGTGATATTTTTAATATACCTATTATTCCGTACACAAATAAGTTTTGCAAAAATAAAGTTAACAAAATAAATTTTGAACGTGTTTTACATGTGAACCGGATAATATTTTGGAATTTTTTAACCCCATGTGTGCGCTGGGTGCCTAAAAAGAGATTGGGAAAAATTGAAAATTTTTAAATTGCGATAACTTTTGACAGAGCTATTTAACCATTACTAAATTTTCAGAACTTATTGGTATTATTTAGTTGTAAATTTGTGTAGCTTTTAATGAGCATGCTGGCAACCCTGAAGCTAGGGCAAGCACTGAAAGTGGAAACTTTCAAATTATCGTCTCTCTTGAAAAAATGCCGTTTCTTCAAAACAAAGCTATTTATATGTAAATTTCGTGCTTTGTTTACATAGACAAAAAATAAAATTTGATATGGTATAACGGGCACGCCTGGTAACCCTTGCCAAATTTACCTATATTTTTAGCATCAAAAATTTCTGTTCACGGAAACTCACGATCCGATGAGCAGAATTAATTGAAATTTGCAGAATGTATTGGCCTTAAATAGGACCAGGTCTGATAGAAGTAATTTTGGAATGCAGGTGATTTTGTGCCAGTGGTGCCATTTTGAAAAATCACTAAAAAAGATAACTGCTTTTAGTCCTATAAATTCTGATTGAATCGTTCGATTTTAACGAAATTCACACAGTAGCTGGACCTTATTTAAAACCACGTTTGGTAGAAATTTGGGTGAAAAATTCGGTTAGAAGTGCCAGGTATGATAATTTTGGTGTCTTAAATTTGAAAAAATAAAAAGTTGGAAGTGAAAACATTCAAATCATCGAATATCCTAAAAATGTCCGTTTCTTACAATAAAACCAATCTGTATTCAAATCTTCTGCTTTATCTACACGTTCAAAGTAAAACTTTGGAAATCTCATCTCGGACAAGAACGGTAACCCTCTCCCAGTTAACCTATATTTTTAGCATCAAAAACTTCTGTTCACGGGAATTCACGAACCAATAATCAGATACCATTGAAATTTACAGAATGCATTGAACTTAAGTAGAACCAGGTCTGATAGAAGCGATTTTGAATTGGGGGCAACTCTGTGCCAGTGGTGCCATCTTGAAAAATTACAAAGAAAAAAAAACTGCTTTTTGCCCTATGAAATGTGAGTTAGTAACCAGATTTTCATGAAATTGACACAGTAGCTGCACCTTACTCTAGACTCTATTTGATAGAAATTTGGTTGAAAAATTCGATTGGTGCTGCCAGCTATGGTAATTTTTGTGTCTTTGGTTTTGAGAATTCGCTCAGGAAAATAAAACTTTTTGCCCTATAGCTTCCAGTGCAGTCATGAAATCAATACGAATTTCATACAATTAGTGAAACCTGTCATCAACATTATTCAGGCCAAATTTGGTTGAAAAGCCATGATAGGGTTGCCAGCTATTGTTGGTTTTGTGTTTGTTTGCAATATCTTTATTAAGCGGTTTTATCGTAGAATTTTCAATTGGTAATGATATTGTAGTGACAATAAACAGGAAATATTAAGCTTTCGATTATTTGAAAAAACTTGCTGTAGGTAACCCTAAATTTCTTTATACTCCTATAACTTCGAATGTAATATAACAACGTGAAGCAGATGTGATATATTCTTGGCTTTGATACTGACAGAAGGTTGCCAGCACGAGTCGGTTGTGCTTCTTTTGTCTCAATAAATGCTTACAGTTAGTATTCATACCGGAAACATTTACAATGAAAATAAATAACCGATGTTTCAATTCCCTAAGTTCTGCAAATTTTTCGGATCGCAGCCCCAGACACCAACTTCAGTTACAGTGCTGCAGGCACTGAGCATTTTCTTCATTGATGTTATATGAGATGTTGCTTTCAAAGTTTGGTGAAATAAGCAACTGATAACGAATATAATTAACAAGTGTTTTTCTTTCATAAACTTTGAAACCCATGCCAGTGGTAATATCTGAAACCTTCTACCATATGAGTTATAATGCATTCTTGAGACCAAAGTAGAACGTGGCATTTGAAACAGTTTGGCCGTAATAAGCAGCTCATGTGGAGGAATATGCACTCAAAACCTGCACGATTCTTCTACTGTTCTTCGAACATTAGTGTTTCTAGCGGTTCAGGTGCGCTAGAGTTTTTTTACTAATGTTCGAAGAAGAACATTAGTATTAAAATCACTTTGGCCAAAAATTCATATTTCTATATATATATATATATATATATATATATATATATATATATATATATATATATATATATATATCATCAAAAAATTTCAGTGAAAAAATCTCAGGAACGCGCCATTTGATTGAGCTGAAATTTTCAGGACACATTGGTATATATGCAGAATAGTGCCAGGTCTCAGAAAAAGTTAAACATCTTTAACACTTTGGCGCCAGCGGCCATTTTAGTGATATTTTTAATATACCTATTATTCCGTACACAAATAAGTTTTGAAAAAATAAAGTTAACAAAATAAATTTTGAACGTGTTTTACATGTGAACCGGATAATATTTTGGAATTTTTTAACCCCATGTGTGCGCTGGGTGCCTAAAAAGAGATCGGGAAAAATTGAAAATTTTTAAATTGCGATAACTTTTGACAGAGCTATTTAATCATTACTAAATTTTCAGAACTTATTGGTATTATTTATCTGTAAATTTGTGTAGCTTTTAAAGAGCGTGCTGCCAACCCTGTAGCTAGGGCAGGCACTGAAAGTGAAAACCTCCAAATCATCGTCTCTCTTGAAAAAATGCCGTTTCTTCAAAAAAAAGCCATTTATATGTAAATTTCGTGCTTTGTTTACATAGACAAAAAATAAAATTTGATATGGTATAACGGGCACGCCTGGTAACCCTTGCCAAATTTACCTATATTTTTAGCATCAAAAATTTCTGTTCACGGAAACTCACGATCCGATGAGCAGAATTAATTGAAATTTGCAGAATGTATTGGCCTTAAATAGGACCAGGTCTGATAGAAGTAATTTTGGAATGCAAGCGATTCTGTGCCAGTGGTGCCATTTTGAAAAATCACTAAAAAAGATAACTGCTTTTAGTCCTATAAATTCTGATTGAATCGTTCGATTTTAACGAAATTCACACAGTAGCTGGACCTTATTTAAAACCACGTTTGGTAGAAATTTGGGTGAAAAATTCGGTTAGAAGTGCCAGGTATGATAATTTTGGTGTCTTAAATTTGAAAAAATAAAAAGTTGGAAGTGAAAACATTCAAATCATCGAATATCCTAAAAATGTCCGTTTCTTACAATAAAACCAATCTGTATTCAAATCTTCTGCTTTATCTACACGTTCAAAGTAAAACTTTGGAAATCTCATGTCGGACAAGAACGGTAACCCTCTCCCAGTTAACCTATATTTTTAGCATCAAAAACTTCTGTTCACGGGAATTCACGAACCAATAATCAGATACCATTGAAATTTACAGAATGCATTGAACTTAAGTAGAACCAGGTCTGATAGAAGCGATTTTGAATTGGGGGCAACTCTGTGCCAGTGGTGCCATCTTGAAAAATTACAAAGAAAAAAAAACTGCTTTTTGCCCTATGAAATGTGAGTTAGTAACCAGATTTTCATGAAATTGACACAGTAGCTGCACCTTACTCTAGACTCTATTTGATAGAAATTTGGTTGAAAAATTCGATTGGTGCTGCCAGCTATGGTAATTTTTGTGTCTTTGGTTTTGAGAATTCGCTCAGGAAAATAAAACTTTTTGCCCTATAGCTTCCAGTGCAGTCATGAAATCAATACGAATTTCATACAATTAGTGAAACCTGTCATCAACATTATTCAGGCCAAATTTGGTTGAAAAGCCATGATAGGGTTGAAAGCTATTGTTGGTTTTGTGTTTGTTTGCAATATCTTTATTAAGCGGTTTTATCGTAGAATTTTCAATTGGTAATGATATTGTAGTGACAATAAACAGAAAATATTAAGCTTTCGATTATTTGAAAAAACTTGCTGTAGGTAACCCTAAATTTCTTTATACTCCTATAACTTCGAATGTAATATAACAACGTGAAGCAGATGTGATATATTCTTGGCTTTGATACTGACAGAAGGTTGCCAGCACGAGTCGGTTGTGCTTCTTTTGTCTCAATAAATGCTTACAGTTAGTATTCATACCGGAAACATTTACAATGAAAATAAATAACCGATGTTTCAATTCCCTAAGTTCTGCAAACTTTTCGGATCGCAGCCCCAAACACCAGCTTCAGTTACAGTG
>OZ022264.1:103356043-103376043 GCA_963978885.1 Nemotelus pantherinus | reverse complement strand
TCAAATACAAATTAATACAATTTTGAAATTGAAACTTTAATGAATGACCACTAATCAATATACCTCTTATCAATGTTTTCAATTGAACCTTCTAATAAATCAAAGACAAATTAATATAACTTAGAACAGAACTCCGGCCGGCGATTCTCGTGGGACTGACTAAAAATATTCCTATTAACTATATGAGCATATCATTCCAGAACCATATTGTGCTGACTTCACAAAATGTGTCAACACGCGTAACATTCGCGGACAGAAAATGTTTACGTTGGCTACTTTCAATGTGCCAGACAAGAT
The DNA here is from genome assembly GCA_963978885.1 of Nemotelus pantherinus. Taxonomy (NCBI): domain Eukaryota; kingdom Metazoa; phylum Arthropoda; class Insecta; order Diptera; family Stratiomyidae; genus Nemotelus; species Nemotelus pantherinus. Next base: position 103,375,746 of record OZ022264.1, on the reverse strand, counting down.
TACGACTTGAAAGTCTAAACTTTAAACAAACAAATATCGAGTTGTATTTAAGCAACAATGTAGACTTGAAGTTAGAATTGATATGCTCATATGTACAATCGGTACGATTAAATGCATGATGTGCAAATTTTACGTTTTTAGGCGTGCCAAGCATTTGAAGTTGCAACATCCTGCTGGCCGAAAAGCAGGACTTCAAATGTCCTAGGTTTTGATCTTATGAATTTATATTAATTTACAAGATTGTATCTTACTCTAAGGTTTCGTTCAGCGCGCGGATTCGCAATTATCATCAGGAGGTAAAGATAACGTTTGTGTTGTGAGCTTCGGTGTGATGGATCGATGCTTCCGAAATAAAATCACTCCACTTGTCATGAGTCCGATCAGGAGCAGCAGCATAATGCCCAAGATAGCATTTTGATAATTGTCATGAGATGAAGAATCCATGCCATGGGTCCTTGCTTGCTCTTCGAGTTGTCTTCTGGTTGCAGTCCAGTTGATGCGCTGCCAACTCAGCTGTGTTTGTTGCTCCCTAGCCATTGGGTAAATTGCTGTGCGATTCGTGAAGTTCCATTGGGGTATGATGTGATTGATCTGGGTGAATGAGCTAGGTCCTTCACTACTACTCCGGATAATGAATGATTGATGCCTGAGTACGCAACCGGGTGCCATTCTAAAAAGGCCTTCACCTTCTAACCTTAAATGAAACTGATTAAAGATATGTTGACATGATAATTCATATACGTGTGACTGGTTCAATATGAAAATCCAAGTGTTATCTTGCAACAGCATCCATAGATCTCGAGGTGTCATGGTCGATATTACGCAGTTATCTGTACACTCAGAAAAAAGTCGCATAGTAAAATCAAGAATTATCAATGTAAAAGCCAGGGCCATAATAAACGTACAGCCTCTTTGTAAATTCGTCGTTGTTTCTTTCATAATAACAACGAATTTCATGGAATTAAAACGAATAATGTAAATTCAATACGTATGTTGTAAATACAACATGCATTATCGGTTATTTAAGTCATAAATACAAATCAACTACTTGATCTGGATTTGAATAGATGCACTTCAATTTCTTTTGTTTTGTTTGGTCATAACTAAATCTCAGCAGCATTCATTTCGAGACACAAATCGCGCTTATATGTAAGTTGTAGTGCATGTAGTGTGTGTCGTTCGGTGTGCTGAATAGTTTATTTTTTACTAATGTTCGAAGAACATTAGTATTAAAATCGATTCGGCCAAAAATTCATATTTCCATATATATATATATATATATATATATATATATATATATATATATATATATATATATATATATATATATATATATATATATATATATATATATATATATATATATATATATATATATATATATATCATCAAAAAATTTCAGTGAGATAATCTCGGGAACGCGCCATCCGATTGAGCTGAAACTTTCAGGATACATTGGTGTATATGCAGAATAGGTCCACGTCTCTTTAAATATCAGTTATTGTTAACCTTTTGGCGCCGGCGGCCATTTAAGTGATATTTTTAATATACCTATTATTTCGTGCACAAACGATTTTCGCAAAAGTAAAGTTAACGAAATAAATTTCTAACGTGTTTAACATATGAATCGGATAATGTTTTGGAATTTTTTAACCCTATGTGTGCGCTGGGTGCCTAAAAAGAGGACGGGAAAATTTGAAAATTTTTAAATTTCGATAACTTTTGACAGAGCTATTCAATCATTACGAAATTTTCTGGACATATTGATATTATTTAGTTGTAGATTTGTAAAGAGCGTGCTGGCAACCCTGTAGCTAGGGCAGGCACTGAAAGTGAAAACCTCCAAATCATCGTCTCTCTTGAAAAAATGCCGTTTCTTCAAAAAAAAGCCATTCATATGTAAATCTTGTGCTTTGTTTACATAACCAAAATAAAAAAAAAGATATGGTATAACGGGCACGCCTGGTAACCCTTGCCCAATTTACCTATATTTTTAGCATCAAAAACTTCTGTTCACGGAAACTCACGATCCAATGAGCAGAATTATTTGAAATTCACAGAATGTATTGGCCTTAAATAGGACCAGGTCTGATAGAAGTGATTTTGAAATGCGGGCGATTCTGTGCCAGTGGTGCCATCTTGAAAAACCACTAAAAAATATAACTGTTTTTAGCCCTATAAATTCTGATTGAATCGTTCGATTTTGACGAAACTCACATAATTGCTGGACCTTACTTCAAAACAACGCTTGGTAGAAATTTGGTCGAAAAATTCGGTTGGAGTTGCCAGCTATGATAATTTTGGTGTCTAATATTCCTGTCAACCCTGAAGCTAGGGCAAGCACTGAAAGTGGAAACTTTCAAATTATCGTCTCTCTTGAAAAAATGCCGTTTCTTCAAAAAAAAGCCATTTATATGTAAATTTCGTGCTTTGTTTACATAGACAAAAAATAAAATTTGATATGGTATAACGGGCACGCCTGGTAACCCTTGCCAAATTTACCTATATTTTTAGCATCAAAAATTTCTGTTCACGGAAACTCACGATCCGATGAGCAGAATTATTTGAAATTTGCAGAATGTATTGGCCTTAAATAGGACCAGGTCTGATAGAAGTAATTTTGGAATGCAAGCGATTCTGTGCCAGTGGTGCCATTTTGAAAAATCACTAAAAAAGATAACTGCTTTTAGTCCTATAAATTCTGATTGAATCGTTCGATTTTAACGAAATTCACACAGTAGCTGGACCTTATTTAAAACCACGTTTGGTAGAAATTTGGGTGAAAAATTCGGTTAGAAGTGCCAGGTATGATAATTTTGGTGTCTTAAATTTGAAAAAATAAAAAGTTGGAAGTGAAAACATTCAAATCATCGAATATCCTAAAAATGTCCGTTTCTTACAATAAAACCAATCTGTATTCAAATCTTCTGCTTTATCTACACGTTCAAAGTAAAACTTTGAAAATCTCATGTCGGACAAGAACGGTAACCCTCTCCCAGTTAACCTATATTTTTAGCATCAAAAACTTCTGTTCACGGGAATTCACGAACCAATAATCAGATACCATTGAAATTTACAGAATGCATTGAACTTAAGTAGAACCAGGTCTGATAGAAGCGATTTTGAATTGGGGGCAACTCTGTGCCAGTGGTGCCATCTTGAAAAATTACAAAGAAAAAAAAACTGCTTTTTGCCCTATGAAATGTGAGTTAGTAACCAGATTTTCATGAAATTGACACAGTAGCTGCACCTTACTCTAGACTCTATTTGATAGAAATTTGGTTGAAAAATTCGATTGGTGCTGCCAGCTATGGTAATTTTTGTGTCTTTGGTTTTGAGAATTCGCTCAGGAAAATAAAACTTTTTGCCCTATAGCTTCCAGTGCAGTCATGAAATCAATACGAATTTCATACAATTAGTGAAACCTGTCATCAACATTATTCAGGCCAAATTTGGTTGAAAAGCCATGATAGGGTTGAAAGCTATTGTTGGTTTTGTGTTTGTTTGCAATATCTTTATTAAGCGGTTTTATCGTAGAATTTTCAATTGGTAATGATATTGTAGTGACAATAAACAGAAAATATTAAGCTTTCGATTATTTGAAAAAACTTGCTGTAGGTAACCCTAAATTTCTTTATACTCCTATAACTTCGAATGTAATATAACAACGTGAAGCAGATGTGATATATTCTTGGCTTTGATACTGACAGAAGGTTGCCAGCACGAGTCGGTTGTGCTTCTTTTGTCTCAATAAATGCTTACAGTTAGTATTCATACCGGAAACATTTACAATGAAAATAAATAACCGATGTTTCAATTCCCTAAGTTCTGCAAACTTTTCGGATCGCAGCCCCAAACACCAACTTCAGTTACAGTGCTGCAGGCACTGAGCATTTTCTTCATTGATGTTATATGAGATGTTGCTTTCAAAGTTTGGTGAAATAAGCAACTGATAACGAATATAATTAACAAGTGTTTTTCTTTCATAAACTTTGAAACCCATGCCAGTGGTAATATCTGAAACCTTCTACCATATGAGTTATAATGCATTCTTGAGACCAAAGTAGAACGTGGCATTTGAAACAGTTTGGCCGTAATAAGCAGCTCATGTGGTGGAATATGCACTCAAAACCTGCACGATTCTTCTACTGTTCTTCGAACATTAGTGTTTCTAGCGGTTCAGGTGCGCTAGAGTTTTTTATTGATAAAAACGTTAGAAGTAACAATCAGCTATGAAATAAACATTTCAAAACTTAAATCATACATATATTCTCTTAATTAGCTATTAAAAACTAAAAAAAGAAAAATATCCGAATCGCCCCAATTTTCGGGGTGAATCGGATCGTACCCAACATGTAACAAAATATTAAGTTTCTCAACACTATAGCTTTGGAATCAGTAAAAACTTAATAATGAGATCAATTTTAATTATCGGCACATAATTCACATATATATGGCAACATGGCAACTTCAGTACCAGGTGGCATACCTAGGAGAAAATCGTCACGTTTACGCATACCTTTGAATAGAACAAATGGAGGTATGTACTGTCCTGCTGCATTCATACAGGCTAGAACGGTTACATTTTCACCTCGTTTAACACTGGTCATGTTGACAACATCTTTAGCACCTTTTTGGGCTATAATGTTGGGTGGGCGGTTACTAACCGACATCCCCGTTTCATCAATATTGTATACACATTCAGGTCTTCCTCTTAAATTAATGTTATCTACTACTGTTTCCAAAGTATTAAAGAATTCTGCCACTTTTTCCTTCTTCATACCATTAATCCTTGCTCTTAAAGGTTCTTCGGCTTCCAAATAGTTGTTTTGTTATATCTTTGCATGAAGCGATGAAACCAGTCCTGGCCAGGCATTCCAGCACTTCTGTCAAATTTGTGTTTAATGTTTTGACGTTCCGCAAATTCAAACGCGTACTTACGTACCGCTTTGGGTGTAATTCCGAAGCCACGACTTGCCAAGTGCAATAACCGGTCAGCTAACTTCTTTTCTGCGTTCTCATCTAAAGCTGGCTGTCCACCTTGACGCTTAATAATACCCCTGGATAAAGTAACTATTCTCTGTAAGCTCGTGAACAGTACTGCAAAAATCTCAGCAGCCTTATGTAAGGTCAACTCTTTGTTTTTTACTTTTTTTACAGCCTCTTTCATTTTTTCTTGAGACCATTCTCCGGCACCAGTCTTTCTTTCGCACGTGCGAACCATCTACAATGAAATAAATATGAATCAATAACCTCAAACATGTAATAAATCAGTTTAAAAGTGTGATCCAATTCGCCCCTGACGATATGATCCGATTAGCTCCATAATCAAGACTTTTGAAATAAATATTTTAGACGTTAACCTCTAAGATCATACTTAAAAGCGAATTGGTTCTCTAATATAGACACCTTGCTCAACAATATAAACTAATGTAGTTGAGATTTAACACAAATCCGTAATATGACACAAAGAAATAAGTACGTACCTTAGATGGGCGCCAAAATTGCGACACACACAAAGGACCGAGTTGCTGACGAGCGGCGTCGACACTGATTCAGAAGTGCGATCGAAATCCTGCCTATGTTGGGAGGTGCGGGTTGAGAGGAGAGACGCATAGCGCCGGTTGATTGCGTTCTATGTGAATGCGATATTTGAATTATCAACAGATTTCTTATTTTGATCCGATTCGCCCTGTGATCCGATTCGCCCTGTGATCCGATTCGCCCTGTGATCCAATTCGCCTCGGTCTACCCTATCCATCTATATATATACATATATATATATATATATATATATATATATATATATATATATATATAATATATATATATATATATATATCTATATATATATATATATATATTTATATATATATATATATATATATATATATATATATATATATATATATATATATTTATATATATACATATATTTATATATATCTATACATATATAGATATATATATATATATATATATATATATATATATATATATATATATATATATATATATATATATATGTATATATATATATATATATACTTATAAATATATATATATATATATATATATATATATATATATATATATATATATATATATATATATATATATATATATATATATATATATATGTATATATACATATATATACTTATAAATATATATATATATATATATATATATATATATTCATGTATATATATATATATATATATATATATATATATTTAAATTATATATATATACATGTATATATATATATATATATATATATATATATATATATATATACATGTATATATATATATATATATATATATATATATATATATATATATATATATACATGTATATATATATATATATATATATATATATATATATATATACATGTATATATATATATATATATATATATATATATATATATATATATATATATATATATATATATATATACATATATTTATTTATATTTAAACATATATATATATATATATATATATATATATATATATATATATATATATATATATATATATATATATATATATGCTTACAATCGAAACTTTAATGAATCAAATACAAAGTAATACAATTTTGAAATTGAAACTTTAATGAATGACCACTAATCAATATACCTCTTATCAATGTTTTCAATTGAACCTTCTAATAAATCAAAGACAAATTAATATAACTTAGAACAGAACTCCGGCCGGCGATTCTCGTGGGACTGACTAAAAATATTCCTATTAACTATATGAGCATATCATTCCAGAACAATATTGTGCTGACTTTACAAAATGTGTCAACACGCGTAACATTCGCGGACAGAAAATGTTTACGTTGGCTACTTTCAATGTGCCAGACAAGATTACGACTTGAAAGTCTAAACTTTAAACAAACAAATATCGAGTTGTATTTAAGCAACAATGTAGACTTGAAGTTAGAATTGATATGCTCATATGTACAATCGGTACGATTAAATGCATGATGTGCAAATTTTACGTTTTTAGGCGTGCCAAGCATTTGAAGTTGCAACATCCTGCTGGCCGAAAAGCAGGACTTCAAATGTCCTAGGTTTTGATCTTATGAATTTATATTAATTTACAAGATTGTATCTTACTCTAAGGTTTCGTTCAGCGCGCGGATTCGCAATTATCATCAGGAGGTAAAGATAACGTTTGTGTTGTGAGCTTCGGTGTGATGGATCGATGCTTCCGAAATAAAATCACTCCACTTGTCATGAGTCCGATCAGGAGCAGCAGCATAATGCCCAAGATAGCATTTTGATAATTGTCATGAGATGAAGAATCCATGCCATGGGTCCTTGCTTGCTCTTCGAGTTGTCTTCTGGTTGCAGTCCAGTTGATGCGCTGCCAACTCAGCTGTGTTTGTTGCTCCCTAGCCATTGGGTAAATTGCTGTGCGATTCGTGAGGTTCCATTGGGGTATGATGTGATTGATCTGGGTGAATGAGCTAGGTCCTTCACTACTACTCCGGATAATGAATGATTGATGCCTGAGTACGCAACCGGGTGCCATTCTAAAAAGGCCTTCACCTTCTAACCTTAAATGAAACTGATTAAAGATATGTTGACATGATAATTCATATACGTGTGACTGGTTCAATATGAAAATCCAAGTGTTATCTTGCAACAGCATCCATAGATCTCGAGGTGTCATGGTCGATATTACGCAGTTATCTGTACACTCAGAAAAAAGTCGCATAGTAAAATCAAGAATTATCAATGTAAAAGCCAGGGCCATAATAAACGTACAGCCTCTTTGTAAATTCGTCGTTGTTTCTTTCATAATAACAACGAATTTCATGGAATTAAAACGAATAATGTAAATTCAATACGTATGTTGTAAATACAACATGCATAATCGGTTATTTAAGTCATAAATACAAATCAACTACTTGATCTGGATTTGAATAGATGCACTTCAATTTCTTTTGTTTTGTTTGGTCATAACTAAATCTCAGCAGCATTCATTTCGAGACACAAATCGCGCTTATATGTAAGTTGTAGTGCATGTAGTGTGTGTCGTTCGGTGTGCTGAATAGTTTATTTTTTACTAATGTTCGAAGAACATTAGTATTAAAATCGATTCGGCCAAAAATTCATATTTCCATATATATATATATATATATATATCATCAAAAAATTTCAGTGAGATAATCTCGGGAACGCGCCATCCGATTGAGCTGAAACTTTCAGGATACATTGGTGTATATGCAGAATAGGTCCACGTCTCTTTAAATATCAGTTATTGTTAACTTTTTGGCGCCGGCGGCCATTTAAGTGATATTTTTAATATACCTATTATTTCGTGCACAAATGATTTTCGCAAAAGTAAAGTTAACGAAATAAATTTCTAACGTGTTTAACATATGAATCGGATAATGCTTTGGAATTTTTTAACCCTATGTGTGCGCTGGGTGCCTAAAAAGAGGACGGGAAAATTTGAAAATTTTTAAATTTCGATAACTTTTGACAGAGCTATTCAATCATTACGAAATTTTCAGGACATATTGATATTATTTAGTTGTAGATTTGTGTAGCTTTTAAAGAGCGTGCTGGCAACCCTGTAGCTAGGGCAGGCACTGAAAGTGAAAACCTCCAAATCATCGTCTCTCTTGAAAAAATGCCGTTTCTTCAAAAAAAAGCCATTCATATGTAAATCTTGTGCTTTGTTTACATAACCAAAATAAAAAAAAAGATATGGTATAACGGGCACGCCTGGTAACCCTTGCCCAATTTACCTATATTTTTAGCATCAAAAACTTCTGTTCACGGAAACTCACGATCCAATGAGCAGAATTATTTGAAATTCACAGAATGTATTGGCCTTAAATAGGACCAGGTCTGATAGAAGTGATTTTGAAATGCGGGCGATTCTGTGCCAGTGGTGCCATCTTGAAAAACCACTAAAAAATATAACTGTTTGTAGCCCTATAAATTCTGATTGAATCGTTCGATTTTGACGAAACTCACATAATTGCTGGACCTTACTTTAAACCACGTTTGGTAGGAATTTGGTCGAAAAATTCGGTTGGAGTTGCCAGCTATGATAATTTTGGTGTCTTCATTTTGAAAAAAAAAATTTGGAAGTGAAAACATTCAAACCATCGAATATTCAAAAAATGTCCGTTTCTTACAATAAAACCAATCTGTATATAAATCTTATGTTTTATCTACACGTCCAAAATAAAACTTTGGAAATTTCATGTCGGACAAGAACGGTAACCCTCTCCCAGTTAACCTATATTTTTAGCATCAAAAACTTCTGTTCACGGAAACTCACGAACCAACAATCAGATACAGCTAAAATTTACAGAATGCATTGGACTTAAGTAACACCAGATTTGATAGAAGCGATTTTGAATTGTGGGCAAGTCTGTGCCAGTGGTGCCATCTTGAAAAATTACAAAGAAAAAAAACTGCTTTTTGCCCTATGAAATGTGAATAAGTTACCAGATTTTCATGAAATTGACACAGTAGCTAAACCTATCTCTAATCTCTGTTTGGTGGAAATTTGGTTGAAAAGTTTGATTGGTGCTGCCAGCTATGGTAATTTTTGTGTCTTTGGTTTTGAAAATTCGCTCAGGAAAATAAAACTTTTTGCACTATAACTTCCAGTGCAGTCATGAAATCAATACGAATTTCATACAATTAATGACACCTGTCATAAACGTTATTCAGGCCAAATTTGGTTGAAAAGCCATGATAGGGTTGCCAGCTATTGTTGGTTTTGTGTTTAATTGCAATATCTTTATTAAGCGGTTTCATCGTAGAATTTTCACAGCAAATATTAAGCTTTCGATCATTTGAAAAAACTCGCTGCAGGTAACCCTAAATTTCTTTATACTCCTATAGCTTCGAATGTAATTAAACAACGTGAAGCAGATTTGATATATTCTTGGCTTTGATACTGGCGAAAGGTTGCCAGCACGAGTCGGTTGTGCTACTTTTGTATCAATAAATGCTTACAGTTAGTATACATACCGGAAACATTTACAATGAAAATAAATAACCGATGTTACAATTCGCAAAGTTCTGCAAATTTTTCGGATCGCAGCCCCAAACACCAACTTCAGTTACAGTGCTGCAGGCACTGAGCATTTTCTTCATTGATGTTATATGAGATGCTGCTTTCAAAATTATGCTGCAAATAAGCAACTGATAACGAATATAATTAACCCGTGTTTTGCTCTCATAAACGTTGAAATTCATGCCAGTGGTAATATCTGAAACCTTCCACCATATGAGTTATAATGCATTCTTAAGACGAAAGTAAAACGTGGCATTTGAAACAGTTTGGCCGTAATAAGCAGCACATGTAGTGGAATATGCACTCAAAACCTGCACGATTCTTCTACTGTTCTTCGAACATTAGTGTTTCTAGCGGTTCAGGTGCGCTAGAGTTTTGTTACTTACCTTTAGTCATAGCTGCAGTGATTGGGACCAAGTGAAAAAGCAATGGGAGAGTTCTTTTCTTCTAAAGCAGATAGAAATAAATCTTAAAGCATGGCCAAGGGTATAAAGATACCGAAGGACATCAAATAGGTAGATAGTTTTTATAAAATCAGACTCAAATTGTGTTATAATTTAAATTCCAGATACATATCAACTTCCGGCTATTACACCCAGCCCCAGGAAATGAACATTTGCTCTTTGCGAAGTTGGCATCATTTAAGACCAAATCTCGCCATACTTATTAAACAATATACGCGATAAAGCCTGTAAAGTGCTGTTGTTTGCCAGCAATAAGACACAAAACAGCACAATTTTAATGTCAAGATGTTTCGAAAAGCTCAACTTAAAATACCAATGCAAAAAAACACTATTTAATGCTTTACATAGTTGAAGGACCCAAGAATTTCAAGAATTATAAATTGTTGAAATTCTTGGGTCTTTCAACTATTCAAAGCATTAAATAGTGTATTTTTTGCATTGGTGTTTTAAGTCGATTTACGACATTTTTGTTCATATTTTAAGTATGCAGCCACACTTGCCTTTCCATGTTATTACGATCCAATATAGTTGTTGGATTTCCTATTCGCGGCTTCAAAATTACAAGCAGCCCTTGTTGATTCAATAAAGAAAATTGTTGCCAATACAACTCACGCAGGTATTACTATGCAGTAGTTAATTCATAGAGAAACCTCTATGGCGCCATTTCATAGTGAAAAATATATGAATTAACAATGTTTTTCCCAAATTTTACAAAGCTTTTTTCTGAGTGTATCTATGTGCTTGTTTAAATATGTATTAACCTCACACGCGTATTCCCGAGCGTTCAAATTGTATACTGGGTTTTTTAAATCACATATGAGTTTATTAGTTATGGGCTTGCACTTGGTAATGTCTTGATTGCTCAACACGAAATATCGATCCCGACGCGCGTTGAATACTAGATTTACTAAAGAAGGAATTATGTACGCGTACGTTTGGTTTATTAGCGTTGGTTACGAATGCATTCTGTACGATTCGAATTCTTCACTATCTACAATGGGTAACCGGTATTCGAAAAGAATAGTTTCCTCTAGAGCAGCGACCTTTAGTTCAATTACTTTGTATAAATCAACCCAATTTGTTTTAGATGCACCTAAAACATGCTGGCCGTTGGGAAGGCGTCCAGAAATCAACAAAAGCTGCGCTTGTAGTGTTTGAATAGGGATGATTTCAGCACTGATCGTATAAGTTGCAGTAATATAAGTTGCAGTAAAGAATCCTGAATTCGTTGGCACTCACCAATGTCCCACATTAAAACTGTGATATATTTTTCCAACATCAACTGGGCCTCAGTGACTGTTTTCACCTTTTCAATACTATTCAACGCCTTGACGAAATTGTCGTTAATAGTCTGAGTAAAGTTCTCCATTTGCTGATCATGCTGCTGCACCAGAGCACCAGAGTCTTCATTAAGTCCACTACAGATGTTTGCCGTTGTATAAGGTATTCTAAATGTTGACTGTTATCTTTGAGGTTCACAATATCCTTCCGATAGTTCTCCGCAAAGTTATCATCCAAGACGCCAAATAGCTTGTTGGCCACGCTACCGATGACATTACGGAGACCTCGTTTGATTCTTTTGTGTACTGCTCTGTGGTGGTTTCTCAACAGAGAATCCTTGTTTTGAATTATCCTCCATGAATATTGGAACCATGCTGTAGTCACTGCACAGTACTCTCTATCTGTTTGCTGGGTTCCACACCAAAGTGCCACCTTCTCAATTAATGTTCCGATTCGATTGAGTTCGGCTTGATATGTCGTAGACTTGTGTTCATATAATAGGCCAGTTTGGTTTGTAAATTTTGATATATTATACCATCTACTATGGTCTTGCTCCTGCAAAAACACCGGACCTTGCAAACATGCAATTATCGTTAAAACGATCCACCACCATTTCCATTTCGGTCCGGGTTTCAACTGATACGATGAGTTTGCCGATTTTGTATCGTTGGCTGTGTGGACCAGCCCTCCCTCTTGATGATTTTCACTCGATGGTTCATTTTGGCATTTCATAATTGGACAGGGTTTTTCCAATTGGGTGGGCAGTAAGCATAGCTTAGTTATTGGTTGCTGCAATATCCCGTTTGACGTTCTCACTGAAACGATTCGAACATGATCGTCTGCTCCTCTTATTGTTTCAGTGATTATCCCCTTGCTCCACTTTGCTGGAGGAAGGCAGTCGTTTTTTATCAGTACAAGTTGACCAGTTAGTAAGTCATCTGTGACCGTTTGCCACTTTTTTCGGGTCCTTAGAGTGCTCAAATATTCCCTGGACCATTGCCGCCAGAATTGTTGAATGCGATATTGTACTGCATTCCACCTGTTGAGGAGTGCTGTTTTACTCAATGGTGAGTTCTCAGTTATTACCACTGATGTGGTGCCAGTTAGAAAATGGTTTGGCGTCAAAGCAGCATCGTCATTCGGGTCATCATTTAATTTACATAGTGGCCTCGAGTTCAAACATGCTTCAATTTGGCATAGAGCAGTCATCATTTCTTCTATGGTGAATGTAGTTGCACCCAGAATTTTCTTCAAGTGAGTCTTGGTAGATTTAACTGCAGACTCCCAGAGTCCGCCAAAATGTGGAGCACCGGGAGGTATAAAATGCCAGTTTATTGATTCAGCTATGACTCGACCCTCGATGTGATCATGTTGCATCTTCACATCAGCTTTAAACGCTTTGAAGTGATTTGCGGCTCCTACCATGTTCCTGCCATTGTCACTATAGATGTCTGAGCACGTGCCACGTCTCGAGACAAAACGTCGTATCGCAGCCACTAAGGCTTGCGTTGATAGATCTGTCACTAACTCCAAGTGTATAGCTTTGGTCGCAAAACAAACGAAGACTGCTATGTAAGTTTTCAGCGTCGGCAAGCCTCGGCGCTTATGACGATGTATGTCAATTGGACCAGCATAATCCAGTCCACTAACTTCAAATGGTTTGTTTTGAGTTACTCTAGCCATGCGAAGGTCTGCCATTATTTGTTGGCATGTTCTTTGATTAAAACGGACGCATGTGTGACATCCATGAATGAATGCTTTGACTGCTTGTCTACCACGATAGATCCAAAATCTTCTCCGTAATTGTGCTAATGTCAACTGCACCTCTCCGTGCAACACTTGCAAATGTGCCCTTTGGATTATAAGGTTCATTAAATGTCCCCTCCCGGGAAGAATTATGAGGTGTTTCTCCTCGAAACTCAGTGCTGTGTGTCTGAGCCGTCCTTTCATTCTCAATACTCCTTCAGAATCTAGGAACGGTGTGAGGTCTTTGATTTTGCTATTTCTTGGTATTTGCTTGTTGGTCCTGAGCTGGTGTATTTCCGTTGAAAACTCCTCAGCTTGCAACACTTTTATCCACCAAGTTTCTGAGGCTTCTAGTTCTTTAACCGTAATGCAGGATTGCCTGATTTTGTTGCGCCATATACGGCACCATGCTGTTATTTTCAATAGTTGATTCATGTTTGAATATCTGTTCAAAATTTCGTTCTGCGTTAGATGATTCTTTACAAATAAAACCTTTGCTTTTGCTTCTGTTGTTGTTTCTACTACATTTCCACCTTTCGGCCAGTGATCTTCTGTTTTCTGAAGCCACTTGGGACCATTCCACCAAAGGCAACGCTGCGCAAGGTCTTTGGCGTTTAAACCTCTGGTTGCCAAGTCCACAGGATTTTCCTTTGTGGGAACGTAGCCCCATCTTGATATATACTTATGATCGTGTATTTCAGAGATTCTGTTTGCGATATATGTTTTCCATTTATAAGGTGGCTGTTGAATCCATGCCAGGATAATCTTAGTGTCGCTCCATGCATACGTAGGGCACTGAATAAGCTCGTATATTTTATTGACTCTTTCCAATAGTCTCACTAACAAGATCGCGCTGCATAGTTCTAGCCGAGGCAATGTTACCTTTTTCAAAGGAGCGACCCTGCTCTTTGATGTTACCAGGTGTATAACGATTTCATTTCCTTGATGAATTCGCAGGTACATAAGCCTTTTCGGATGAGTCACAAAAGCCGTGGACTTGAATGTCCTTAGCCTTGCTGTTTAGCCCTATCCATCGCGGTACCTGAATCATTTGTATATCTTGTATCGCATCTAAAAAATGATTCCACCTTGCAACGACTCCTTCTGGAACCTCATCATCCCAGTCAACTTGTAGCAACCAGACGTGTTGGAGAAGAATTTTTCCTATAATCACCACAGGGGAAATCCAGCCTAGCGGATCGAATAGCTTAGCCACTTCACTGGCTATTGTTCGTTTCGTGATACGAGTTATTTCCATAGATTGCAAAGATTTAAAGTGAAAGGTGTCAGCTATAGGGTTCCATTCGAACCCCAATGTGCGCACTAGTAATTCACTCGGCCCCATCCGTGATTTAATGCTCGACTCAATCGAGTCATTTTGAAGGCCCTCTAAAATTTGTGGATGATTTGCTGACCACTTGCGAATGAGAAACCCACCTGAAGCGAGTAAAGAAATGACGTCATCTCTGATGATACGACATTCACTCACAGTGTCTGCACCTGTGAGCATATCGTCCACGTAAAAATGCTTCTGAAGAATGTGACTTCCAATCGGGAAATTGGTAGCACCATCTTCAGCCAACTGTTTCAATGTTTTGGTCGCAAGGTATGGAGCTGCCGCAGTCCCAAATGTTACCGTTTTCAACTTGTATCCTTTATAGGTGTCCCTGAATTATGTCTCCACAGTATGCGTTGCAGATCATGTTGCTCATCATCGATTCAAATTTGATGACACATGGCCTTTATGTCGGCTATTATCACATATTGATATCGTCTCCAGTTGAGCAATAACGTGTACAAATCAGCCTGTAGAACAGGTCCGACCTTCATGATTGAGTTCAAAGAGTGGCCCAAACTGGTTTTCATTGAAGCGTCAAACACCACTCTAACTTTTGTAGTGGTGCTTGCTTCCTTTATCACTGCATGATGAGGCATATAGTATGTGGGAGTATCTCGCTGATGCTTTGTTACTTCTCTGCTCTTCAGTTAGATATTCCGAGATAACCGCAGAATATTGTTCTCTTTTCTAGAGACTTAAACCGCCGTTCAGCTTGCTTGCGTGAATCTCCGAGGATTTGAGGATTGGCCTTTAACGGCAGCTGTACAATACCTGTAAATTTGTTCGAAGAATCTCGTTTGAAAGTAGCGCGATAATGATTTTCGCACTCCTGTTCTTCTTGTGTATGTAATTGCTTTGTAACTGGAAGCTCTTCTACCTCCCAGAACCTTCTCAGAACAATATCTAAATTGTCCACATCTCGGCACATATTTGTGACGATTAATTCCTTGTTGTGTAAGTTCATTACTGGGCCTGACAGTACCCAGACAAATATGGTTTCTTGCGCCATAGGAGCTGTAGCCCCCGCTTGTCTGATTCCGGGTAACATTATTGCTGGAATTTCACTGGCCCCGATTAGACATTCAATCTTTGAAGGAACATTAAATTCTGGGTCTGCCAATTGCAAGCCCTGTAGATGATCCCCAATTCGATCAGTTATTGCCACATTTGGAAGTATCCCAGTAATTGATCGAAGAACAAGTGCTTCGAAACATATTTTTGATTTGTTGCAATGAGTTGACTGAGCATAAATCCTTGCGGCCCCTAATGCCTCGATAATCTGGTTGCCAACACCACTGATATGCACATCCACATTTTGTTTCTTGATTCCCAACCCTCGTACTATGCGTTCACTTATGAAATTGCGTTGTGACCCCTGGTCGATTAAAGCCTTCACTGTCATGATTCTGCCATTTGCTATTATGTTTATTCTTGCTGTGGGCAATAGTGTAGTTGTGTTTGAACGGCAGATATTGGATGCTATGCTTGTAGGCGACGTATGTTGCCCTTGATGTGTGGCGTCCCTCTTTGTTGCAAGTGCTTCTTCACAATGCGATAACGTGTTGTATTCCCGTTGCATCTCTTACATGTTGTAGGGGATTTGCAATTCACAGCTGTATGCCCGAATCGCAAACAATTGAAGCATACCTTGCTGGCTGATTCTTGTTTTCTGCGTTGCTTAATATATATATAATATATATATATATATATATATATATATATATATATATATATATATATATGTATATATATATATATATATATATATATATTTATATAAATATATATATATATATATATATATATATATATATATATATACATATACATATATATATATATATATATATATATATATATATATATATATATATATATGCATATATATATGTTTATAAATATATATATATATATATATATATATATATATATATATATATATATATATATATATATATCGTTACCGTTATATTTGAAAAACCGTCTTCTAACCCTTTATGCCCGACCGGAACGTTAGGGCAGTAGTTTCGGGCGCCTCTGCTCACGGAGAAAGGGGTGGGTTTGAGTTTTTCACTCGCTTTGTTCAAAGCGAAACCACTAAAGGCACCACCGCTCTAAAGCGAGAAATGAGCGACGTGCAAACACCTTCAATTTCTCACCGCCGAAATTAACTCTTTGAGTGAAAATGATATTTACGAACGATTTTCCATTGTTACACCATTACATATATTTTTACTAATTTTCGAAGAAAAGTAGTATTTAACTCGTTTCGCCGAAAATTCATATTTCTTTATATATATATATATATATATATATATATATATATATATATATATATATATATATATATATATATATATATATATATATAAATATATATATATATATATATATATATATATATATATATATATATATATATAAATATATATATATATATATATATATATATATATATATATATATATATATATATATATATATATATATATATATATATATATATATATCATCAAAATGATTAAGGGAGCTAATCTCTGGAGTGGCCAATCCGATTGAGCTGAAAATTTCGGAGAACGTAGATGTATTTAGTAGGTAGGTCCACATTTTGCTTACATTCAGATATCTTAAATCTTTTGGCGGCGGCGAGCGTTTTAGTGAATTTTGAGGTACTCCTATATTTCCAAGCAGCGTGAATTTTTGTTCAAAAAAAGTATTGGAAATAAAAACTTATTATGTTTTGAGCTTGTTTATGGTAAAGAATTAGAAATTTTGAGCCATGTGTGGGTGCAGCGTGCCTAAAAGTAGGCAAGGATTCTTTTTCAAATTTTGATTTGTCATTACTTCTGACAAAAACATTGGATCATCGTGAAATTTGCAGAGCGTATTGATGTTGACTAAAGTGTCATACATTTGGATTTCCAAGGTAGTGCAGGTAACCCTGTAGCTGCGGCAGGCTCGTGGAAAAAAATCCTTCAAATCATTGAACTTCCTGAAAATTTTTTGATTTTTGACAAAAAATTCAAATCATTGATAAATCTTAACAATTGTGCATCATGTCAATTTGAAATTTTTATAATTCCGATTTGCACAAGAACGGCAACCCATCACTAAATTACCTCTATTTTCAGCACTCGAAAGTTCTGTTCACGAGAACTGACGACCGGATTATCCGATCATAATGAAATTAACAGGACATATTGGTATTAACTAGGACCAGGTCTGATAGAAATGATTTTGAAATGCAGGCAATACTGTGGCAGTGCTGCCATCTTGAAAAATCACTGAAAAAAAAACAGCTTTTTGGCCTATAGCTTCCGATTCAGCCATCAGATTTAAACAAAATTCACACCATTTTTGGATCTTACTTAAGATAACATTTGGTGAGAATTTGGCTGAAAAATTAGAATAGAGTTGCCAGCCATGGTGATTTTTGTCTCCTAAATATTGCAAATTTGCTCAGCAAAATAAAGCTTTTTCCCTATAACTTCCGGTGCAGTCATGATATCAAAATGAAGTTTATGCAGTAAATTAATTTTAATGTGAGCAAAATGTCGTAGGAATTTCGTACAAAAATCGTGAAAGGGCTGCCAGCTATGACAATTTTCGTAATTTTTTGGAATTTCTTTACTGCGCGATGATGTCATTAGATTTGCAAATGGGAACGATCCTGCAATGAAAATTAACAACAAATATCAACGTTTTAAAAATTTGAAAAGTTTTGAGGCTGGTTACCTTAAATTTTGTTTCATTCGTATAACTTCTAGCGCAGTGATTCAATCGAAACGAAATTTATTGGTTGGGTTTAGTTTAACGTGAAGCAGATTTGGGATATATTTTGCTTTGCTGCTGACACAGGGTAACCAGCTTTAGACACTTTCGTAACTATTGCATCAACAGATGCTTCAAATAACCTACACATATGCAAAACATTTGCAATAAAACTAAGAAACCAATTTTTAAATTTTCCGAGTTTTGAACATTTTTTGGATGGCAGCTTCAAACAACGTTAACCGCTAAAGCTTTCGACGAAATCCTGCGATGAGAACGAAATTCAAAGGATAAGTTGATTTAAGTATGAGCTTGTGAAGGTTAACTTATTGCTGCTTCGTTGGGAAAATGTTGCCAGCACTGAACATATTCATCATTTGTGTTATAGTTGAGTTCTGTTGCTTTGAACGAGGAATGGTTGATATGATTCTACAAAGAAGTATATTACGCCTTTCCACATTGTCACTTTAAGACAATTTCTTCGAAAATTAGTTTTCTATCGGTTCAGGTGCGCTAGAGTTTTTTTCACTATCGATTCCAAAAGAATTTTACACACAAAATCCGATACTAATCCTATGCGGCCGCGGTATAATAATGCACTTAACTTACTTAACACTAGGAAAAGACAAAATTCAAAAATAAATATAAGAATAAATGAACCTGGCTACAAGAATCCCTCGCTGGGGCCCAGATGTCTCGACGCCGACAATCGAAGTAGTTTTTCTCCCTCGCTGACACTCGTACCACTAGCCAACTTCCTCCTGTTGCTCGAAAATCTCCCTTTCTTCTGCTGATCGGAACTTTCCTTTTCTTTACGAGTTACGTTCACGAAATTACGCCACGACGTCGCTACCACACCTTCGATTTATTTCTCCTCGAACTTTTCGCCTCCTTCCAGAAGGAATAAATGTCCTCCCAGTCTGACTCCAATCGACATGTAATTCCACAAAAGAAAAACCTCCAATTAATTTTTTTCAAAGCGTACCGCACACGTCTACTACCGTACCTGGTTCCATTCCAAAAGAAAGAAAGGCT
>OZ022264.1:103346043-103351043 GCA_963978885.1 Nemotelus pantherinus | reverse complement strand
TAAGCTCACCAGACTTTCTGGATACCAAAATATTTTCAAATTCCAAGGAGGTGAGTTAAAAAATTGTCTGAAATTTGGTCGATTTTCAATGGAATTACCCATATATATATATATATATATATATATATATATATATATATATATATATATATATATATATATATATATATATATATATATATGTATATATATATATATATATATATATATATATATATATATATATATATATATATATATATATATATGTATATATATATATATATATATATATATATATATATATATATATATATATATATATATATATATATATATATACATATATATATATTTATATATATATACACATATATATATATATATATATATATATATATATATATATATATATATATATATATATATATATATATACATATATATATATATATATATATATATATATATATATATATATATATTTATATATATATGTATACATATATATATATATACATATACATATATATATATATATGTATATATATATATATATATATATATATATATATATATATATATATATATATATATATATATATATATATATATACATATTGTCAAAAAAATCCAGTGACTATTTCTCAAAAACGCGCCATCCGATTAAGCTTAAATTTTCAGGATACATTGATGCGTATGCCGAATAGATCCAGGTCGCAGCAAATGTTAATTTTGCTCAACACTTTGCCGGCGGCGGCCATTATTTAAGCAAAAATGTTGACAATGGAGAAAAGCAGAGACACTGCTCAGTTCTGTTGGATAAAATCTCAAGAATATCAATTTCCGATCAATTTTGTTATTGAAAAGATATATGTATGCACAATTCAACTTTCAAATTTAAGCACCAAATGTCATATTTTAGCTCGGAAGAATGAACTGCACCTACTTAACTGGCATCAGATGATTGGAAACATGTGTCAATGTCATTTGCATTTGAATTCCGACCGCAATTTTTGACGGAAAGAAGCAACTTTTTACGCTAAGAAATGAATACAACTCCTGCTTCTTTTCAAGCTAAATTTTTGCCGAAACAAATTTCGCGTGAAATTTTGTATGAAAATTTCACGTGAAATTGAAAGCAGCACTAACTTAAAGTGTTATGTGGCCCCTTAGCGATCAATATTAATGCACAATATCTAGTGTTGTACAATAATATTGATCGTCTATGGATTGTATTGAAGGATTGTGCAATATAGTGAGTGATTCAAAGAAGTTTTGATCTTTATTGTACAATATAGGACATATTGCATCGTCTGTGGTGAGTATTGCGCAATATTGATTCAGTTATATATCTTCGTTCGTGACATAAACAACGTTTTGAGCAATAGAGCAGAAATGTCGAAAGCTACTGAAATATCGAACAAAAATTAAATATTGCCCAAAAATATTGCATCGTCTTCGGCACCCAGCAATACTATTATGCAATATAATGTCACAGTAATATTGACTGTATATGGGCCGCTTAAATAAAGATTATTATGATTGGGCCTTCATTGCGAGCAGAATGGGGTGTAGAATTTTTTTTGAGCGTATCACTTATTTCAATTCCCACTTCTTGGCTGCGTTGCATAAAACTCCCGTAAACAATCGTATAACTGCTAGAGGTAGAAATTTAGCTTAATCTGAATCGCCCAAAGCTGCTAAATTTTCTAGTGTCACTGAGTAGTGAGCGTTAGATGCACGAAAAATATTGAATTGAAGAATTTGACACCTTTCTTTGCTTATATTTTACTCCAGAAACGACTGGATTTGCGCAACACGTTTTCTCTATTGAAATATTCTACTATTTCCATTCGGAAAGATTTTCGTCAGTCTCCGGAAGACTGAGCTTCAGGCTATCTGAATAGTCGAGGTTTAGTAGCAACGCTCTGTTGTTGGCAGCCAATATCGTTTAAGGCTTTTTGAAGTTTTCCGAAAATATTAGCCTGAAAAATGTTGAATTTATTGATTATCCTAAAAGGTTTCAGTGCATTTAATTAGTATCCTTTCGGAACAAATTTTCTCAGCACCCACAGTGATTTGCGTAGGTATCATTTTTCTCTTTCAAGTGCGAAATTTTTGCAGCCGCATTCACTAATATTGCATTCTGTCCTTTCATATGTTAGCTCTGATTTTCTTATGACTTTATTACCACCTGCATCATCATATTATATACTTTTAATTGTTTTTTTTTATTTTTGAACAAAAGTTTCGCCTGCATTTTTTGAATATATCTAAACTTAAACACACTTAAGAAACATTTAATGACATTAATTGTTGGTTTCATCAACGAATAGTTCAATAATTTGAGCTTTGAAAAGAAGTTAATATTAAGTGCGATTTTTTTATCTCGAGCAGGGGAAGTTAATATAAGTTAAGCTCTCTATGCCAGAGCTTTAGGTAAGTACATTCAATACAACAACAAATGCGGAGTATGTGCGTTTTTTTTGCACTCTTGGGCAGGGTAAGTTAAGGTAAGTTAAGCTCTTGATGACATAGTTTTCGGTAAGTAAATTGAATACAACAACGCAGTAACTTCACTGCGGCAGCAATTGTTGTTGTATTCAATTTACTTACCTAAAGTTCTGTCATAAAAAGCTTAACTTACCTTAACTTACCCTGTCCAAAAGTGCAAAAAACACACCTAATCAGCTATTGTTGTAGTGTTCAATGTACTAACCCAGAGCTCTATAATAAAGAGCTTAACTTACCTTAACTTACCCTGCCCAAGAGTGCAAAAAACGCACCTATTGTATTCATGTTAAATTAATTATGGCCATATTCAGTGAACACTTCTCACGTACCAGTCTGCATTGTGAAAATGATGAAGGACGACGTCAGAACCCAGTTAGTATTCTCGACACTAAGATCATAAGCTCCAGGAATCACATAGCTGCTGTTTCTAGTTATTCCCTTCAAAGCGGTAGCTTGCGATGCTGTAACGTTTACAGACCCGAAAACGTGCGACATACTCGTACTTCTAACCTATCGCAGACATCAACTTATCGAAATGATCTGAAAATGTTTACTGATCAAATACGCTTCCATATCATAAACCAAATACTTCTGTCGTGTGCACCTAATTGAGTGTAATTTTTTTAAATACATTGAACCACGAAACATTATCTGTCGAATTCAAATTCAGTAGACGCAATCGCAGATGCAACTGGGGTAGTATGTATAGAAGACGGCATGACCTTTGTTCATGTAGCTGGGTCTATCTATACATGTGTTGAACATCAGCATTGTTGTAAGTAGGAAATCAAGCCTCCGCATGCGCAAAAAAGGAAGTCCTATGAATCCACCTAAACACTACTTGCAAGGTCGTTGCAATTTAGTTCGTTTTTGCAGCGAATAACAAAAACATTATTAAAAATGTAAGGACACTAATTGTGTGCACGATTTTTAGCATTCCCACCATTCAAAGCTCGGAAAATTATTGGTTATTTCCCTAAATGGTTGTGTATGCTCGCATGCCTATGCAAAGAGCGTAATGGCATAAGTTTACTACAATAGTTGATTACCACCATTTTCCATGCTTTGTTAGAAATACGCAGCTATCATGTCCAAAGTTATTTTAAAATAAGATGTAACTGCAACAACTACAAATAGCAATATTACTTTCCAGTTAACTTTGTTCTTTCTTCGTTCTTAATTTTAATTTCCACTTGTATTAAATATTTGGAAATATTCAAATACTTAAATCAAGCAAACAAGGTACGGCACCATTCGATTCATTTATAAGCAGATTTTATTCTCAGATGATTAGCCTAATTATAAAATTCGTTTCCCATACACATACGTTATTCATTTAGCTGTCAATTTTATAACTTAGATGAATAAGATACCAAATTCACGCACATATGTACATTTGTATGGGAAACTATTACAATAATAATTTCAAGGATAGCCGAAAAGCTTGAATAAAATTGTAATTGGTTGCAATCATTGACTTTGGTCACAAAGAATAATATTTAATTTAATCAAATATATTTATGAAACCGATTGAAAATTAATTTTAACGCATCCAGGTATATACAACAACGGCTAAAAAAGATCATGAATCTTGCCATAATCAAATTTTATCTTTTGCAGCGGCTAAGAATAACCGTTTGTGATGGTTTGAATTAAATTAATAAAATCAACTATAGCAAATGTCTGTCTGGTTCCGGAAATAAATATAAGCAAGAGTCTCAACTGAAATTTTGGTAAAGGAAAAAAAGAAATTCTAGCGCATCAGAACCGATAGAAAACTAATTTTCGAAGAAATTGTCTTTGAGTGACAAAAAATTGTGGAAAGACGTTATACACTTTTTTGTAGAATCATTTCAACCATTCCTTATACAAAGCAACAAAACTCAAAACTCAAAACTGTTCAGTGCTGGTAGCACTTTCCCAACGAAGCAGCAATAAGTTAATCATAGCAAACTCATACTTAAATCAACGTATCCTTTGAATTTTGTTCCCATCGCAGGATTTCATGGAAAGTTTCAACGATTAAACATTTTTTGAGGCTGCCATCCGAAAAATTTTTAAAACTCGGAAAATTTAAAAATTTGGTTTCATATTTTTATTGCAAATGCTTTGCATATGAGTACGTAATTTCAAGCATCTGTTGGTGCAATATTTACGAAAATATCCAATGCTGGTTACCCGTGTTAGCAGCAAAGCAAAATATCTGCTTCACGCTAAGTTAAACCCAACCAAAAAATTTCGTTTCGATTGAATCACTGCACTGGAAGTTATGCGGGTGAAATGAATTTGAGAGTAACCACCCTCAAAACTTTTCAAATTTTTAAAACATTAATATTTGTTGTTAATTTTCATTGCAGGATTATCCCATTTGCAAATCTAATGATATAATCACTTAGTAAATAAATTCCAAAAAATTACAAAAATGGTCATAGCTGGCAGCCTTTTAATGATTTTTGTACGAAAATCTTACGACGTTTGGTTTACATTAAGGTCCATTTAATGCT
>OZ022264.1:103336043-103338543 GCA_963978885.1 Nemotelus pantherinus | reverse complement strand
ATCCGGTAAAAGAGAAATACCACTGGCGCAGAAAAATTGCAGCTCACAGCTTATTTGATACAGACACTTCAATGCGAATAAACTTCTATTTGTCGCACCGTTAATCTGTCTTGTTTTTGTTTCTTGAATTTTTGATTGTGTTAGACATTGGCTAAGGTAATTTTTAGCAAGATCTTGTAAGCTGAAGTGCCAAAATGAGCCAAAATTGTAAAATGGGTCATCGCACCACAATTGAGCAGCGCGAGTTGGTATTAAACCACTTTAAAAAAGGACAAAGTGTTCGAAAAATTGCTGAAAGTGTGAGTTTGAGTGCCTCTACAGTGCAGCACATAATTGAGCGCTTCCTACACGAAAATCGGGTAGAAAATAAGAGGAGAAATGCGCCAAACAATATTTTCACCGTATCCGACGAACGATACATTGTAAGGAAAGTGAAAGCAAACAGAAAGATTTCCGCTCCAAAATTGGTTACTGAGGTTCATCATGAATTAAGGAAGTGATGTAGTGCTGAATCCGTCCGACGAGTGCTTCGCGACCATGATTTCAGGGTCCGAGTAGCTCGTAGGAAGCCTTTCATTTCCAAAAAAAATACAATAAGCCGATTTGCCTTTGCCAAAGAGCATGTGGGAAAGCCATCCGCGTTCTGGAATACGGTTATTTTTGCGGACGAGTCCAAGTTTAACATTTTTGGCTCCAACGGAATGTCATATGTCTGGCGCAAGGCAAACACTGAGCTAAACAAGGAGAACCTCAAAGCTACTGTGAAGCATGGTGGTGGTAATGTGATAGTTTGGGCCTGTATGTCCGCAGCCGGAGTCAGAAATTTAAAGTTTATTGAGGAAACAATGAACCAAACAAAGAACCTTGATGTACCCAAAAACAATTTGCTGCAAAGTGCTAAAAAACTGGGTGTTCGCGACCAATTTCGGTTGTACCAAGACAACGATCCAAACCACAAGTCGGGAATTGTGCAGTCCTGGCCAATTTGGGATTGCCCTCATTTGATGTCTCCGCCGGCACAGTCACCAGATATGAACGTCATTGAGAATCTGTGGACTTTGTTGGATAACAACATTAGAAAACACAAGATTTCTAATAAACAAGACCTGATGAAAGCACTGCTAGAGGTATGGCGAAAAATTACTCCTGACATCACAAAAAAACTCGTTGATTCAATGCCGAATATGCTCCAGGCTCTGCTTAAGTCTAAGGGCTATCATACAAAGTATTGAAATCAACTGGAAACCTCATAATTCACAACAATTTTAATGTTTAATCAAACTGTATCAAATAAGCTGTGACATGAAATTTGTTATTACTTTTAGTTTTTTTTTTTTTAAGATGTAAAACAGCAACTTTGTAACAAATATAAACTTGTTTAATAAACAACAAACAATTGTCTTCAAAATGGTGTTTAAATTTTTTTGATATTGTTATTATGTTTTGAGTTATTGCAACTTAATTTTTTAAAGAAGCACTGTATCAAATAAGCTGTGAGCCACTGAATATATATATATATATATATATATATATATATATATATATATATATATATTATATATATATATATATATATTTATATATATATATATATATATATATATATATATATATATATATATATATATAGATATATATATTTATATATATATATATATATATATATATATATATATATATATATATATATATATATATTTATATATATATATATATATATATATATATATATATAAATATATATATATATATAAATATATATATATATATATATATATATATATATATATATTGTGGGTTCATAAACTATGCACCAGTGCACTAAATTGTCCTGGATGGAACCACCAAAAAATGTTCCTGAACCTATGCACGAATGCGCAAAAATTGTATCCTTAAATACAAGATAATGAGGTGTGTAGCGGTATGAAAATATCACTTAGTTCCTTATTCAAAACTTTATTGCAAACAAATTCAATTCCTTTTAACCAAAAATACAACAATAACTTTAGTTACAATTTCAATAAAATTCACTCAATCACAAATATCAAAATGGTACGGGATTAAAATTACCGTTTGTATATTGTGTGTTCTATGAGCTCTATAGCATATCAACACACCATACGAAACAGTACTTTCTGGGTGTATCGTACATTAGTATTACACAACCTTTACTACACGTGTATTTGTTAATGTTTTACTTACTACACTTCTTATGTTTTATCAAAGTTATAAGTGAGTAAGATGGAATTTGAATGTTGTGTAAAGATAGCCTTATCGGCATGTGTTTACACCTATTCGAAATTCCTAGTGAAACTGTTAGTAAGAAGAGAGAAAGAAACAATTAGCATTTTAAAGGCACAATACCTGAAAGAATATGTTGCCTCAATGAGTCTAATCGCAAATAGGACGATTGTCGAGTTGGCTCTGCCTTTTATTGCGTTTTTCTGTCCTCCATCTTGAGTGGGGAAATTCTCCACATTTATGATAATCATTAAATTTG
>OZ022264.1:103313543-103331043 GCA_963978885.1 Nemotelus pantherinus | reverse complement strand
TTGGTTACCAAAGTAATTAATGCTGGCTCTCTTTCTTCTAATGTCGTGCTACCAATGTCTTGGGTTTTTTCTGGCCAATTTATTTTCGGTTTGGTGAGTCATTGAGGTCCATACCACCATAAGTTGTTTTGGAGGAGGTTGCTTGTTGAGATACCTCGTGAAGCCAAATCTGCTGGGTTGTCCTTTGATGACACATGGTGCCATTTGTCAAATCTTATGTTGTCCTGAATTTCGATTACACTATTGGCCACATAAGTTTTCCATCTTGATGGATGCTGCTTTATCCAATGCAGTACGATCGTCGAGTCAGTCCAGGCATAGATTGGGCTGTCTTGAAGTTGCATCCCTTGGACTACTGTTTTCATTAATCGTACCAATAGTAATGCGCCATTTAATTCCAGTCTTGGAATTGTTGTCGGGTTGATTGGTGCAACCCGAGTTATGGAGATCAGTAAGTGTGTTGTAGTATCACCACTTTCTTGTTCTACACGAATATATATGGCTGCTGCCTATGCTCTTGATGATGCATCACAAAAACCATGTATTTGAATCTGCGCACCTGATGAATATGATACCCATCTTGGAATTGAAAGATTTTCTAACAGTTTCAGACTGTCTATGAAATTTTCCCAGTGTTTTTGTACTGATTTGGATACTATATTATCCCAGTCTGTTCCAGTAATCCATAACATATGCATGAGAAGTTTTGCTTCAATAATGATAGGTGCCAACCACCCTAGAGGATCGTATAATGAGGCAATTCCTGACAAGATACTTCTTTTTGTCGTGACTTGGACTTGCGGTAATGGTTTGAATGAAAACACAAAATTATCGCTCTTAGGATACCATTTGATTCCTAACGTTTTAATGGCTTCTGCATCTGCGAAAGTCAAGACGTTTTGAAGTTCTACATGTTCTGGTGGTAAGTGATGTAGAAATTGGTTATCGTAACTTGCCCATTTTCGCAAGTTGAACCCCGCTGATTTCATCATTTGAATTAGTTGCTGTTGCAACTCCATAGCTTGTGCTATTGTGTCAGCGCCAGTCAAAACATCGTCGACATAAAAGTTTTCAAAAACTGCTTTTGATGCTAAAGGCCATTTGGTTTTTTCATCTTCAGCCAATTGTTGCATCGTTCGTATAGCCAGATACGGTGCTGATGTCGTGCCAAATGTTACAGTTTTTAATTGATAGTCTTGGACTCTTCCAGTCTTGGGATGTCGCCATACTATACGCTGAAACGTATGATATTCAGGGTGTATCTCAATCATCCGATACATCTTTTCAATGTCCGCATTTAACGCATATTTGTACTTTCTCCAATTCAGCAGTGTGATATATAATGCTGGCTGTATGGTTGGACCCTTTAACAACATTTGGTTTAATGATTTGCCATTTGTTGTTCTTGCTGATGCGTCGAATACTACGCGTAGTTTAGTAGTAGTGCTGTCTTTGAAAACTGCATGGTGAGGAATGCAGTAATGCAGTTCACTATCATCTGGGGATTTACTTCTTCCATATGATTTAAATGTATGTATTCATCCAGGCATTTGCCCTATTCATTTACGAATACTGAGTTTTTCATGAATTGTTTTTGGAGTGTTCCAAATCTTCTAATGGCTTGCTGCCTTGATTGCCCTAATGTTGGTAGCGTATCATGTTGAAACGGTAATTTGATTTGATACCTGCCGGATGGTAGCCTTTTGTGCGTGTTCTGAAATATTTCTTCACATAGAGCTTCTTCTGGTGCTAGAACTGGCTTAGCTTGAACTTCTTCAATTTCCCAGAATTTTTTAATTTGTTTGTCCAACGTTTCTGTTGTGATCATAAATGAATTTGTGGTATGTTTAGAAATATTTTCAGCCTTTCCGAGCAAAATCCAACCGAATATAGTTTTTATTGCTGTCGGCACAGCATCTGAGCCTGGAATAATACCTTCTTGTATTATTCTAGCATACACCTTAGCCCCTAGTAAGGCGTCAATTCTATCTGGTTTCCAAAATGTTGGATCTGCTAGCTCCAATTTGTTGAGATGTTGGCAACTTTTTGTATTGATGATTCTACTTGGTAGATCACCAGTGATTTTCCGTATAACGAAGAAATTTTCTTCGATAGTAGATTGATTTTTTCCACATGAGCGTAGGGTTAATTTGACTTGTTTGTTGGACTGACCCGTGTTGCTCATGTTTAGTCCTAAGACTTTTACTGAAGCTGGTTTGCACACTGCTTGCAGTTTTTTACACGCTGCTTGTGTTATGAATGATGCTTCTGACCCTGTGTTAATGAAACATCGTAAAGTAACTTGTTTCCCGTGCTCTGTTTGAGCGATGACTAATGCTGTGGATAGTAACGCATGAGAAGTTTCCCATGTGAAATGATTGTGATTGACTTGTGTTTCACTTTCACTGGGCCCAAAATTTGAATTGCTTGAAGTATGGTTACTATCCCTTGACATTGAGTGCTGGTTTGAACTTGATTTGACTCGACTTTCCTTCTTAGAGTGTAAAGAATGATTGTCTTTTGAGTTGTCATGTAACGTTGTGTGATGCCTTTGTTTGCATTTGACACACGTGAATTTGCTTGGACAATCCTTGACTGTATGTTTGTTTGACAAACAGTTAAAACATCGTCCTGATGATATAACTAGGCTTCGTCTTTTAGTTATATCCATCCCTTAGTATTTTCTACACATTTGTAGGCTATGTACCTGATCACAAGCCGAACATTTTGTGGCTTGGATTGCGTAATGTGACTTGGTCGTCTGTTTATGAAAATCCCGCGTTTGACTTGTATTGGGGACTATTGTACCTGCTATTGCTTCTAGGACTCTTAGCATTGTATCCAGGAATGTACTGAATTGAAGGTATCTTGGTAGCTCCTTGGATGCGCCTAATTCTTCTTCCCATAGTTTGAGTGTTGTGAATGGTAATTTTTGTGTTAGCATGTGTATTAACATGATATCCCACGTGGACGTATCCACTTGCAAACTTCGTAATTGCTGCAAACACTCTTCGGTGGTGTTGATGAGCGATTTTAAACCATTAGCCGTTTCTGATGCTAATTTGGGTTGAGTGGTTAATATTTTAAGTTGATGATTGGTTAACATTCTTTTGTTCTCGAATCTTTCTGTCAGTTTTTCCCATGCAGATAAGTAATCTTCGTTAGTAAGTGGAACATGACGTAGCCATCTTTCTGCTTCGCCCGTCAGTGATGCTTTTAAGTAGTACAATTTTTGTACTAACTTTAACTTCGGGTTTGTATGTACCATTGCTACGAATACATCACGAAACGATTTCCATTGATCATAATTACCATCGTATTTAGGTAGTGGCATTTTCGGTAGCACATTTTCTTCATGCTCAATCATTGTATGGTGTGGAAACAGGTGTGTTGAATCAGTAAGTGCAGCATGTGGTCGTAATTCGTCCAATATTGTTCCCAGGTACAGACAATATTTTGTTTCTAGCTTGGTATAATTATCATCTGAACTGTAGGTGTGAGATGTGTTTGACGTGTCTTGGCTTAAAATCTCGTGTATTTCTTCATCTAACAGTTTATATTCTGCCCATAGTTTCTTAATTTCCTCTGATTTCGCTTCGTAGAAGCCTTGTGTGCACTGCTCCCGTGGTGTGTTGTTTCCACTTTCAATCACCCTTTCCAACCGTGCTCTCAAAGTTTGTTCTTTGAGCAACAATGACTTTAATTCTACCATATTGAACAATTGAATGATCTAATTTTATGAACTTTGAATCTATTTGCAATGTCAGACTGAATAAGCTAAGCGAATTCCTGGATGGAACCACCAAAAAATGTGGGTTCACAAACTATGCACCAGTGCACTAAATTGTCCTGGATGGAACCACCAAAAAATGTTCCTGAACCTATGCACGAATGCGCAAAAATTGTATCCTTAAATACAAGATAATGAGGTGTGTAGCGGTATGAAAATATCACTTAGTTCCTTATTCAAAACTTTATTGCAAACAAATTCAATTCCTTTTAACCAAAAATACAACAATAACTTAAGCTACAATTTCAATAAAATTCACTCAATCACAAATATCAAAATGGTACGGGATTAAAATTACCGTTTGTATATTGTGTGTTCTATGAGCTCTATAGCATATCAACACACCATACGAAACGGTACTTTCTGGGTGTTCCGTACATTAGTATTACACAACCTTTACTACACGTGTATTTGTTAATGTCTTACTTACTACACTTCTTATGTTTTATCAAAGTTATAAGTGAGTAAGATGGAATTTGAATGTTGTGTAAAGATAGCCTTATCGGCATGTGTTTACACCTATTCGAAATTCCTAGTGAAACTGTTAGTAAGAAGAGAGAAAGAAACAATTAGCATTTTAAAGGCACAATACCTGAAAGAATATGTTGCCTCGATGAGTCTAATCGCAAATAGGACGATTGTCGAGTTGGCTCTGCCTTTTATTGCGTTTTTCTGTCCTCCATCTTGAGTGGGGAAATTCTCCACATTTATGATAATCATTAAATTTGACGTTATTATTATTTGAACCTCTGATATTGTTATCTCAGAAATTCGTGAATTTAATTTTCCTTGATTACCAACTGAATATCATAATATTTGAATAATTTTAATTGAGTTTGAATAAAATTTCATGTTCCATAATTTTATTCACACAATAAATGGCGGCCTAGTCTCCACTTTCGCTTTGCTACACTGAGCGAAATTGCTATGGTTCCACCTATAATATGGGAACAAAGCTGCGTCCAGATGAAACAAATGCGTAGATGAAACAATTTTATATTATTATTAAATAAAAAAAGCTTTATTAAGACTGATTCAGGACAGAAAGTGAAAAGAATACAAGAATTGAGATAATGTAAAAATTAAAAGAGAAAATGTAGACATTTTTAGTGCGAAATTGCTATGGTTCCACTTTATTAAAAAATAATAAATCAATGTTTAATATTACTAAAACCAGGTTTTAATATTTAGTACTGCCTCCTTGATTTAGTATCACTTCGAAAATGCGATCTTCCATGCTGTTTATTAAATTTCTTAAGGTACTTGCAGAAATCTCTTCCCAAGCTTCTTTAATTCCAGTTTTAAGCTCTGCAGGGGTGTTATACTGCTTTCCATTTAGATAAATTTTTCGCACCAGGATCCCCCATAGGTTATCAATTGGATTAAGATCCGGGGAACGGGCAGGCCAGCTCAGGACTTCAATTTCCTTCTGTTGGAACCACTCCTTAGTTGCTCTGGAACTGTGGATAGCAGCATTGTCATGCTGAAATTTCCAGTTTTCCGAGGAAATCCTGTCGCCGTATTCGATTAACACTTCCTCCAAAAGTTGAATATAATTTTCGGATTTCATTCGCGTTGAAATCCAACAAATCGGTGTTTTTCCATTTTACCCAAAATTTCGGCTCATAGCTACCTGCTTATTTTTACTCAAGTCATGCCAATAAAATTGTTGGCCATCTGGACCATCCAGATTGAATTTCTTTTCATCAGAAAAGATAACATTTTTCCATTCATCTTTCCAACCCATGTGTGTCCTGGCAAAAGTCAGTCTGGCTTATTTGTGGTTTTTTGTCAGAGCCGGTTTTTTTGCTCTTTTAGCCCATTTAAAACGACCAGATTCGTTTAAAATTTGTCTTTGAACTCCTTTTTGAAATCAGGAGGTTCTGTTCCATCCTTATTTGACTTGCGGTAACGTTTCCAGACGATGCCGCACGAAGAATTGCCGTTCTTTGCCTCTTTGTTATTTTCGGACTCCCACCTTTAAATTGTTTTTTCCCATAGGTATATCCACGATTCAAATAGTTGTTGACAACATGATGAGATCGATTTATTTTTTTTGCAATGGCACGATTCGAAAGTTCCATTTCTTTGTACGCTTTAATTTGCGCTATTTCTTCCGCAGTCAACCTGGTTCCACTTGGCATATTGGAAAACTCTAATCAACCACTACACTTTTCACTTGAAAAATGTCCTAATGTTATAATAACTATTTCACAAACAAAAATGAATACCAAAAATTATTTTTTACACAACCTCACAATGCTCAGAAAACACTATGTGGAACCATAGCAATTTCGCTCTTAAATAGGACTTATTTACAGTTTATGATAGCACTGACCCTCCTAATTGCTTTCAGACGAATTTTAATGCGCATTTCTAAGAAAGTGTTATCTCACTTTCCTTTTGTAAGAAACGCTGCCAGGCGATTGCGGTAGGTTGCAGAAAAAAATTAAGAAACAGATGTGGAACCATAGCAATTTCGCTCAGTGTATAAAGTTGGCGGATTCTCATGTATTTCATCTCTCATATGATTTTGAGGCGCCAATTTCAGTTTGAAAAAAGAAAACAAACAAACGATATTTAGTTTATTTTATAATACAATTTTACTTTTAATGGACTGTATGTATAGTTAATTGCAACTCTGATGACAAATTGTTTTGTGTTATTTTGAGGATTTGCTGCAACATATATATATATATATATATATATATATATATATATATATATATATATATATATATATATATATATATATATATATATATATATATATAACATATATATATAGATATATATATATAATATATATATATATATATATATATATATATATATATATATATATATATATATATATATATATATATATATATATATGTATATCTATATATATCATCAAAAAATCCAGTGACTATTTCTCGAGAACGCGCCATTCGGTTGAGCTGAAACTTTCAGGATGCATTGATGTATATACAGAATGAGTCTAGGTCTCACTAAGTGTCAATTATTTATAATTTTTTGGCGCCGGTGGCCATTATAGTGATATTTTTGATATACCTATTAATCCGTACACAAATGATTTTTGCAAAAATTAAGGTAACATAATAAATTTTGAACGTTTCTTCGATGTAAATCAGATAGTGTTTTGGAATTTTTTAACCCCATGTGTGCACTAGGTGCCTAAAAAGAGAACGGGGAAATTTGAAAATTTTTTAACTGTAATAACTTTTGACAGAGCTTTTGAATCATTATTAAACTTTCACTACATATTGGTTTTATTTAGTTATAAATTTGTGTAGCTTTTAATGAGCATGTTGGCAGCCCTGTAGCTAGGGCAGGCGCTGAAAGTGAAAACCTTCAAATCATCAACTCTCCTGAAAACATGACGCTTCTTGGAAAAAAGCCATTCATATATACATTTTTTGCTTCGTTTGCCTGCCCAAAGTTAAAATGTTGAAATTTTGGTAACCCTCTCCCAATTAACCTACATTTTTAATAATAATAATCAAAATTTATTGAAATTTACAAAATGTATTGGTCTTAAGTAGGACCAGGTCTGAAAGAAGTGATTTTTACATGAGGACAATTTTGTGTCAGTGGTACCATTTTGAAAAACCACTAAGAAAAATAACTGCGTTTGGCTCTATAAATTTTGATTCAGTCAGTCGAACCTT
Source organism: Nemotelus pantherinus (assembly GCA_963978885.1). Taxonomy (NCBI): domain Eukaryota; kingdom Metazoa; phylum Arthropoda; class Insecta; order Diptera; family Stratiomyidae; genus Nemotelus; species Nemotelus pantherinus. The sequence continues at coordinate 103,323,579 of OZ022264.1, read as the reverse complement.
ACTTTAGTCCACGTTTGGTAGAAATTCGGTTGGAGCTGCCAACTATGGTAATTTTGAAATTATTTTAAGGCAATATTCAGTAGAAATTTAATATCAAAATAATGATAGGGTTTCTAGCTATGGTCGTTGTTGAATTTTCAAATTATGGAGAAAATAAGTAAACACTGTTTAAATTTTCTGAGATCTGCACATTTTTCGGATGACAACCCCAAACACCTTTCTATCGCTGTAATTTTCGATGAAGTCACCAAAATTAAAACAAGCTTAGGTTCTATTATTACTAAGGGTGTATTAGTTTTAAGGAAGAAAAGTAAGTAGTGGTAGAATACACACTCAAAATCTGCACAAATCCTCTACTGTTCTTCGAACATTAGTGTTTCTAGCGGTTCTGATGCGCTTGGATTTTGTACTTATTATCGAAGAAAATTAGCAGTAAACACATTTCGCCGAAAATTCATATATCTTTATATATATATATATATATATATATATATATATATATATATATATATATATATATATATATATATATATTTATATTTGTATATATATATATATATATATATATATATATATATATATATATATATATATATATATTCATATAAATATATATATATATATATATATATATATATAAATTTTTTTTTTTTTTGCTCTAGGGGGAAATCCACTTGGATACCAGGTCTGGGCCACGGTTATGTCGGGCGTTAACCGACTAAAACCCCCCTCTTGCGCTTCACTCCATACCCAAGGGACTGCCAATCGGTATTACTTCGTGGGCGGGGTCAGCTTTAGCTGCTCACGGTTCTATTTCTTCTTCTTTCGTTGTCCTCCTTTCGAAGAATTACGTGTATCTGCGCTACTGCTTTTTTTTAACTCGGTCCATGCTGCTTCAGATGCCATTATCGTGTCAATCAGATTTTCTGTCGATAATGACAGGTTCGTGTATCGTTGCAACTTGGCTCTGTATTGGGAAAACCGCGTGCAATTGAAGAGAATGTGCTCCGGATCTTCTTCGGTCCCGCTTGTCGGGCAATTTGGAAAGATATCTAAACCGAAGCGATGTAGGTACTTTTGGTATGCACCATGTCCAGTTAGAAACTGCGTTAGATCGTATGTTACTTCTCCATGTAGGCGTTTGACCCATTTTTGAATATCGGGGATGAGTTTGTAAGTCCATCTGCCAACTGGAACTTGTTCCCATCTTCTTTGCCATGCTTCCTCTAATCTTTGCCGCTCCATCTTTGTGTCGGCGTTTCTGTTTCCGTAGAGTCTCTGCATTTCGGCTGCGAGAATGTCAATTGGCATCATACCTGCTATCACATATGCCGCTTCTCCCGAACTGGTCCTTTATCCCCGAATAACTCTGAGGGCACTAAGTCGATAGACTGAACATATCTTCTTTTTATTTTGCTTCACTGATAGCTGATATGCCCACACTGGCGCTGCATACAGTAGAATAGAACTCACAACTCTGGATATCAGGATTCTGCGATTTTGATTTGGCCCTCCGAAGTTAGGAAGCATCCTTGCTAGGGCTGCACTGGCGTTAGACGCCTTATTGCAGACATGTTCAACGTGGGCTTTAAATTTAAGTCTACTGTCAGTCATAACTTCTAGGTACCTAATTGCAGACTTGGATCTAATTTTTTGATCTCCCACAGTGACTTCAAAAGATTCATTTTTACGGCGGCTGCTAATCAATACCGCTTCCGTCTTAAATGCTGCCAGTTTCAACCCTGTATTCTCTAGCCACTGTTTCGTGATGTATACCGCCTCGTCAGCGAGTGATTCGACCTGGTCTGACTTTTCAGCAGATACCAACACTACTATGTCATCAGCAAATCCAATTATCGTTGCCTCCGACGGGAGCCTCAGATTTAGCACGTCAATATACCTTATGTTCCAAAAGAGAGGCCCCAATACGGATCCCTGTGGGACGCCGGTTGTTAGGTCGTATGTCTTTGGTCCTTCTTCGGAATCATACCATAGTGCTCTGTCCCTCAAGTATTCGCATACTACCCCAGCAAGGTAAGAAGGAATTCTTAGCTGAAGTAGTTTCTCCACTATTCGGTTCCAATTCGCTGTGTTGAACGCGTTTTTAACATCAAGTGTTGTAAGTGCACAGTACTTGCGTGATGCCCCGCGTGCTTCGATTGCGGTTTTTGCGAATTCCATAACCGATCTGATGGCGTCCACTGCCGAGCGCGCTTTGCGGAAGCCGAATTGTCGTTCCGACAGTCCACCATTGTTTTCCACAGCTGATACAATCTAAGTCTGTTGTGTATTAGGCGTTCAAGCATTTTTCCCATCACATCCAGCAGGCAGATATGACGGTACGATGTCGGTTCGCCAACGGGTTTCTTGGGCTTTGGCAGCAAGACAAGTTTTTGTTTTTTCCAGCAGCTTGGGAAAGTTTGTTCAGTCAAGCATGCGTTAAAAACACTTATAAATAGATCAGGCTTCAGTTTCACTGCGACCTTTAGGCATTTGTTGGTGATACCGTCCAACCCCGGTGCTTTGTTGTCCTTGAGCCGACTGCAAACCTCCAATAGTTCCTTTTCAGTCACTGGTGGTATCTCACTCACGGATCCTTGCGGGACTGTTCGACAGTTTTCCTGATGACGGGGAAAGAGTGTGCATACAATTTTCTCGAGGAGAGCAGGGCAGCTTACTTGTGGTGATCTCAAACACTTAATACGTGACATGACGGCTCGATACGCACCACCCCATGGGTCAACGTTTGCTTCTTCGCACAGCTGTTTGAAGCATGCATTTTTGCTACTACGTATGGCGAGTTGAAACCTTTTTCTAGCTTGTTGGTATTCTTGCTGAAGCACTTCATAGTTGGGTCGGTTTACGCCGCGTTGGCTTTTTCTCCTCGCCTTCAGGCACTCAGTGCGAAGTCTGCTTAGCTCCTGCGTCCACCAGTAGTTTGGCCTGTGATATGACACCGGTTTTCGCCTCGGCATTGAAGCATCACACGCACACGTTATCAGCTCGATTACCCTCCGAGCCTTCTCCGCAGCTGTTCCTCGAGGCACATCGCTTTGCAAGATCATTTCCGAGAATCTTATTTCGTCGAATTTGCGGACTGACCAACCTTTACCAACAGTCTTGGCTTTTCGCTGAGATCGACTATCTAGCCTGTGTCCAGTTTCGAATATGATGGATTGGTGATCGCTGTGTGTATAGTGTTCTGATACCCACCATACTATATCTGCTGCAATTGATGGACTTGCGAACGTAAGGTCAATAATTGAGCTCAACCCTCGGCTTCAAGAAGTAGGTATGTGACCGGTGTTCATTAAGACTACGTCCAACTGAGAGAAAGCTTCCATAACGACGCGGCCTCGAGCGTTGGTGCTTCGGCTGCCCCACTCGGTTGCCCATGAATTGAAATCGCCAGCTATGATGTGCGGTGTGTGTTGTTTTGCATTTATTACCAGCCTATCCAGTAGGTGTTGAAACTGGTTAATAGTCGAGTTGCAAGAGGCATAGCAGCTGTACACGTAACATCCTCTTATCTTTGCCCACACAAAACCGTCTTCACTCTCGGTCATGGTTTCTTGGAATGACGTTCCTCCGCAAGCCCAGATAGCAGTCCGACTGGTTCTATCTCGAACCCAGATATGTTCCCGCAGGTTTCTGTATTGTTCACTCACTATGGCTACCTCTATCTTCATCTCATTAATATTTTGGGAGAGCAGATCTTGGGCTGCCGCACAGTGCTTGAGATTTAGTTGAATGAATCTCATTTTCGATTTACGAGCGCTCTTCTAAAAACTGGGCATCGACTACTACCAGCAACATGCTTGGAATCACCCTCTTTTGTGTGATCGCAGAAGAAGCATTTCGGGTCCTTCGTGCACTCCTTTAAAAAGTGCCCTTTTTCACCGCATCGTCGGCACATTTTTGATCGATCTTGTTCGCTTTTGCACGCTTTAGCGAAGTGACCATACTCCAAGCACTTGAAGCAACGTTCTAGTTGAATTTGTGCCCGCAGTCGACAAACAACCCATCCGATTTTTACCTTTCCCGCTGCTAGTAACTCGTTCGCCTGCACTACCGGGAGACAAATTGTGGCCGCTTGAGCACCGCCATAGGTCTTCCTCAGCGATATGACAGCATCTTCCCTCAAATCGTTGAAATTAAACTGTCGCACTAATGCTGCACGGATATCTTCCTTTGTGGTGATTTCGTCGAGATCTCTTACTTCCACTTTGGTCAGATCACACTTAGCTTTGACGTCAGCTTTCCCATCTAGCGCTTTTTCCATCTGTTTTTGGAGCTTTAGAGCGACTTCTGTTGCCGATGACTTCATCTAAAGCAGTAGTTCTCCTTTCTGAGTTCGACGAATACGGGTCACATTTTCGCCTACTTCTTTCAAGTCCGTATCAGCCTTCATCTGGCGCAGAATCTCGGCATATGTCGCTTCGCCCTTGGTGGAGATTATCATCACATCCGGCCGCTTTCGCCTTGCAAGTGGTTGTTTTTTCCTCGTAACCTTAGTCCAGGTGTCAGCACTCGTATTTACCGCATGTTTCACTGCCGCTGGAACCTTATTATATATATATATATATATATATATATATATATATATATATATATATATATATATATATATATATATATATATATATATATATATTATATATATATATATATATATATATATATATATATATATATATCTATATATATATATATATATATATATATATATATATATATATATATATATATATATATATATATATATATATATATACATATATACATATATATATCATATATGTATATAAAGATATAGATATAGATATAAATATATATATATATATATATATATATATATATATATATATATATTTACATATATATATGTATATATATATATATATATATATATATATATATATATATATATATATATGTATATATATATGTATATATATATATATATATATATATATATATATATATATATATATATATATATATATATATATATATATATCAGCAAAATGGTTAATAGAGATAATCTCTGGAGTGGCCTATTCGATTGAAGTGAAATTTTCGGAGGACGTAGATGTATATAGTAGTCCATGACTTGCTAGAATTCAGATATCCTAAACCTTTCGGCGGCGGTGAGCGTTTTAGTGAATTTTCAGCTACTGCTATATATCCAAGCAGTGTAAATTTTTGTTAAAATTAATGTGTGGGAATGAAATTTTATTGTAGTTGAAGCTTGTCTAGCTTGATAAAGAATTGGAAATATTGTGCCGTGTGTGGGTGCAGAATGCCTAAAAGAAGGCAAGGATTTTTTTTCAAATTTTGATTTGTCATTACTTGTAAGAAAAACAATGGATCATCGTGAAAATTACAGAGCATATTGAAGGTTACTAAAATTTAATACATATGAGTTTTCAACATAAAGCGGGTTATTTTTTTTTAAATTTTTTTTCACATCATTGACCCTCCTGAAAAAGTTTTGATTTTTGACAATAATTTCAAATTTTTTATAAATTTTATCCCTTGTCCTTCATGTCAAATTAAAATATTTAAAATTCCGATTTGCACAAGAATGGCAACCCATCACCAAATTACCACGAGAACAGACGACCGGATAATCCGAGCATAATGAAATTTACAGGACATGTTGGGTTTAGTTCACCACATGGTTCACCAGATCTGATAAAAGTGATTTTGAAATGCGGGCAACCCTGTGGCAGTGGTACCATCTTGAAAAATCACTGAGAAAAAAAGAAGCTTTTTGGTCTAAAACTTCCGATTCAGCCATCAGATCTAAACGAAATTCACATAACACTTGGATCTTACTTAAGATAACATTTGGTGAAAATTTGTCTAGCATTAAATGGACCTTAATGTAAACCAAACGTCGTAAGATTTTCGTACAAAAATCATTAAAAGGCTGCCAGCTATGACCATTTTTGTAATTTTTTGGAATTTATTTACTAAGTGATTATATCATTAGATTTGCAAATGGGATAATCCTGCAATGAAAATTAACAACAAATATTAATGTTTTAAAAATTTGAAAAGTTTTGAGGGTGGTTACTCTCAAATTCTTTTCACCCGCATAACTTCCAGTGCAGTGATTCAATCGAAACGAAATTTTTTGGTTGGGTTTAACTTAGCGTGAAGCAGATATTTTGCTTTGCTGCTAACACGGGTAACCAGCATTGGATATTTTCGTAAATATTGCACCAACAGATGCTTGAAATTACGTACTCATATGCAAAGCATTTGCAATAAAAATATGAAACCAAATTTTTAAATTTTCCGAGTTTTAAAAATTTTTCGGATGGCAGCCTCAAAAAATGTTTAATCGTTGAAACTTTCCATGAAATCCTGCGATGGGAACAAAATTCAAAGGATACGTTGATTTAAGTATGAGTTTGCTATGATTAACTTATTGCTGCTTCGTTGGGAAAGTGCTACCAGCACTGAACAGTTTTGAGTTTTGAGTTTTGTTGCTTTGTATAAGGAATGGTTGAAATGATTCTACAAAAAAGTGTATAACGTCTTTCCACAATTTTTTGTCACTCAAAGACAATTTCTTCGAAAATTAGTTTTCTATCGGTTCTGATGCGCTAGAATTTCTTTTTTTCCTTTACCAAAATTTCAGTTGAGACTCTTGCTTATATTTATTTCCGGAACCAGACAGACATTCGCTATAGTTGATTTTATTAATTTAATTCAAACCATCACAAACGGTTATTCTTAGCCGCTGCAAAAGATAAAATTTGATTATGGCAAGACTCATTATCTTTTTTAGCCGTTGTTGTATATACCTGGATGCGTTAAAATTAATTTTCAATCGGTTTCATAAATATATTTGATTAAATTAAATATTATTCTTTGTGACCAAAGTCAATGATTGCAACCAATTACAATTTTATTCAAGCTTTTCGGCTATCCTTGAAATTATTATTGTAATAGTTTCCCATACAAATGTACATATGTGCGTGAATTTGGTATCTTATTCATCTAAGTTATAAAATTGACAGCTAAATGAATAACGTATGTGTATGGGAAACGAATTTTATAATTAGGCTAATCATCTGAGAATAAAATCTGCTTATAAATGAATCGAATGGTGCCGTACCTTGTTTGCTTGATTTAAGTATTTGAATATTTCCAAATATTTAATACAAGTGGAAATTAAAATTAAGAACGAAGAAAGAACAAAGTTAACTGGAAAGTAATATTGCTATTTGTAGTTGTTGCAGTTACATCTTATTTTAAAATAACTTTGGACATGATAGCTGCGTATTTCTAACAAAGCATGGAAAATGGTGGTAATCAACTATTGTAGTAAACTTATGCCATTACGCTCTTTGCATAGGCATGCGAGCATACACAACCATTTAGGGAAATAACCAATAATTTTCCGAGCTTTGAATGGTGGGAATGCTAAAAATCGTGCACACAATTAGTGTCCTTACATTTTTAATAATGTTTTTGTTATTCGCTGCAAAAACGAACTAAATTGCAACGACCTTGCAAGTAGTGTTTAGGTGGATTCATAGGACTCCCTTTTTTGCGCATGCGGAGGCTTGATTTCCTACTTACAACAATGCTGATGTTCAACACATGTATAGATAGACCCAGCTACATGAACAAAGGCCATGCCGTCTTCTATACATACTACCCCAGTTGCATCTGCGATTGCGTCTACTGAATTCGAATTCGACAGATAATGTTTCGTGGTTCAATGTATTTAAAAAAATTACACTCAATTAGGTGCACACGACAGAAGTATTTGGTTTATGATATGGAAGCGTATTTGATCAGTAAACATTTTCAGATCATTTCGATAAGTTGATGTCTGCGATAGGTTAGAAGTACGAGTATGTCGCACGTTTTCGGGTCTGTAAACGTTACAGCATCGCAAGCTACCGCTTTGAAGGGAATAACTAGAAACAGCAGCTATGTGATTCCTGGAGTTTATGATCTTAGTGTCGAGGATACTAACTGGGTTCTGACGTCGTCCTTCATCATTTTCACAATGCAGACTGGTACGTGAGAAGTGTTCACTGAATATGGCCATAATTAATTTAACATGAATACAATAGGTGCGTTTTTTGCACTCTTGGGCAGGGTAAGTTAAGGTAAGTTAAGCTCTTTATTATAGAGCTCTGGGTTAGTACATTGAACACTACAACAATAGCTGATTAGGTGTGTTTTTTGCACTTTTGGACAGGGTAAGTTAAGGTAAGTTAAGCTTTTTATGACAGAACTTTAGGTAAGTAAATTGAATACAAAAACAATTGCTGCCGCAGTGAAGTTACTGCGTTGTTGTATTCAATTTACTTACCGAAAGCTATGTCATCAAGAGCTTAACTTACCTTAACTTACCCTGCCCAAGAGTGCAAAAAAAACGCACCTACTCCGCATTTGTTGTTGTATTGAATGTACTTACCTAAAGCTCTGGCATAGAGAGCTTAACTTATCTTAACTTCCCCTGCTCGAGATAAAAAAATCGCACTTAATATTAACTTCTTTTCAAAGCTCAAATTATTGAACTATTCGTTGATGAAACCAACAATTAATGTCATTAAATGTTTCTTAAGTGTGTTTAAGTTTAGATATATTCAAAAAATGCAGGCGAAACTTTTGTTCAAAAATAAAAAAAAAACAATTAAAAGTATATAATATGATGATGCAGGTGGTAATAAAGTCATAAGAAAATCAGAGCTAACATATGAAAGGACAGAATGCAATATTAGTGAATGCGGCTGCAAAAATTTCGCACTTGAAAGAGAAAAATGATACCTACGCAAATCACTGTGGGTGCTGAGAAAATTTGTTCCGAAATGATACTAATTAAATGCACTGAAACCTTTTAGGATAATCAATAAATTCAACATTTTTCAGGCTAATATTTTCGGAAAACTTCAAAAAGCCTTAAACGATATTGGCTGCCAACAACAGAGCATTGCTACTAAACCTCGACTATTCAGATAGCCTGAAGCTCAGTCTTCCGGAGACTGACGAAAATCTTTCCGAATGGAAATAGTAGAATATTTCAATAGAGAAAACGTGTTGCGCAGATCCAGTCGTTTCTGGAGTAAAATATAAGCAAAGAAAGGTGTCAAATTCTTCAATTCAATATTTTTCGTGCATCTAACGCTCACTACTCAGTGACACTAGAAAATTTAGTAGCTTTGGGCGATTCAGGTTAAGCTAAATTTCTACCTCTAGCAGTTATACGATTGTTTACGGGAGTTTTATGCAACGCAGCCAAGAAGTGGGAATTGAAATAAGTGATACGCTAAAAAAAATTCTACACCCCATTCTGCTCGCAATGAAGGCCCAATCATAATAATCTTTATTTAAGCGGCCCATATACAGTCAATATTACTGTGACAATATATTGCATAATAGTATTATGTATTATGTATATTATGTATTATGTATTATAATTGTATGAGTTGCCCAGTCGCTGGGTGCCGAAGACGATGCAATATTTTTGGGCAATATTTAATTTTTGTTCGATATTTCAGTAGCTTTCGACATTTCGGCTCTATTGCTCAAAACGTTGTTTATGTCACGAACGAAGATATACAACTGAATCAATATTGCGCAATACTGACCACAGACGATGCAATATGTCCTATATTGTACAGTAAAGATCAAAACCTCTTTGAATCACTCACTATATTGCACAATCCTTCAATACAATCCATAGACGATCAATTTTATTGTACAACACTAGATATTGTGCATTAATATTGATCGCTTAGGGGCCACATAACACTTCAAGTTAGTGCTGCCTTCAATTTCACGTGAAATTTTCATACAAAATTTCACGCGAAATTTGTTTCGGCAAAAATTTAGCTTGAAAAGAAGCAAGAGTTGTATTCACTTCTTAGCGTGAAAAGTTGCTTCTTTCCGTCAAAAAGTGCTATCGGAATTGAAATGCAAATGACATTGACACATGTTTTCAATCATTTGATGCCAGTTAAGTAGGTGCAGTTCATTCTTTTGAGCTAAAATATGACATTTG
>OZ022264.1:103239021-103313343 GCA_963978885.1 Nemotelus pantherinus | reverse complement strand
ATATATATATATATATAATATATATATATATATATATATATATATATAATATATATATATATATATATATATATATATATATATATATATATATATATATATATATATATATATATATATATATATATATATATATATATATATATATATATATATATATATATATATATATATATATATATATATATATATATGTATATATATATATATATATATATATATATATATATATATATATATATATATATATATATATATATATATATATATATATATATATATATATATATATATATATATATATATATATATATATATATATATATATATATATACATATATATATATATATATATATATATATATATATATATATATATATATATATATATATATATATATATATATATATATATATATATATATATATATATATATATATATATATATATATATATATATATATATATATATATATATATATATATAGTATATATATATATATATATATATATATATATATATATATAGATATATATATATATATATATATACATATATATAATATATATATATATATATATATATATATATATATACATATATATAAATATATATATATATATATATATATATTCTATATATATATATATATATATCTATATATATATATATATATATATATATATATATACATATATATATATATATATATATATATATATATATATATATATATATATATATATATATATTCTATATATATATATATATATATCTATATATATATATATATATATATATATATATATATATATATATATATATATATATATATATATATATATATATATATATATATATATATATATATATATATATATATATAAATATATATATATATATATATATATATATATATATATATATATATATGGGTAATTCCATTGAAAATCGACCAATTTTCACACAATTTTTGAACTCACCTCCTAGGAATTTGAAAATATTTTGGTATCCAGAAGGTCTGGTGAGCTTATTATCGAAAATGAAATATTTTTGGAAAATATGATATATGTGCGGATATATGGCCTCTTGAAGTTTTTGAGAAACATCGGTTCGTGTGTCATTCAAAAAATTGTATCAAATATTTTACTTTACGTAGAGCCTTCAAATATAGCTTCTTGAAAAGGAGGGGGTGTGGATATTCCAGAAAAAATAGTGCAAAAAACATCCTGATCAAAAAGGATAAAAACGATCATTACAGTGTCGTTTATCCTTGAATATTTCAAAATGAGCAACTTCGATTTTCTTCATTTTTTGATATATTGTAAAAAGTTATATAAACTACAAATGTGCGAAATTTAAAAGTGGAGCTGATAAAACTACAGACGTGAGAAATTTTTAAAGGTGTGGAATACTGTAACCGCTGAAGAAAATTTATAGAAAATGGTACCGAAACAAGGTAAAACTTACAAAATATGGTACGAACAATTTTATGTTTTCAAAAGAGATTTAAAAAATATTTTGCAATGTTGGTTTTAGCCCGCAGAAGATTCTTATGCAGTTTCTAACGTAGAACGATCCGTATAATTCCATTGCTTATAACTAATACCACTCTGTACTTAGGACAACGGCTGATCCAGGACAATCCTGGCAGCTACCAAAATAACAATCTGTTTGTGGAGGAGAGCATATCATCAGAGATAAAAAGTTCTTATAATTAGCCAAGCTTATATCGGAACCCTTTGTTAGAAAATTTATTTTTGGTTCTTTAATCATTAATTTAACGTTTTGATGTATAACACATAAACAGACAGAATGTGTTCCCGATGCTTCCGCTAAATTGAAGTATTTAGGCAATCTGCTGTTTGCATTGCTGCAGTTGAATGATTTTATGAAACCAGGGATTTTCGGGGAAGTATAGCCTAATCTAATTTTTTTCATCATATATGAGGTTGCGTCAGGAAATTCGGACACTACTTTGGCACGTGACGAATTCGTCGGCAAAAGTGATAAAAATAAACACTTTTTTTCCTTTTCTGCAGCTTTTGAAAGTTCTTCTTTGATATTTGATTTCTGTTTCTTCTGTAGGTAGTTTCTGCTTTATTTTAAGTACATTTTTGTACTCCATTTTACAAATTTTTTGTCTACATGTCAATTTTAAATACCTCTGATCTATACCCTGAAAGCATCTTCTTGGCAGCAAAGTAAACTACAGGCATTGCAATTAACCCTAATTTGAAGTTGTAAAAGTATACAAAATAGATAAACAAAGGAAGTAATTAAAAATATATGTACAGTTTAATATGTGGAAGAAACCCAATATAATCCGAATTGTTCATGGAGCTAGTAAATGAAAAGGAATCTTTTTTCTTTATTACTAATGTTCGAAGAAGAACATTAGTATTAAAATCACTTTGGCCAAAAATTCATATTTCTATATATATATATATATATATATATATATATATATATATATATATATATATATATATATATATATATATATATATATATATATTATATATATATATATATATATATATATATATATATATATATATATATATATATATATATATCATCAAGAAATGTCAGTGAAAAAATCTCAGGAACGCGCCATCCGATTGAGCTGAAATTTTCAGGACACATTGGTGTATATGCAGAATAGTGCCAAATCTCACAAAAAGTTAATAATCTTTAACCCTTTGGCGCCGGCGGCCATTTTAGTGATTTTTTTATTATACATATTATTCCGTACACAAATAATTTTTGCAAAAATAAAGTTGACGACATAAATTTCGAACAAGTTTTACATGTGATTCGGATAATGTTTTGGAATTTTTTAACCCCATGTGTGCGCTGGGTGCCTATTGCTATATATACATATATTCATATATATATATATATATATATATATATATATATATATATATATATATATATATATATATATACATATATATATATATATATATATATATATATATATATATATATATATATATATATATGTATATATATATATATATATATATATATATATATATATATATATATATATATATATATATATATATATATATATATATATATATATATATGGGTAATTCCATTGAAAATCGACCAATTTTCACACAATTTTTGAACTCACCTCCTAGGAATTTGAAAATATTTTGGTATCCAGAAGGTCTGGTGAGCTTATTATCGAAAATGAAATATTTTTGGAAAATATGATATATGTGCGGATATATGGCCTCTTGAAGTTTTTGAGAAACATCGGTTCGTGTGTCATTCAAAAAATTGTATCAAATATTTTACTTTACGTAGAGCCTTCAAATATAGCTTCTTGAAAAGGAGGGGTGTGGATATTCCAGAAAAAATAGTGCAAAAAACATCCTGATCAAAAAGGATAAAAAGGATCATTACAGTGTCGTTTATCCTTGAATATTTCAAAATGAGCAACTTCGATTTTCTTCATTTTTTGATTTATTGTAAAAAGTTATATAAACTACAAATGTGCGAAATTTAAAAGTGGAGCTGATAAAACTACAGACGTGAGAAATTTTAAAGGTGTGGAATACTGTAACCGCTGAAGAAAATTTATAGAAAACGGTACCGAAACAAGGTAAAACTTACAAAATATGGTACGAACAATTTTATGTTTTCAAAAGAGATTTAAAAAATATTTTGCAATGTTGGTTTTAGCCCGCAGAAGATTCTTATGCAGTTTCTAACGTAGAACGATCCGTATAATTCCATTACTTATAACTAATACCACTCTGTACTTAGGACAACGGCTGATCCAGGACAATCCTGGCAGCTACCAAAATAACAATCTGTTTGTGGAGGAGAGCATATCATCAGAGATAAAAAGTTCTTATAATTAGCCAAGCTTATATCGGAACCCTTTGTTAGAAAATTTATTTTTGGTTCTTTAATCATTAATTTAACGTTTTGATGTATAACACATAAACAGACAGAATGTGTTCCCGATGCTTCCGCTAAATTGAAGTATTTAGGCAATCTGCTGTTTGCATTGCTGCAGTTGAATGATTTTATGAAACCAGGGATTTTCGGGGAAGTATAGCCTAATCTAATTTTTTTCATCATATATGAGGTTGCGTCAGGAAATTCGGACACTACTTTGGCACGTGACGAATTCGTCGGCAAAAGTGATAAAAATAAACACTTTTTTTCCTTTTCTGCAGCTTTTGAAAGTTCTTCTTTGATATTTGATTTCTGTTTCTTCTGTAGGTAGTTTCTGCTTTATTTTAAGTACATTTTTGTACTCCATTTTACAAATTTTTTTGTCTACATGTCAATTTTAAATACCTCTGATCTATACCCTGAAAGCATCTTCTTGGCAGCAAAGTAAACTACAGGCATTGCAATTAACCCTAATTTGAAGTTGTAAAAGTATACAAAATAGATAAACAAAGGAAGTAATTAAAAATATATGTACAGTTTAATATGTGGAAGAAACCCAATATAATCCGAATTGTTCATGGAGCTAGTAAATGAAAAGGAATCTTTTTTCTTTATTACTAATGTTCGAAGAAGAACATTAGTATTAAAATCACTTTGGCCAAAAATTCATATTTCTATATATATATATATATATATATATATATATATATATATATATATATATATATATATATATATATATATATATATATATATATTATATATATATATATATATATATATATATATATATATATATATATATATATATATATATATATATATCATCAAGAAATGTCAGTGAAAAAATCTCAGGAACGCGCCATCCGATTGAGCTGAAATTTTCAGGACACATTGGTGTATATGCAGAATAGTGCCAAATCTCACAAAAAGTTAATAATCTTTAACCCTTTGGCGCCGGCGGCCATTTTAGTGATTTTTTTATTATACATATTATTCCGTACACAAATAATTTTTGCAAAAATAAAGTTGACGACATAAATTTCGAACAAGTTTTACATGTGATTCGGATAATGTTTTGGAATTTTTTAACCCCATGTGTGCGCTGGGTGCCTATTGCTATATATACATATATTCATATATATATATATATATATATATATATATATATATATATATATATATATATATATATATATATATATATACATATATATATATATATATATATATATATATATATATATATATATATATATATATATATATATATATATATATATATATATATATATATATATATATATATATATATATATATATATATATATATATATATATATATATATATATATATATATGGGTAATTCCATTGAAAATCGACCAATTTTCACACAATTTTTGAACTCACCTCCTAGGAATTTGAAAATATTTTGGTATCCAGAAGGTCTGGTGAGCTTATTATCGAAAATGAAATATTTTTGGAAAATATGATATATGTGCGGATATATGGCCTCTTGAAGTTTTTGAGAAACATCGGTTCGTGTGTCATTCAAAAAATTGTATCAAATATTTTACTTTACGTAGAGCCTTCAAATATAGCTTCTTGAAAAGGAGGGGGTGTGGATATTCCAGAAAAAATAGTGCAAAAAACATCCTGATCAAAAAGGATAAAAAGGATCATTACAGTGTCGTTTATCCTTGAATATTTCAAAATGAGCAACTTCGATTTTCTTCATTTTTTGATTTATTGTAAAAAGTTATATAAACTACAAATGTGCGAAATTTAAAAGTGGAGCTGATAAAACTACAGACGTGAGAAATTTTTAAAGGTGTGGAATACTGTAACCGCTGAAGAAAATTTATAGAAAACGGTACCGAAACAAGGTAAAACTTACAAAATATGGTACGAACAATTTTATGTTTTCAAAAGAGATTTAAAAAATATTTTGCAATGTTGGTTTTAGCCCGCAGAAGATTCTTATGCAGTTTCTAACGTAGAACGATCCGTATAATTCCATTACTTATAACTAATACCACTCTGTACTTAGGACAACGGCTGATCCAGGACAATCCTGGCAGCTACCAAAATAACAATCTGTTTGTGGAGGAGAGCATATCATCAGAGATAAAAAGTTCTTATAATTAGCCAAGCTTATATCGGAACCCTTTGTTAGAAAATTTATTTTTGGTTCTTTAATCATTAATTTAACGTTTTGATGTATAACACATAAACAGACAGAATGTGTTCCCGATGCTTCCGCTAAATTGAAGTATTTAGGCAATCTGCTGTTTGCATTGCTGCAGTTGAAAGATTTTATGAGACCAGGGATTTTCGGGGAAGTATAGCCTAATCTAATTTTTTTCATCATATATGAGGTTGCGTCAGGAAATTCGGACACTATTTTGGCACGTGACGAATTCGTCGGCAAAAGTGATAAAAATAAACACTTTTTTTCCTTTTCTGCAGCTTTTGAAAGTTCTTCTTTGATATTTGATTTCTGTTTCTTCTGTAGGTAGTTTCTGCTTTATTTTAAGTACATTTTTGTACTCCATTTTACAAATTTTTTTGTCTACATGTCAATTTTAAATACCTCTGATCTATACCCTGAAAGAATCTTCTTGGCAGCAAAGTAAACTACAGGCATTGCAATTAACCCTAATTTGAAGTTGTAAAAATATACAAAATAGATAAACAAAGGAAGTAATTAAAAATATATGTACAGTTTAATATGTGGAAGAAACCCAATATAATCCGAATTGTTCATGGAGCTAGTAAATGAAAAGGAATCTTCTTTCTTTATTACTAATGTTCGAAGAAGAACATTAGTATTAAAATCACTTTGGCCAAAAATTCATATTTCTATATATATATATATATATTTATATATATATATATATATATATATATATATATATATATATATATATATATATATATATATATATATATATATATATATATATATATATATATATATATATATATATATATATATATATATATATATATATTATATATATATATATATATATATATATATCATCAAAAATTTCAGTGAAAAAATCTCAGGAACGCGCCATCCGATTGAGCTGAAATCTTCAGGACACATTGGTGTATATGCAGAATAGTGCCAAGTTTCACAAAAAGTTAATAATCTTTAACCCTTTGGTGCTGGCGGCCATTTTAGTGATTTTTTTTATATACCTATTATTCCGTACACAAATAATTTTTGCAAAAATAAAGTTGACGACATAAATTCCGAACAAGTTTTACATGTAAATTGGATAATGTTTTGGAATTTTGTAACCCCATGTGTTCGCTGGGTGCCTAAAAAGAGAACGGGAAAATTTGAAAATTTTAAAATTGCGATAACTTTTGATAGAGCTACTCCATGATTACGAAATTTTCAGGACATGTTTGTTTTATTTAGTTGTAGATTAGTGTACGTTTTAATGAGCGTGCTGGCATCCCTGTAGCTAGGGCAGGCACTGAAAATGAAAACCTCCAAATCATCGTCTCTCTTGAAACAATGTCGTTTCTTAAAAAAAAGCCACTCATATGTAAATTTTGTGCTTTGTTTACATAAACAAAAAAAAAAAATTTGATATGGTATAACGGGCACGCCTGGTAACCCTTGCCCAAGTTACCTATATTTTTAGCATCAAAAACTTCTGTTCACGGAAACTCACGATCCGATGAACGGAATTTATTGAAATTTGCAGAATGTATTAGTCTTAAATAGGACCAAGTCTGATAGAAGTGATTTTGAAATGCGGGTGATTCTGTGCCAGTAGTGCCATCTTGAAAAACCACTAAAAAAGATAACTGCTTTTAGCCCCATAAATTCTGATTGAATCGTTCGATTTTGACGAAATTCACACGGTAGCTGCATTTTATTTTAAACCAAGTTTGGTAGAAATTTGGTTGAAAAATTCGATTGGAGCTGCCAGCTATGATAATTTTGGTGTCTTAAATTTGAAAAAATAAAAATTTGGAAGTGAAAAATTCAAACCATGAAATATCCTAAAAAATGTCCGTTTCAACAATAAAACCAATCTGTATACAAATCTTATGCTTAATCTACACAGTCAAAGTAAAACTTTGGAAATTTCATGTCGGACAAGAACGGTAACCCTTTCTCAGTTAACCTATATTTTTAGCTTCAAAAACTTCTGTTCACGGGAACTCACGAATCAATAATCAGATAGAATTGAAATTTACAGAATGCATTGGACTTAAGTAGGGCCAGGTCTGATAGAAGCGATTTTGAATTGTAGGCAACTCTGTTCCAGTGGTGCCATCTTGAAAAATTACAAAGAAAAAAATATGCTTTTTGCCCTATGAAATGTGAATAAGTTACCAGATTTTAATAAAATTAACACGGTAGCTGAACCTTACTCTAAACTCTGTTTGATAGAAATTTGGCTGAAAAATTCGATTGATGCTGCCAGCTATGGTAATTTTTGTGTCTTTGGTTTTGAAAATTCGCTCAGGAAAATCAAACTTTTTGCCCTATAGCTTTCAGTGCAGTCATGAAATCAATACGAATTTCGTTTAATTGATGGAACCTATTATAAACATTATTCAGGCCAAATTTTGTTGAAAAGCCACGATATTGTTGCCAGCTATTGTTGGTTTTGTGTTTGTTTGCAATATCTTTATTAAGCGGTTTTATCGTAGAATTTTCAATTGGTTATGATATTGTAGTGACAATAAACAACAAATATTAAGCTTTCGATTATTTGAAAAAACTCGCTGTAGGTAACCCTAAATTTCTTTATACTCCTATAACTTCAAATGTTATATAACAACGTGAAGCAGATGTGATATACTCTTGGCTTTGATACTGAAGAAAGGTTGCCAGCACGAGTTGGTTGTGCTACTTTTGTATCAATAAAGGCTTACAGTTAGTATTCATACCGGAAACATTTACAATGAAAATAAATATCCGATGTTTCAATTCCCAAAGTTCTGCAAATTTTTCGGATCGCAGCCCCAAACTCCAACTTCAGTTACAGCGCTGCAGGCACTAAGCATTTTCTTCATTGATATTATATGAGATGCTGCTTTCAAAATTTTGTGATATAAGCAACTGATAACGAATATAATTAACAAGTGCTATGCTCTCATAAACGTTGAAATTCATGCCAGTGGTAATATCTGAAACCTTCTACCATATGAGTTATAATGTATTCTTGAGACAAAAGTAAAACGTGGCATTTGAAACAATTTGGCCGTAATAAGCAGCGCATGTGGTGGAATATGCACTCAAAACCTGAACGATTCTTCTACTGTTCTTCGAACATTAGTGTTTGTAGCGGTTCAGGTGCGCTAGAGTTTTTTTGTTTTATGATTGCTTACAAATGAATGTTCTCAATTATTGTAAACAATTTATTTTCTAGTGCTAGGTCTTTTAGTTACAGAAAAAAATTGAAGTAATATTCCTTTTAAAAAATAAAACATAGAGCGATTTTCAAGTTATTTCATACATACATATGCATATTGTAAATTTCACTTTGTGTCGGTACCATTTTCTTTGGCGGTTACAGTATTTAATTCCTTTAAAAATTTCTTACAAATGTTGCTTCACTTTGAAATACATAAACATAAAATACAATACATAAATTAGTGACTAAAGGAAATTTTCTTACGAAGGGTTACGAAGCTTGAGTAGCCTAGTGGGTAGAGCACTGGCTTCTTGTGTGTGGGGTCCCTGGTTCGAATCCAGGTTTGGACGAGGGTCCACGCACCAAGCTTTGAGTTCACCTAGTTCTGATTAGGTACCTGATTTAAATCAGGGGTGAAGTGAGTCGTGGAACTAATCACACCACACTCGTATCCACAATGATTAAAAAAATTGTAATGAACCTCTCTACCAGCTTCAACCCCTAGAACCGTACGAAGGTTGTCGTGGGATTGCTTTCTTACGAAGGGTTCCGATATAAGCTTGGCTAATTATAACAACTTTTTATCTTTGATGATATGCTCTCCTCCACAAACAGATTGTTATTTTGGTAGCTGCCAGGATTGTCCTGGATCAGCCGTTGTTCTAAGTGCAGAGTGGTATTAGTTATAAGCAATGGAATTATACAGATCGTTCTACGTTAGAAACTGGATAAGAATCTTCTGCGGGCTTAAACCAACATTGCAAAATATTTTTTAAATCTATTTTGAAAACATAAAATTGTTTCGTACCATATTTTGTAAGTTTTACCTTGTTTCGGTACCATTTTCTATAAATTTTCTTCAGCGGTTACGGCATTCCAGACCTTTAAAAATTTCTCATGATTCTACTTTTACGAGCTCCATTTCGCACATTTGTAGTCTATATAACTTTTTACAATATATAAAAAAATGAAGAAAATTGAAGGTGCGCATTTTTAAATATCCAAGGATAAAGGACACTATAATGATCCTTTTTATCCTTTTTGGCCAGGATGTTTTTTGCACTATTTTTCTGGAATATCCACACCTTTTCCTTTCCAACAAGCTATATTTCAAGGCTCTACGTAAAGTAGAAGATTTTATGCAATTTTTTGAATGACACACGAACCGACGTTTCTCAAAAACTACATATTTAATTTTATTTGTGCACAGAACTCAACTACTTATATTCACAGTGAAAATTTCATTGAAAACTGACGATAACGAGTAAAGACCGTTGGTCGATTTTCCGTGGAATGTCCCATATATATATATATATATATATATATATATATATATATATATATATATATATATATATATATATATATATATATATATATGTATATGTATATGTATATAAATATATACACATAGTCACAAAATTGAAGGCACAAGCAATAAATATGAAAACTTTTAATCGTATATAAACTAATGCCACTTTATTATCACAATTTTTTTTATGTTTTATTAAATTGGGGGCTAAAAATGCAAAAATGAATAAAAAAATTTACTTAATTGAATATTTCTAAGAATTAAGTAACAAAAGAAAAAATTAAAGAAAAATTAAAGGCACAAAACTTCAAGATCACTAGAAAAATATAAAATAATTTATTATTAGTAGTTAGTTGTATATCCGTTGGCTTTGATTACAGCTTCTAGTCTTCTAGGCATGGTTGGGCTAATATTTTGCCATTCCCTTGCTATTATTGACTTCAGCTAGGATTTATTCGCAATTGAAAATTTTCGGATTTGTTGGTCAAGTACTGACCACAAATGTTCTATTGGGTTAAGGTCTTGGGACTGAGGTGGACTTTTTAATTGTTTTGGCATATTATAAAGCAACCACATCTTTACATTATGTGTGGTGTACTTTGGATCATCATCTTGTTGAAACCAAAACACATCCAATAGTCCTAATTTAATAGTATTTGATTTTAAATTCCTTTTTTAGGATATCGAAGTATTGAATTTTGTCCATGGTCTCAATAAATTCCATGTTGTTCCTCAATTTCTCATGCAGAAATGCAGCCCCAAACCATCATATTACCTCCTCCATGTTTTACGGTTCTGCACAAATTTTCTTTCTTTAGCTCTGTATTCGCTTTCCTCGAAACTATTTGTCTGCCACCAGAGCCAAATAGATTGAACTTGCTTTCATCACTGAATATTATGTTTTTCCAGAAGTCTCGACCCTCATTTAGCGAAGTTGTCGCAAACTCTACCCGTTTTTACTAATGTTCGAAGAAGAACATTAGTATTAAAATCACTTTGGCCAAAAATTCATATTTCTATATATATATATATATATATCATCAAAAAATTTCAGTGAAAAAATCTCAGGAACGCGCCATTCGATTGAGCTGAAATTTTCAGGACACATTGGTGTATATGCAGAATAGTGCCAGGTCTCAGAAAAAGTTAAAAATCTTTAACCCTTTGGCGCCGGCGGCCATTTTAGTGATATTTTTAATATACCTATTATTCCGTACACAAATAAGTTTTGCAAAAATAAAGTTGACGAAATAAATTTTGAACGTGTTTTACATGTGAATCGGATAATGTTTTGGAATTTTTTAACCCCATGTGTGCGCTGGGTGCCTAAAAAGAGATCGGGAAAAATTGAAAATTTTTAAATTGCGATAACTTTTGACAGAGCTATTCAATCATTACCAAATTTTTAGAACATATTGGTATTATTTAATTTTAAATTTGTGTAGCTTTTGATGATCGTGTTGGCAACCCTGAAGCTAGGGCAAGCACTGAAAGTGAAAACTTCCAAATTATCGTCTCTCTTAAAAACATGCCGTTTCTTCAAAAAAAAGCCACTCATATGTAAATTTCGTGCTTTGTTTACATAGACAAAAAATAAAATTTGATATGGTATAACGGGCACGCCTGGTAACCCTTGCCCAATTTACCTATATTTTTAGCATCAAAAACTTCTGTTCACGGAAACTCACGATCCAATGAGCAGAATTAATTGAAATTTGCAGACTGTATTGGTCTTAACTAGGACCAGGTCTGATAGAAGTAATTTTGAAATGCGGGCGATTCTGTGCCAGTGGTGCCATCTTGAAAAATCACTAAAAAAGATAACTGTTTTTAGCCCTATAAATTCTGATTGAATCGTTCGATTTTGACGAAATTTACACAGTAGCTGGACCTTACTTCAAGCCACGTTTGGTAGAAATTTGGTTGAAAAATTCGGTTGGAGTTGCCAGCTATGATAATTTTGGTGTCTTAAATTTGAAAAAATAAAAATTTGGAAGTGAAAACATTCAAATCATCGAATATCCTAAAAATGTCCGTTTCTTACAATAAAACCAATCTGTATACAAATCTTATGCTTTATCTACACGTTCAAAGTAAAACTTTGGAAATCTCATGTCGGACAAGAACGGTAACCCTCTCCCAGTTAACCTATATTTTTAGCATCAAAAACTTCTGTTCACGGGAATTCACGAACCAATGATCAGATACCATTGAAATTTACAGAATGCAGTGAACTTAAGTAGAAACAGGTCTGATAGAAGCGATTTTGAATTGGGGGCAACTCTGTGCCAGTGGTGCCATCTTGAAAAATTACAAAGAAAAAAAACCGCTTTTTGCCCTATGAAATGTGAATTAGTAACCAGATTTTCATGAAATTGACACAGTAGCTGCACCTTACTCTAAACTCTGTTTGATAGAAATTTGGTTGAAAAATTCGATTGGTGCTGCCAGCTATGGTAATTTTTGTGTCTTTGGTTTTGAGAATTCGCTCAGGAAAATAAAACTTTTTGCCCTATAGCTGCCAGTGCAGTCATGAAACCAATACGAATTTCATAAAATTAATGGAACCTATTATAAGCATTATTCAGGCCAAATTTGGTTGAAAAGCCACGATAGGGTTGCCAGCTATTGTTGGTTTTGTGTTTGTTTGCAATATCTTTTTTAAGCGGTTTTATCGTAGAATTTTCAATTGGTAATGATATTGTAGTGACAATAAACAGCAAATATTAAGCTTTCGATTATTTGAAAAAACTTCCTGTAGGTAACCCTAAATTTCTTTATACTCCTATAACTTCGAATGTAATATAACGACGTGAAGCAGATGTGATATATTCTTGCCTTTGATACTGGCAGAAGGTTGCCAGCACGAGTCGGTTGTGCTACTTTTGTCTCAATAAATGCTTACAGTTAGTATTCATACCGGAAACATTTACAATGAAAATAAATAACCAATGTTTCAATTCCCAAAGTTCTGCAAATTTTTCGGATCGCAGCCCCAAACACCAACTTCAGTTACAGTGCTGCAGGCACTGAGCATTTTCTTCATTGATGTTATATGAGATGCTGCTTTCAAAGTTTGGTGAAATAAGCAACTGATAACGAATATAATTAATAAGTGTTTTTCTTTCATAAACTTTGAAACCCATGCCAGTGGTAATATCTGAAACCTTCTACCATATGAGTTATAATGCATTCTTGAGACCAAAGTAAAACTTGGCATTTGAAACAGTTTGGCCGTAATAAGCAGCTCATGTGGTGGAATATGCACTCAAAACCTGCACGATTCTTCTACTGTTCTTCGAACATTAGTGTTTCTAGCGGTTCAGGTGCGCTAGAGTTTTTTTTCTGTTAGCTTCTGAAATAAATGGCTTTTTACGGGCTATTCTTCCATTTAAACCATGATTTTGCAATGTTCTTCTAATAGTTTCCTTTAATATTGGTTTTTGGATCATATGAAAAACTTCAGCCCTCAGAAGATTAATCGGCTTCTTTGGACATTTTTCTATTTCCCGTCGAATGTATTCCTCATCTTTAACTGACACTAACTTTTTTCGTCCGACTCCCGTTTTATTAATTAAATTTGCGTCATTTTTCCATTTGTTGACAACAGTTCTTACTGAAAAAAATGATCTCCCAACTATTTTTCCTACTTCTCGATATGTTTTACCTTCACAAACAAGCTAAGTTTTAATTTTTCGTTCCGCAACTGTGGTTTTTTTTCTCCGTTTATCAATTTAAGCTTTTTTTTATATTTATTTATGTACAAATATTAATTTTTTTTTTGAAAAACAACACACTTAACTCAACTAGTCACTAACGTTCACCTAAAACTCAATATTTGTAAAGAATGAAAAGTAATTGCATCATCAAATTCTACGAAATATCTTGTTAGATGCACGTGTGCCTTCAATTTTGTGTAGCTCGCAAGTGGTACAGTTGACATCAAAATAGCAAATTTTTTCATCGATTCGACTTTTTTTGTATTAATTTGGTGTACATTTATAAAGACGATTATGCAATAACAAAATAAAATGCCAATTTGATAAATTTACTACAATTGTAGTAACATTGACTAATATTTTGGCATTTATATTGATTGTGCCTTCAATTTTGTGACTATTTGTATATGTATATATATATATATATATATATATATATATATATATATATATATATATATATATATATATATGCAGATTTTTAAAAATGGTTAACATAAATAAATATTATGCACATATAAGTAAATTCAGCCATAAATTCCTCCGGGAAAATTTGACTAAATATTTGCTTCTACTGATTGTTTATTTAGGTATTCTATGCGCTTATTTTTCCCTTGAGCAAGCAAATCTATCACCTGTGCATTAAAATTTTCAGTATTTTTCAGTATTTTAATGCTGCAAATAAATTGAAATTATCTTGCCTCAGTTAAATGAATTATAAGTTTTAATATTCTTTAGATTGCTAAATCATCTTTCAGAATCTACAGTAATAACTGAAGTGACAAAACTGCTTATTTAAATATAATAAATATTATTATATTATATATATATTATTTAAATAATAAAATTGTTTATTTGTTAAACAAAAGTATAAATATTATTAATTTTAAAATAAGCTATTCAATGCAGTAGCAGATTACATATTTCAGAACACATCATCATTGATATTAATTTTGACTGGTTTAAAATGAATGATAATTACATCCAAAATTTTTTTATTCTTAAAATTTTTAAAAGTGTTTTCAAAGACCGATTATATTTAAAAACAGTGTATAAAACATTTTCTCAAACATTTTAGATTCAATGAACATTTGACATAAAATATCATACGTATAGATCTGTATGCATCATATCAAATCATGTTTAAGCTAAACACACATTTTTTGTATAAACACTGTAAAAACAAAACCATGATTTACTCTTCAATTGCAAAAACTAATTAGCTCAATTACATTTCATACATTTCATTCAGAAGCCAATCGACGAAAATGCGACACAACAGCAAAAGCTTAAGTATGGGACTAAGAGTTTTATTTTCAGACTCCACTTAGTACAAAAAAAATAAATAGTAAAGCAATTAAAACTTCAGTGTTTTTATTTTTATTTTGTACGACTCAATAAAGTTCTTAATCGTAACACGCTCTAATTAAGACTGACTCAATCGTCTACGTACATTCAAAATGTCAATTATCTTAGCTTACTGTTTAATTAAGTTTATTTAGAACATAATTCAGTGTTGAGTGTTTATAATAGTTAATTCAGTGTTGAGTGTTTATAATAGTCAATTCAGTGTTGAGTGTTTATAATACCATACAATTGTGTAGGTGTCATATACATAACTTGTATGATAGTTTTGCAATGTATGAAATTATGATTAAATGATATTTGATTTAGGTTCTGACATTGTAACCCCTCCACCGCAAGATTGAGGCTCCGACGAAATTATGTGTTTACAACTTTTGTTAATGATTTTTCGTCTTAATATAATTTTCTTACATATGACATAGAGTATTGCTATGATAGCGATTGAAATAATAGTCGTATTGATTCCTATGTTTGTAACATGGTAAGTATGATTTTTATATTCAAGTTTTTGTAATAAGTTTCTATTATGAATATTCTCTAAGTACAGTTCTCTTAAGTTTAATTCTTTTACTACTTCATGTTCCTTAGTTCTGGTTACAAAGTTTGGTAAAATTATTTTATCCAATACAGTATTTTCATAATTCGTAAAAGTTTTATTTTTAATAGAAATTTTGCAATTTTTGAATTTGATGAGGTAATTCCCACTAATATCGACATTTATTTTACTACAATTATTTATTACATTAGTTCTAACTAGGTTTTTTGTAATGATGATACCGGAGATAATTTCTTTGATTTCTTCATTTGTTACTATGGTTTTGTTACATAATGCTTCCTTTGAGTTAATAATGCCCTCTATGCAACTGTCAATCAACGGTATTAAGTTTTTTTTCCAAGCTTTCCTTGACCGGTAACTTATATATATTATTATTGTCGTCAATTAGGACTTCGTTAGTGTGTAACGACAAGGACTTCTTATTTGAGTCAGGAATAGGTTCAATGAGTACTTTAGAGTATTTTAGATTCGAAAGTTGGGGTATGAGTAAAGCTATTACAATTGTATCTTGGTAAGTTGTAACAACGGTTTTAATATTTTGGTAACTTTCTAAATTTGGAATGAATTCTAACTCTTCTGCTGAGAGTATGTTTTTTTACAATATTCCGAGTCTGCTGGAGAGAAGTACTTGTTCAATGTCGTCTATATGGTTTTTAAGTAATGTTATGTCGTAGTTTATATGGTATGCATACTGCATGAGTTTTACTTCGTCTTCCAATGTCGTAATGCGGTTAGCGTATTCGTTAGTGAAATTGTCTATATATTGTTTCAGATATTTTTGTTGATGATTGATGTGAGTGGTTATATTTTCGATTTGATCCGATATCTGTCTATTTATTGAAATTTGTCTATTGTTTTCCTCGATTAGTTTTCCGTTGTTATTGTATAGTTCGTTAAGTCTGGTCTCAATTTCTATTTCGTCTTCATGGTCCATGGTTCCAGCAATAATTTTTAAACCTTTGCCTATTACATTGATGAGTCCGCGTTTGTTCCTAAAGTGAGGCTTGATACTTTTAATTTTGTTTTCCAATAAGATGAAACTTTGGTTTAGAGTTTGATATATATGTCTTATTAATTCAGGTTTTGATTGAAGCGCCATAAAAGTGGATTTTATATAATTTGCTGAAGTTTCATATGTTGTTAAGTTAACTATATGTAACACTTTGTGATAGTGGTTGATCATGCTAATAGTTCCAAGATCGAGGGTAATATATCCGTTGTTGCTGTTCAGGTCATTAACATGAATTTCCTGACTTTGGGCATAAAATGTGTTGGTGAAGAGTAAGAATGTTGATAGAAACCAAATCATCATTGTGGTATTTTTCATTTGCCTGTAAAAAGTTATGAGTTCTGTTAGTCTCAATGTGTCTGTATTAGTTTTAGTTTAAGTAACGCATATTGGTATTTACAATATGGAGGGTATAGAAAGAAATAATTTTTTCCCTATGGTAAACGGTTATGAAAGAAGTTTTCCTTGGATTATTTCAAGTATCATACGGTTTCGTAAGTAAGGAATGTCTGTTTGCGTAAATGTAAGTTCACGTCCTTTTGTAATATATTCAGCTATTATGCAACTAAATACACCGCAGTCACTTGTGTTCGTTTGTCTTGGTGTGTCGAGTACATTTTCTTTTGTGAAATGAGTTGTGTCGTAGTTTGATTTAAGTTTATCAATTGATTCCTTCTTTAAGTAATCTTCTATGCTATGTAAGAGACTAGTATTCTGTCCGCCTAACGAGTCGTAATATTTAATTGTTTTAGTTCTAAAATCTATAATGGCTAGGCACCAATGTGAATTGTTGATATGAACCGGTATAATTATCATATCGTAAGAGAAAATGTTTATCGTTTGAGTCCAGGATCTGACTCCTTCGTAGCCAGATTGTAAAAGTTTTAATGTGAAAAAGGTATTCATCGCATATACACGAATTCTATCGGAGCCTGCTTTATTATTTTCACTTCTATCCTGAATGAGTTTTACATAAAAATTCAAAATATTGCCATTAAGCCAATTACTGCCTATAAGTGTGGAAATGTCACGTCTAGTGATTTGTAAACCAAATTTGGAGATAAGCGTCTCATTTTCTGGGCCTTGATATTTCGCCTTTTGTATCAGGGAATTTTGTTCGTTAGTAAATGGTGGAAATTCTTTCAAAACAGACGGTTTTTCGCGATTATAACAGGGGTCGTCAAAGGTAGTTAGCTTTTTCGGTTTGTGTTTTCTACGTTTCGGTTTACATTTAAGGCTAATAGTAGGGCTTTCAATGGTTTGGTACTTCTTTTTCCGTTTTACGTGTGATTTGTAATATTTGTGTCCAGAGTCAGTCACAATGTGGTCTTCATCGAATTTTCTTGCTGATACTTTCCTAAATTTGGCATGGTTTTTTCCGCCTCTGACTTCTTTCAGGAAGACTGGCCCTTCTTGTATGCTTGTTTCTTCGCGATCTTTGTTTGCTTTGCTAATGGCTTTTTCTTTCAATTTAATCATTCTTTCTTTGATGCTCGGATAGTCTGCTGGAGTTACGATGCCCGAAAGGAAATCCTTAGGTCTAAATCCTGTAGTAGAGTGTATGGTGTTATTGTAGAACATAACGGCCTTGAGTACTTTAGTTTCTACTGTATCAGTATCTTTTTCTGGGTCATGCCTTAACAATCGTATGTGTCCATTTAGTGTGTTATGAAACCGATTTATGTCTGCGTTAGAGGTGTGGTTGTTATTGGACGTATAATGGATTTCAATATTACGTTCTTTGAAAAGCTCCTGGAGGGGGAGTGCTTTGCAGCCTAATTCATTGTCAATTATCAACTTTTTTATTTGTCCCACTACACCTAGATACTGTAGAGTGACACGCTTAAATTCTGTCCAAGTTCTGCCGATTATTTTGAAAGCTTGCGCAAATTTAGAGAATCGGTCTATGAAAGTAACGAATATTGTTTTATCAAGACTATAATAAACATCTGCTTGTATTATGTCTCCGGGTGCGTTCGGGGTTTCGGTGATTTTAAATTTTTCTTTTATCGGATGGCGGTCGTATTTTTCAACATTACATATTTCGCAATTATTAATGAATTGTGTCACACGGATTTTCAGTTTAGGGTTATAAAATTTCATTTTGAGCTCTCTAAATACTTCGTCTATCCCTCTGTGGTTGTTACGAAGGTGTTCCTTTTTTATCTCTTCTACTAGTTTTTCTTCGTCTAGAATATCTTCGAGTAATGTTTCGCAGCGTATTAGCTTGAAATTATCGTTATTTGAAAAGTTTTGGTAATAAGCGTCCTGAAGTGTTTGAAAGAACTCGTCATCTTTGACAAGTACTGCGTTAAGTCCTTTGGGGTTGAAATGGTTTTTCAAGAGGGTTATCGCTGTTTGATGATCGAATATTTTGACGAATACCTTTGTTCTATTTTTATCGAAAACTTTCTCTTTCTTTACTCTCAAGGACCCTGAGGTAGATTTGTAAATAACAATTTGGTTTTTGAAGACGTTGATGGCTGATTTGCTTGTCGGGAAATCATGGTTATTTTCGATTAGGTTAAGTTCTAGATTTTCAATCCTAGACAACGCATCTGCTGCACTATTTGCGGTTCCTTTTCTATATTGGACCGTATATTCAAATTCTGATAGCTTTAAGCGCCATCTAACCAATTTCGAGTTAGGCTCTTTAATAGAAAATAACCAGGACAGTGGTCTATGGTCTGTCTCAACGATAAACTTTCGTCCAAACAGATATGGGCGAAAATATTTCGTGGCCCACACAATTGCCAACAATTCTTTTTCGATTGTGCTGTAATTGACTTCATGCTCGTTTAGTGTCACGCTAGCGTAGGAAATGGGATGACCTTCTTGGGACAATATTGCACCTAAGGCATATTGGCTAGCATCGGTGGTTAGCGTAAAGATTTTGTTGAAGTCAGGGTACCGCAATATAGGATCGTTAGTGAGGAAGGTTTTCAGAGTTTGGAAACTAGTGAGATATTCTGGGTCGGATAGGTTTAATTTCGAATCTTTCTTTAAGTATTTAGTCATAGGTTTTGCGATTTTTGAATAGTCTTTTATAAATTTCCGGTAAAATCCGGTTAGGCCAAGAAATTGCTTTATTTGTTTAGGGGTTTTAGGTAAAGGGAAGTTTTTGACACATTCGACTTTTTGGGGATTTGGTTTAATACCATCGGGTGTCACGATATGCCCGAGGAACTCCGTTTCCTTCTTTAAGAATTCAGACTTGTCCATTTGGACTTTTAAATTTACTTCTTTTAATCGCTTGAAAATTTTATTTAGAGAATCTATGTGTTCTTGAAGGGAAGTAGAAAAGATGATAATATCGTCGAGATATACTAAACAGATTTTATTGATATAGTCACTAAGAACGAAATTCATAAGTCGTTGAAACGTGGCGGGTGCCGTTTTTAGCCCAAACGGCATACGCAAAAACTCGTAGTGTCCGTTTTCCACACGGAAAGCAGTTTTGTGTATGTCGCGTTCATCGATCTCAATCTGGTGAAAGCCTTTTGCCAGGTCGAGAGTCGTGAAGTATTGGCAGTTTCCCAGTTTTTCCAGTATTTCATCAATATTGGGGATTGGAAACTTGTCGTCAACGGTGATCTCGTTTAACCTCCTGTAGTCAATGACAAGCCTCCATTTGGTCTTTCCACTGGCATCGGCCTTCTTAGGCACGATCCAGATCGGTGCACAGTATGGTGAATTACTAGGTCGTATGATATTTTGGTCTAACATTTCACGAATCTGTTTCTCTACTTCAGTTTTATGTACATACGGATATCGGTAAGTTTTACAATGGATCGGAATGTCATCAACGGTTCGGATTCTGTGTTTAATGACGTTAGTAAATGTTAGATCTGAATCTTCGTTGTAGAATATACTATTGTATTTTTTTATTAATTTCGTAAGTGAAGAACGCTCTTCAGAATTCAGATGGTCGATCCTCAGTTGATCGATTATAGGGATAGCATCAGTTTGTTCTATTATGTTGAAATTAAAGTCGTTCACTTCAACCACTTTCAACGGTTGAGGGATACATATTCTATTGGAACATGCTCTTAATCTTTTTACACTTGCGTTTGTTTGGAAGTTATCAACGTCGTAAATGCCTTCCCGTATGAGATACGATCCATCTTCGGCTCGGGTCTCCGGTATAAGGGCCAATCCGTTCTTCTGTGATACGGATAAATTCATTACGATATCTTCGAAAGCATTCGCTTCAGATTTAAGCTTAACTTCCGTACAAAAATTGAGTTTTATTTTTCTAACTCCAATAATTAAATGTTCGTTTTTGAAGTCGATAAGAGCATTGATTCGGTGCAAAATGTTGTTTCCAATTATACCGTCGTATTCGTCATGGAACTTACAGACTAAAAACTCTGCTTTTTCGTCTGGGTTTCCTAGCTCTTGGAAGAGCGGTATATTTACTTTACGATCAATTTGGACAGTATGGTTAAGGGTTTTTAAGGTTAGAGGGTTTTCTAAAACTATTTCCCATTTCGGGTGGCAAATTTCAGGATTTATAACTGAGTGTGTTGCGCCTGTGTCGATTATGAATTTTAGAGGCTTGGTGTTTGATTTTACTATTATATGGGGTAAACCGTGTCCGAGGCTGCGGACTGAAAATTCTCAGAATGGATGTTTGTTGGTTGGTTAGAAACTTTTGCCAGGTCAACTTCCATGGGTTCTGGCCTATTTTGATTAGTATTATTGCTCTGTTGGTGGAAGTTTTTATTCGGATTCGAATAGTTATTTTGGTAGCCATTAAAACTTTGTGGGTTGGTATAGTCGAAAGACCTACTTGTATTATATGGGTTTGATTGGTTTTGGTTTGATCTATTGTTGGGCTGATAGTTCGTTTTGTTGTTACCGTGTTTGTTCGGATGGTAGTGTTTTTGTCCGTCATGCCGAAATTTATTGTTATGGGAATATGACTGGGTGGATTTGGTTTTTGATTGGTCTGAAGTATTAGACCATTGGTCTCGACGGTTGTTTTTATTTTTATTTTTATGAAATTCTCTACTGTTGGGATTCTGATTAGAAAAATCGGTGTTTTTACCAAAGGGATTGAAGAAAGCATATCCACTTTCATGTAGTATGTTGATACTTTCCTCAAGGGAACTCGGATTTCTACAGAAAAGAATAGAACGCATTGGTTCAGGTAATTTATTTTTGAATACACATAGAGCGGAAGATTTGTTAGCTTCTATATTAGTTGTAACCAAAGTTTCGTCTGTTAGACCTTGTTTAGTTTTTATGTTAAGGCGACGCAAAATGCCTTTTATCTCGTTAAAGAAATCTACACTATTGGATTTGAATTTACACGCTCGTAACTCATCGAACAATTCTTCGACGGTTCGTCTGTCACCGAAATTTTGTATTAGGGTCGATTTGATACTACACCACGTTGTCATGTGGACATTGATTTCGACTACTTCTCTCGCTCTGCCTTTTAATTTCGACTTTATCATGTCGGAAAAAACACTTTGTGATAGCTCGTCATACCTTGTGAGCAATGGGTGCACTTTGTCTATTAAATCGATAAAATTCTGGAGTTCTCTATAGTCTCCATTAAATTCCGGAAGTCTAGAGAGATACCTTAAGGGGTCTATGTTTAGAGATAACATAGTTGTATCTTGAGGTTGATCAGAAAAGAAATTGCTTATTATCTGTGAAAGCTGGTGTGATTGACTTCTTGCAGTTTCGAGTTGATCAAGAAGGCTGGTTGAATTAGACTCTGACATAGAGGCAACCACATACAATTAAAGAAATAGGGAAAAACAAGCAGTATAGCTTGGCAAAAAGGAGATACGCGGTCGCGAAAATTGCAGAAAAGGCACGCACATCAAAACAAGTAACACTCGCGGAACGTTTTCACACTAAAATCACTACACAAAACCTGTACACTTCCAATAAATTCTAACAATCAATTCAGAAAAAAAAAATTTTATAGATATATTTTGTATTTTTTAAATATTCAATAAATAAATTTTCAATAATATTCGCTTTTAGCTATTTTTTTTTTATATATTCTACCACAGTGAAATCTATGATTTAGCGACAATATTCAATTTTTAGCTTATCAATAAAATTCAAATACAAATTTAAAGTTGAATTGTAATAAATCGAACAAATTAATACATCTGACCTTTTTCCAACGGGAGATGCTTTTCCTTTTTCAACAAGAGGTGTTCTTCAACGGTAGGTGCTTTTCCTTTTCGAACGGGAGTTGCTGTTCCTTTTGTACAGGATATGTTCTTCTTTCTTGAACGGGAGGTGCTCTTCTTCTTCAACGAGAGATGCTCTTCTTCTTCAACGGGAGATCGAACAAATTACAAATTTGCAAATTCCGTCCGTAATTGGTCGTTGTTTAAGTCGTGGGACACCAACTAATGTACTTCAGGTGTTTGCGGCGTATACGTACGCGAACGAATCTTCTCGACGCGGATACGTTTACTGAGTCGCGGAGTCGATAAAAATTTTAATTCGGATCACACGCTAAAATATTAAAATATACGCGTATCTTTTCGCGGCGTGGATCCTACCGACTGCGCCAGT
Organism: Nemotelus pantherinus; assembly: GCA_963978885.1. NCBI lineage: Eukaryota > Metazoa > Arthropoda > Insecta > Diptera > Stratiomyidae > Nemotelus > Nemotelus pantherinus. The sequence goes on along the minus strand of OZ022264.1, from coordinate 103,289,512 downwards.
TTTATTTTCAGACTCCACTTAGTACAAAAAAAATAAATAGTAAAGCAATTAAAACTTCAGTGTTTTTATTTTTATTTTGTACGACTCAATAAAGTTCTTAATCGTAACACGCTCTAATTAAGACTGACTCAATCGTCTACGTACATTCAAAATGTCAATTATCTTAGCTTACTGTTTAATTAAGTTTATTTAGAACATAATTCAGTGTTGAGTGTTTATAATAGTTAATTCAGTGTTGAGTGTTTATAATAGTCAATTCAGTGTTGAGTGTTTATAATACCATACAATTGTGTAGGTGTCATATACATAACTTGTATGATAGTTTTGCAATGTATGAAATTATGATTAAATGATATTTGATTTAGGTTCTGACATTGTAACCACTAAGCCCATAGATTACTGGGGCATTTCACGTGAAGCGGACAACGAAAAAAAGTCGAGGTTCTGGATTTCGTTCATATTATGCATAATGGTACTTCTAGAAGATATGAATGTGGATGCACAAGTTTTTGTTTCTATGAGGTTTAGTTGCCGAGCTGTGTGAGTAGTAAGGGCGACACTTCCCTATACTTTTAGCATTACGCGAGTAAGGGACACGGGATCAAAAGTGTCACGGTTTTGATGCCGCTCAGCCGCGTGCTTTAGGTATGGAAAGTATCACAAGTTTGAGCTAAGCTGTTTTTTCATTTTTTATCGCCGTGTATGTGTGCAGAGTCGGACTAGCTAAAGGTGTTAGGGAGCAAACCATGCAGTAGAGCCGTGGATTCCTGTTTGTCGATGACCACCATTCTGCATCTTCGATGTAGGAGCCAATGATAAGTTAGCATGGATGCCTATTTTTCGATGACGACGATGCTACATCTTCGTTGTAGGAGCCAATCAGAAGCAGCTGTAGGAGCTTGTTTGTTTGGGTGTGTTTTTGTTTTTGTTTTTTTTCGCCGGTTGGTAGAACAAGTGTGTCTGCCTGTGGGTTGGGTTAGTTACATACAAGTTTATGAATATTTTATTTTTTTTCATAAACTCATACGCTATTGAATTACATTGCTCATACATTATACATCATGAAATACAAGTTGTAGATGTCAAGATGTCATAACTGACCTATGCCGGGTATGCATGAATGGGTTTACGAAGCATTTTGCTTTTGTTATTTTTGTTTATCATATCATTCGCTAGGTGCGTTTCTGGTTTCAAACTCAATCATTGCATTTGGTTAATACTACCTTGAACTTGATTATACCTGTATCGCAAGCATATGCAGATGCAATGTCTTGTTTTCTTGATTATCTTTCCTGATTCGGCATGTGAGTTTCTGGTCTCAAACTTGATATCGTATGCATGTGCGATACATTGTTAATGGGCCTTTTTAGACTTGTATTCTTGATGCAGTCCTATAACCGGTTTTCTGGGCAAGAGGCAGAGGAACCGAGGGGAAATCTCTACAAAAAATGATGCACTTGGAGAGAATTTTTCATCACTTTTGAAACTGATTGAAACTGATGCAAATCACTAACACAACTATAAACATAGTTTACGGGTCAGGAATTTTTCATGAAACACTCAAGTCGAAATGAGAAAACAACAACACGCACACATTCATATGCATAATCGGTATATGAACGGTTCCGTTGCTGAAGAATACAAGTGTGGAAATGTTGATTGTTGTAAAACCAGTTTCAGGAGTGCATAAAGAAAACAAGTGTAAAAAGGCCCAATGGATGCATCTGAGTAATTTGTTTGAATCGTGAAATCGATTGCATACACCTGGTGTGCCATAACTGACCTATGTTAAGTGAGTATGAATGGTGATTTTACGCGCTGCAGAGATTGTGGCATAACTGGATGAATGATTTTATGATGTTTCCGAGAGGCTATATTTAGATGAAAACAGAAAGAAGAGTAGGTCAATGTTCAGGTGTTATTAAATATGTTTTTTTTCTTTGTGGTATTTAAATGGTTTGTGGGGGGTGGGAATTTTAGGTAAATAAAAACATTTGTTAGTATAAGTGGTAATAAGCTTTATTGGTTTTTTATTTATACAAATTTATATTGAAATAAAATTGTTGATATTTTACTTGGAAAAATAATTGTATATTGAAACAGCTTCACATATAAATCCACCAATTAAAAATCCGAAACCAACACATTTTGATAGGTTGTAGAGGCAGTACTCTATTCTGGAACATTTTTTTTGTGTAAAAGGTGAATCGTTAGGTCCACAGACGTCTTTGCCGGATACATTCCAGTGACAATCGCAAGTGCTCACTCTCGACATCGGTTGGTGCGTTGAATGCGTGCATGGTGACCGAGTACAAAGATAAAAGTCCTGGTATTTTATCTTTGTGTAAATAAATCCACTGCGAGCAAGCTTAAGTATTTTTCTTTCATCAATTTTTAGATTGGTGAACGTCTTGACGCGATCATATTCTCGCTTTAAACACAACATCTCGAATGATTGTTGTTCGTTTTTAGAGCACGTCTTTTATATTTATCCGGGAGTTATAAAAAACCAAGCCATTTGACAAAAACACGATTTGCCCTTCTTCTTATAATTTTCTCAACCAGGTATGCTTTAGGGTGTTTCACTGTAGTTAGCTTAGGTTCGTAGAACCCTCCTTGCATCAAATTTCCTTGATAGTCTTTCAGTGAGTATTTTTTTTACATCTTTTATTAAAAAGATTTCAGTGGACCAGTTTGGTGAGCTGCCTTTTTCAAATATGTGCTTATGTTGACTTATACGTAAAAAGTCACCTTTTTTTAATTTAGATTTTGACGTAACCTCACTTTTCTATAAACATCTGAAAGTATTTGAACTTCATTGGACGCATTCACGTCAATAGGACGCATCTTTATAATACGGTGTTTAGTTCTATTATACTGATCAACTAGTTTCCATAGTAGGCTGAACCAGTGGTAGTTTCCATTCATGCTGAATTCTTTCCACACTATCCCTTTTAGAGTTCGATTGAAGCGCTCAACAATCGATGCTTTCAAAGCACTAAATGTTGAATAGTGGTTGATTTCATGCTTTTTCATAAGCTGGTGAAATATTTCATTAAAAAACTCTTTCCCGTCATCAGTTTGCAGATTTCTGGGGACACGTCTTCATTCGAGAATTGTTTCCATTGCCTTCGCCACTTCATTAGCGCTTTTATTTTTGACTGGTAATGCCCAAGCATATTTGGAAAAAGTGCCAATTATTGTGAGAAGAAATTTGTAGCCTCGATTCAGACATGAGTATGCACTCATATCAACCAAATCCGCCTGCCATAAATCATCGATACCTCTGATGGTGACACGATGCCGTTTAAAATTTTTACGAGCAGGTCTGTGCAACTCGTTAACAATTTGTCTTCTACTCATAGCGAAGAAATGTATAAATATGAGCCGTTTACTTGTTTTTATGTTGAAAATTAATGAAAAAAATGTTGCAATTTATTCATTAATTTGCAATGATGGTTGCCGGACCATCTGGGTGCGGAAAAACGAGTTTTATGAAGACACTTCTTAGAAACGACACTATGATACAACCGCGGGTGAAGAAGGTTATTTGGTGTAGTGCTGAAACTCAAGTTGTTCCAACAAAAGTAGGTTTTAAGAGTATCGAATATTTAAGCACGATTCCCAAGGAGTTTGTGAATAATGCAAATGGACCAGCACTTATTGTTTTGGACGATATGATGTTAAATGCGTTTTCAAGACAAGTTTGCGAACTTTTTACCAAAGGATCCCATCATAGAAATTTTTCGGTTATATTAGTAACACAAAATGTAATAATCAGTAAATATATGGTATGTAAATTGTAAATATATGGTATGCTTCAAGAATCCGCGTGATAAAAGTCAATTTCATCATCTTGCTAAACAAATTTATCCTGAAAATAGCAAGCAGCTTGTGAAAATATATAAAGAAATCACTCAGGCGCCACACAGCTATTTATTAAAAGACCTGACTCAGAATACAAATGATATATTACGTTTCCGTACTGATTTATTTAACAAAAACTTTGTAACGTGTTATTGCTCAAAGAATAGTTTAAAGCAAGAGAATAGTGTCACGAATGAAGCGATTAACGGACAACAAGCATATGTTATACGTGTTTAGACATGCTCGACCGGGTTTGAGAAACGCTATACTTAAGAATGCCGACACAGAGGTAATTAAAACACTTTGCAAAATCACCTTGATTACGTTGAATGGAAACCACAGACATCGTGGAAAGTTATATAACCTACTCTGTAAATATAAAAAGTGTATGCGCAAGCTAGTTGATGCTAAACGACCAGTTCCGCGACAACGTAAAGTATTAATTCAACAAGGCGGATTGCTACCCATACTGTTGGGAAGTGTATTTTCAGGGGTGATTGGTTCACCAATTGAGAAATATGTATAGGAACAGTAATGTGAATAAAATGCTTCTTCTGTCTCCAGAAGCATATGCAAATTTGAAAGACACCATTGAAAGTTCTAATAACCAGAGCTTGTTCGATAAAGCAATGAATAATATATTGAAAAGTGAAAAATTCAGCAATAAAGACAAATGGTAAACAAACTTATAAAATTTTGAAACACACTTCGTAGAAGTACTGGATTTCTAGAAAGAAAAACTCAATTGCCTTCATCGAGCGAACATGTACGCAAAGAACAGAATAGTTTGCGAGACAACACGGCACAAACTACAGCCTTGGCCAAAAGTATTAGGCACCCTGTAAATAACTGAATATTTTTTTGTTTAAATAAAAAAACAAAGTTTTTTTTCGAAATTATTATGTATCGATGAAATTAAACTGAATATATTAATATCTTGTGGGCCCACCATTTGCTTTTATTACAGCAGCAATCCTCTTGGGCATACTCCTAACGAGCTTTGTACAGTCAGCGGTACTTATGGAGTTCCATTCGTGTACCAAAGCTGTTTTTAACGCCACTTTTGATGTGATGGTGTATTTCTGTATGTTACGCTTCAGAATACCCCAGAGGTGTTCAATAGGGTTCAGGTCTGGGGACAGCGCTGGCCAATCTAATAATTCGATATTGTTGTCTCTAAACCAGCGCATCGTAATCGCAGATTTGTGGCAAGGAGCATTATCTTGTTGGAATTTGACTCCACGTAGATTCGTGTCACCAAAAATGCGCGTTAACGAAGTCATTAGTACAGTTTCCAGCACATTTATGTACTTTTCACTGTTTAAACGGTCTTCACAAACGAACATCTCGCCAACTCCATCAGCAGCCATGCCACCCCAAACCATGATACTGCCTCCTCCATGTTTAACTGTAGACACCACGCAATCTGAATGATATTCCTCATCAACGCGCCGCCTAACAAAGGTCACACCAGGTGTTCCAAATACCTGTTAGAAAATACAAAAAACCTGTTTCATTTTTTTTTTTAAATTTTCTGAAATCAAGGCCTCCGTAAAAAATTACGGTTATTGTTGTTTGAAAAAGGTTATAATTAAGCTTACCTGGAAACTAGATTCATCGGACCACAGAACATTTGCCCAATCCTCTTCTGTGAAATGCTGGTACAAGCGATTTTTTTTGTTGGCTGCTGAAAGCCACGGCTTCTTTCTAGCTTTGCAACCTTTCAAGCCTGATTTTGTGAGACGCCTTCTTACCGATCGAGCACTTATTACTTTCCCCAAGTTTTCCGACAGGCTAGAAGCAAGCGCAGAAGATGTTTTTTACGCTCCTTCAAAGAGTCGCGGACAAGTTTTCTGTCCTGGCGTTTTAAAGTTACACGTTTTCTGCCTGTTCTTGGCTTATTTTCGTGAGAACTGGTCTCCGCAAACCGCATGATTGCAGATTGCACTGCGCACCGAGAACATTTCACTAGTTTGGCAATCTCAACTTGAGATTTGCCTTGTTCATATAGAAACTGAATTCTACAGCGTTTTTCAATACCAAGTTCACTCGTTTTAGGCATATTGTATTGCACAGAGTGCATTTCGTATTTGTATTGCAAATTAATCACAAAAACAAGCAACCTTACCCTATAAGTAACAATTGTAGACTGACAAAATATTTTCAACAATTTCTCAAATACCCCATTTCCTGGAATTTGCACGCCAGATGTTTTATGGCTCTTCAAAGAAGATCGTTTATCGCTGTTATTATTGTTTGGGCAAACCAGTATCGTAAATATAAAAAGAAATTATCAATTTTCACACACGTTTCAAATTACATGTGTTTTGAAGGGGTGCCTAATACTTTTGGCCAAGGCTGTAGATATGTTTTTAAAGATGAGAAACCCACGCAAACTACACCTGTACGAGTGAAAAATTGTTTGAATCATTACGTAAAATCACACCTCCAAGGAGTGTATTATCGGCTGCAGCAAAGCGTCGTCTATAGGCAAGTGGCAAAACAAAAAGTCTGAAGCCACCATCGAAATTTAGGAAAACTTCAACTGACAAAGATTAAAGGATAATAACTGGTGATGATGGAATAACACAATACACAGTACCTGCTGATATGAGCCCAGATGAGGTAGAAGACTCTCTAGGTGAGATAGACAATCTTGATGATGAGGGTTTTAATGTATTTAAAATTGAGAAAGAAAGTGAAGAAGATTCTGAAAGTATCGCGGACGGGGAGATGCAGGAGCTGCCTAGTCACTCTATATTCAGACCCTCTCGATTGGATCTTAATCAATACACGTCTGATCATCCCGTCAGAAAACATCCCGTTCGGCAAAGTGAGAGACTAAAAGAAAAAAAATCGAGCGCATCAGAACCGCTAGAAATCTCTTTGACGAAGAAATTGTCTTTGAGTGACAAAAAAATGTGGAAAGACGTTATACACTTTTTTGTATAATCATATTAACTATTCCTTATCCAAAGCAAATAAACTCAAATTTCAAAACTATTTAGTGCTGGCAGCACTTTTCAAACTCAGCAGCAATAAGTTAACCATAAAAAGCTCATACTGAAATCAACGTATCCTTTGAATTTGGTTCTCATCGCAGTATTTCATGGAATGTTTCAACGATTAAACGTTGTTTGAGGCTACCATCCGGAAAGTGTTCAAAACTCGGAAAAATTAGAAATTGGTTTCATATGAATATGTAATTTCAAGCATCTGTTGGTGCAATATTTACGAAAATATCCAATGCTGGTTACCCTGTTTTAGCAGCAAAGCAAAATGTATACCAAATCTGCTTCACGTTAAGTAGAACCCAACCAGTAAATTTCGTTTCGATTGAATCACTGCGCTGGAAGTTATACGGGTGAAAAGAATTTTAGAGTAACCACACTGAAAACTTTTCAAATTTTTAAAGCATTAATATTTGTTGTTAATTTTCATTGCAGGATGATTCCTATTTGCAAATCTAAATAGATAATCACTTAGTAAATAAATTCCAAAAATTACAAATATGGTCATAGATGGCAGCCCTTTTCATGATTTTGTACGAAATTCCTACGACATTTGGTTCACATTAAGGTCCATTTAGTGCATGAATTTAGGGGTGGGAGGGTGCATGAACTTTGTTTGATTTCATGACTGAAACAGAAGTTATAGGGAAAAAAGCTTTATTTTGCTGAGAAAGTTTGCAGGATTTGGGAGACACAAATCACCATAGCTGGCAACTTTATTCTAATTTTTCAGCCAAATTTTCATCAAATGTTATCCAAAGTAAGATCCAAATATTGTGTGAATTTTGTTTAAATGTGATGGCTGAATCGGAAGTTATAGGCCAAGAAGCTGTTTTTTTTCTCAGTGATTTTTCAACATGGTACCAACTGCCACATGGTTGCCCGCATTTCAAAATCACTTCTATCAGACCTGGTCCTAGCTAAACCCAACATGTCCTGTATATTTCATTATGCTCTGATTATCCGGTCGTCAGTTCTCGTGAACAGAACTTTCGAGTGCTGACAATAGAAGTAATTTGGTGATGGGTTGCCGTTCTTGTGCAAATCGGAATTTTAAAAATTTCAACTTGACATGAAGGACAAAAGATAAAATTTATCAAAGATTTGAAATTTTTGTCAAAAATCAAAAATTTTTCAGGAGGGTCAATGATTTGAAGGATTTTTATTCAGCTGCCTGCCACATCTACAGGGCTACCCGCTTAATTTTCAAAATCGATATGTGTTAAATCTTAGTCAACATCAATATGCTCTGTAATTTTCACGATGATCCATTGTTTTTCTTACAAGTAATGAAAAATCAAAATTTGAAAAAAAATCCTATCCTACTTTTAGGCACTCTGCACCCACACACGGCTCAAAATTTCCAATTCTTTATAATAGCCAAGCTTAAAACACAATAAAATTTGATTCCAAAAAATTAATTTTAACAAAAATTTACACTGCTTGGAAATATAGGAGTACCTGAAAATTCACTAAAACGGTCGCCGCCGTCAAAAGGTTTAGGATATCTGAATTCTAGCAAGTCATGGACTACTATATACATCTACGTTCTCCAAAAATTTCACTTGAATCGAAACGGCCACTCCAGAGATTATCTCTATTTACCATTTTGCTGATATATATATATATATATACATATATATATATATATATATATATATATATATATATATATATATATATATATATATATAATATAATATATATATATATATATATATATATATATATATATATATATATATATATATATATATATATATATATATATATATATATATATATATATATATATATATATATATATATATATATATATATATATATATATATATATATATATATATATATATATATATATATATATATATATATATATATATATATATATATATATATATATATATATATATATATATATATATATATATATATATATATATATATATATATCTAAAGAAATATGAATTTTCGGCGAAACGAGTTTAATACTAATTTTCAGTTAAAAGTGCGCAGTTCAAGTGTACCAGACCTGGCTTGGGAAAGAATTTAAAACGGGTGTAACGATAACGGGTGCGATAAAAATTTTGTTCGAAAGCATTTCTATTAAAGTCACAGATCAACAAGGTGAACCAGTAGACTTTGAACCAAGTTTAATTCTACGCATGCATTTTAAGCAATAGCTCTCTGAGCATTTACCGTGAAAACACACTATCATCTTTCGAAAATTAACTGCCAACGTCCTGCAAACTTGAAAGTGGTTGGCGTGTTGGAATAACGGAGATAATGTTGCCAAAGCGGGGAAGAGAAAAACCTGTGTCAACCAGCAGCGTTTTTAAACGCCCTATAGGCAGTACCGGAGAAAAAAAATAGTATGATGAAAAGAAATCGACGATCAACTGCAGCAGAATCCAGCAAACTTGAAGTAACAAAAATAGTTGTGAAAATCATGTCTAAAAAAAAATCTTGTTCTCTTAAGATGGAGTGATGCTTCTTGACGGAGACTTTGCTATGAAAAAAACGATATCAACTTTTCAACATTCTTATCGTCATTTTTCTTGGTTATTAAACCTGACTTCTATAACTACTATTTGACATCAATTAAGGCACTGATTTTCAAACATATCAAAAAAGATCCAGATGAAAGTATTCTCGACATCAGTGATTCTAAGAAGATCGGAGATTTCTGCTTACATGTTTACCAAGGCGAGAAAATCGCCGAAAAATTTATTTAAAGTCAAACAAAAAGTTCAACTCGCTTCAGGACTTTATTGATTATATAATTGGACAGATTCCGAGGTAAAAAATAATTCATGTAGAGCTATTTAGAATGATTGACGAATACATATATCCTGCACATAGCTTAAGCCGAGAGCGAAGAAGAAAAGCGGGGATCAAGCATTCCTTCCATACATTTCATCTAAAAGACTATGCTGTGAAAATAAATGTGGAACTGCCAGTACCAGTATTACAGATTTTGTGTCACTCTTGCTGAGTGGAATAGAGTTTTCAGAAGAAGATTTAAAAAAGAAAGCTGAAATTTTCGGTAGAACAGTATACCAGGTACGAAAACAATTGTTTTACCGAATTGGTCAATCAATTCGTCAACCTATAAGTGCTGCGGCTAAAGAATCCAGTACCGATATATTACTTGATGAATGAGCAAAAATTGAATCAGATACAATACTAAACATTCCATACAAAAGGAGTGATGGAACAACGGGTACAACACCAGTGCCGATTGAAGTGTCTAAAACTGAAAATATTATTGGCCTATTCATTGATGCAGTTTTAAAAACACCTGTTGATAAACGCGATCCAGATCTGATTGATGTCTCGATAAAAGAATCTTTCGATAAGTCGATATTTCTTGACAGTCTAAGTCGATTGGAAAAAAACGTGCGTGAGCTTGATAAAAGAACGCGTCGTGCTACGGCATTCAAGACCGTTAGCGATTGTGAAACCCCCAATTTAATGCACGTTTACACAGACATTATCAAACCTAGAATATTAGCTGATAAATTGGTGCGAAATCTTCGAACGATTCCTTTGCAAGATTGCGACAGTATTTTCAGATTCAAATATGTAGAGTACTGTGCTGGGGAAAAAATTTTGTTCGAAAGCATTTCTATTAAAGTCACAGATCAACAAGGTGAACCAGTAGACTTTGAACCAAGTTGAACTCCCACATATATGCTTCACTTCAAACGTCGGTAAGAAAAAGTATAAATATTCACATACGCTGAAGTAAGCGGTATAGTGTTAATAATCAAAACCGATGCTAACGACATGAACTCGAACTACACACGCTATTATTTGGTCCAGAGTGGTGGAAATTTAGCAGATATTGGGGACCTCTATCGAGCTCCAATTATCTACCAGCGCGGTAGAGGTATAGGAAGTTTTTTCAGTGGCCTATTACGTTATCCAAAGCCGTTGGCTGCGTCAGGTGTACAAGCTATAAAACGACAAGCGGTCAAGACCGGTTAGGCTATTATACAGGAGATTGGGAATTTACCTCTTAAAGTACACTTAAGAGAACACGGACAAACTGCAGCACAAGACTTAGCTACGCAAGGTATAAACAAACTTTTTGACAAACAAACATCGAATGGCTACAAAAAGAGCTAACCCGTTCACAACAATTTAATTCAAGTCTTCTCCTAAGCGACGTAAAACTGGTAAAGTGAAAAAACTATCAAAAGAGCGTCATGTAAAATGAATAAAAGGGTGAAAAGTAGACGAAAAGCTATGAAGAAGCGTGTCTTGGATATATTTGATAAGTAACTGGCATGACCTCCTACAAAGAATGCATGAAATCTGAATTGGACATTTTCTCCACATCACCGATTCAAAGCAACATTTTAAAAACCGAAGAAGTTGCATACAAGCCGATAGCTTCATTGGACAACCCATCTGTTCTGGAATTCATCTCTCTCGGCCATGGTGATACATATCGTGATTTATATAGTATATATATACGTCTCAAAGTGCAGTTGGTTTAAATAAAGGATGGTGAGGAGGAGTTATTTACAGAGGCTGAAACAAGTAAGGGCACTGATGGTAGAGAAGTCGAAGCTGATCCAATTAGCGTCGCAACTAATTTGATGCATTTGCTTTTTAGGCAATGTACAGTTCAGTTGAATGGGACGAATATAGCTCAAACAGAAAACAACTACCAGTACAGGGCATACATTGAAAATCTATTGAATTATGGGAAAGATGCAGCCACAACTCATTCCGAATCGCTTCGATGGTATCTTGACCAGAATAATATGAAAATGATTAAAGGCGTTGGCCCAAAGTTTGAGAATAAAGGTTATCGTAGTAGATCAGCGCTATTAGAGAAAGTAATGTCGTTGAGTTAATGGGCAAGATCCATAGCGACATATTTAACCAAGAGAAACCATTGATTAACGGGGTGGACTTGCGTGTTATATTATATTTAGAGAAACCCTATTTCTACCTCTACTCGAAAGATGATAAATTTTTGCCTCGAATTAAAATACTGGAAGCAACAATGTATATGAATCACGTAAGCGTCAACCCTAATATCCTTCTCTTGCATGAAACAGTAGTGCAACGTTCAAATGCAGTATACCCGCACAAACGCGCTGAAGTGAAAACATGCACGTTGCCAACAAATACATTCACACTATCGTTGTAGTTGTGTAGTTGTTGGACAATTACCAAACTTGCTCATTTTCGGTATGGTAAACAACTATGCCTATACCGGAAAACGTACTTAAAATCCATATAACTTCAAACACAATAACATTACGAGATTTAATTTGTCAGTTAATGGCGTAAAAGTACCAAATCAACCTATAAAATTTGATTATGCAAAGGAAAAACCACTGAGCACAAGGGTACTGGCATCAATTATTTTGATAAAGGCCATCACATATCCAAACGATTCTTTGACAATGGTTGCTTTTTGTTAGCATTTGACTTGACAGCAGATAATTCATACGAATCAACTTGTGGCAGTTTATTGAATCAAGGTGTGTGTGTGTGAGTTGGGGAAAGGCGCATTGGCACCTCTAAGCACTCAGGCCAAAGGATCCATTGTACTCATTTCCCCCTGCCTACCATAGTTTCCCAGACTTCTTGATAAAGTCTAGGATCACTGATAGGGGAAAAGAGGCTATCGTCTGCATGCGTGCAACATTCCAGCCAAAGCATTGATATCTGAGACGCACAAACGCTGGGCATTCACAGAGCAAATGCTCCACAGAGTCAGTCTCTTCTAGACAGGATGAACAGAGGTCATCCTGTGCAACACCTATTCGGTACATATGTCCTCCTAGGCTGTTGTGTCCAGTCAGAATACCCACCATTGCCCTGCAAACTTTCCTGCTCTTATTGAGCAAGAATCCCGCAGTCACATGGTTGGGTTCTGAAAGGAATACCTTCGTGTGCCTGGCCACACCGGCAGCCGTCCATCTATCTTTGTGAGCATCATCTACCCACTTTCGAATAATGGCACGTGCAGATGCGGTCGGCACACCCAAGGTGGGTTCAGGGCCCCGTAGTGGAAGTCCCGAACCTTGCTTTGCAATGACGTCAGCAATTTCATTCCCCTCAACACCACAGTGCCCCGGTACCCAGAGCAGATGCACCCTATTGAATCTGGCAACAGAGTTCAATCGTGCTCTGCACTCTTGGACAATTTTCGAGTTTGTCAAGGGTCTGCGCAGCGCCATCAGTGCATCTTGACTGTCACTGCAAACAGCAATGCTCTTTCCCCTCCATCTTTCTTCAATAGCCCAACAGGCAGCTCTCAGGATAGCAAATATTTCTGCTTGAAAAACCAAAGCGTGCTCTCCAAGAGAGAAAGCCCATCTGCCATTCGATGAATGTAGATAGACACCAGCTCCAGATCTACTATCTGACCTCGAGCCGTCCGTGAAGAAGATCTCCGAATATCCCCTCGTACACAGATCTGGATCATCCCAGTTACTTCTGCTTAAGAGGATTACTTCGCACCTTCTTCTGAAGTCGAGGAAGGGCACCCGAGCGTCCGAAGGCATCGTGAGAATCGGAAAGATCTCACACATCGAACTCCTAATAGAGCCGTGCCCCACATCGTCTTCACCTACCCATAAGCCAAGCTAAGCTAGTCTATGGGCAGAGCTCATCGCCACACTCTGAACTTGAGTGTCGAGAGGAGGCAAATTGAGAAGCTCATCAAGGGCCGCACCCGGAGTAGTGCTCATGGCACCAGGCACAACCTCCTTTGGCTGGCTAACTTTTTCCGAGCATCCAATAGCCTCACGATAGTCCACCACACCACCGATGCGTACGTGAACATCGGCCTAATTATTGCTGTGTAGATCCACATCACTACACGAGGCTTTAGACCCCATGTGGTAGCAAAAGCTCTCTTGCACTGCCCGAAAGCTTTTATAGCACGCGTAAGTTTCACTTCCACACGTTTCTTCCAGAGAAGTTTTTTGTCCAAGATTACTCCAAGATATTTGACTTCATCTGAAAGTTGAAGTGTTACACCCTTCATGTTTGGAAGCACGAGTCCTCTCAGTTTTCTTTTCCTGGTAAAAAAAACAAGTTTTGTCTTACCGGGATTCACTGTTAGGCCGTTCCTCGAACACCAGCTGCCAATCAGATCCAATGCACGCTGTGTATTTCTACATACCACATTCAGATCTTTACCGACAGCCAGTGCGGCTACGTCATCAGCATAAGCTTGTGCGTGCAGCCTTTCTTGTTGCAGTTCGTTAAGAAGGGAGTCAACTAGCATACTCCACAGGAGCGGTGATAGGACGCCCCCTTGAGGGCATCCATTTGTCGCCTCTGTTCTTAAGTAGCAATCGGATCCAGCTTCCGCCAGCAACCATCTCCTCGTCAGCATGGCATGAATCCACCTAACTAAGACGTCACCCACGCCATGACCTTTCGCAGCATCACATAGTTCCACGAAGGGCGCGCAATCAAAGGCCCCTTCAATGTCCGCAAATACCCCCAACGCATACTCACCATTGGAGATCGCTCCCTCAACTCTGGCCACCAAAGAATGAAGGGCCGACTCGCATGATTTTCCTCGCTGGTACGCATGTTGCTCATCATTCAAAGGGTTAAACCTGAGTGCCGTAGTACGTATGTGTCGTTCGACAAGTCTCTCTAGGCATTTCAACATAAACGAAGTTAAGCTGATCGGTCTAAAGTTCCTTGGATCGGAATAGTCATTCTCCCCGGTTTAGGTATAAAAACTACCTTCACTTCTCGCAAAGGGGATGGAACATACCCCAAAGAAAGGCATGCCCAGAAGATTTCTCTCAGGTCTGCCCCCAAGTGGTCAATTCCATCCCTAAGCATAACCGGATAGATACCATCCAGGCCCGGCGATTTGAAATTTTCAAAAGACATGATTGCATCCTGACCTTTTCACTAGTGACCACAGATCTAGTTGTGTACCAGCACTTCCTACTGCTGCGAAGAGCAGGGATTTCGGTCACAGGCGCATTTGCCTTCTGCGACTCAATCAAGTAAAGTCTGCAAAGACTCCTTTTTGAACTTGGTAAAATCACCATCCGAGCGTTTAAGAGAGTCAAGCTTAACTGATTGATCCTTCTCTAGGACTTTGCAAAGCCTAGACGTCTCCCGTGCGCCTTCCAGTCTCTCACAGTAAGATCTAAATGATTCTCTCTTAGAGGTCCTCACTAGCTTCTTATACGTTCTCTGCAAAGTTCTGTAGGCGATCCAGTCATCCTCATTGTTGCTCTTACAAGCTCTGTTGAGAATTTTCCTGGTACTTTTCCTTAGCTTCTGCAGTTGCCGATTTCACCAGGGAACCGTCTTGCCACATCTGCTCTTACTGATCGGGCAGGCCTCTTCATAGCTACTCATTAGGTCTCTATTCAGAGTGCTTAACCGGGATTCTATTGACTTTGGCGATTTTATCTTACCACTAGGACGCGCTCTGTCTGCAAGAAGCCGATTGAACGTAAGCCAATCAGTGTTTCTTGGGTTTCTTCTTTCCACCACGGGTGTTAGATCCGTGGCTAAAGAGAACACCAAGTAGCGATGATCAGAGAGTGAATCCTCATTTGATACATTCCATCCAGTCATTGATCCAACTATTCCAGATGAACATAGCGATACATCAATGACCGCCCTTCTGTTTGGGGTGACAAATGTGGGAGTAGTCCCAGTGTTTAAAATCATCAGCCCGGCAGAAGTTATAAAATCAAAGAGACTTTTACCCCTGGCGTTACATTTGTTGCTGCCCCAGCTGTTATGCAGGGAGTTGGCATCGCAGCCCACCACAAGTTCAAGTCTCTCCGATTCAGCGTACAAGACCAGGTCCCTTAACTCCTGTATCGGCGGCGGGAGTAAGGAGTCAAAGGGAAAGTAAGCTGAGGCAACTATCGTGCGCTTAAGACCACCATTTTCTCGGTGTTGTACGACGACCGCTGACAGGTCCGGGCTTGAAATATGTCTGAGCATGGTGGCATCAAGCAGATTGGAAACCAGAACACAAGTCCTCGGCCGTATTGATCTTTCATCATAAAAGATCTTGGCCCCCGTGGTTGGACTAAGTCCGTAGATCCTACCGCCTCGAACCCACGGTTCCTGTACAAGTGCAATGTAGGGGGAGACTTGCACTTTTGTCAATTTTTCGCTCAAAAGATAGGACGAAGCCTTGGCACGCCGCAAGTTGATCTGGACAAATCTTATACCTTCAGGCACAGAAACGTTCGGAATTTTAATCTATGGATCCCTTTGCAGGGACCCTTAGACAATGTCCGCGTGACCTGAGTGAAAGAAACTCTATAGGAGAGAATTTCCACTGGATCTCTGCATTTTGCTCTGGCGATCTGTCCATAGACAGTCACAAAAGTTCGTGCCTCACCACTTCCTGATTTGGTTAAATTTAACCGCATACAAGAAGTAGCTCAGCACCATCCGGTACCTGTCTCTTAGCATCGAGAAACTTCTCTGGAGAAAGTACGATCACCAGGTTGAAACCATCTTCACCTGTGGTGGGATTCTTCCTGGGATTCATGTACTTGATGATCCAGTGTTTCGCATCGATGCCCGGATTCAGTTTGCCGAACATGCCAGTGATGTCACCTGCACTCTTGCGAGGACCAGTGATCCAACAACTGACATAATAGGGTTTGGCTAGGTCGGAGTCCAAAATGGTAAATTTGGGCCGACTGCCAGTACCCAATTTAAGAACGATCTGTGTGAGCCACTCCTTGCATGTTTGATTGGAGCAGGCGACTTGGAGGTGACCGTCCACAAACTTCGCTTGCGTGAAGTTGTAAACTGGTCCCGACTCCGCTATCTCTCGCCACAGCTCGTTCTTAATGATAGCGCACTGACCTTCGGTCAGTTTGCCACCATTGCCAGACACACCTATCACAACAACCAGCGAAGAAGACGCAGCTTCTGCATACGTTCTCTTCCCTACCTTTGCGGAAGGTGTGTTTGTGGCAGAAGGGCCAGCCTCTGCAAGATCTCTCTCGCAGATTTTGACACCTTCCGGCACCTTGCGCTCAGAGATGCAGGTATCCGCTTTCGCCTCAACCTTGCGTCTCTTTCGTGCGCCGCCGCTGGCAGATTTGGCATCTGTGCTGCCCGGCTGGGAGATCTTCGGTGTGACCGGTGCTTCCTTACCTTTCAGCGTCGTCGCTGAATCCAGATTTGCATCAGGAATCATCGATTTTTTGAACAGAGTCCTCTTCTGTCGACGGCTGAGAGCTTTCCCTGGTTCACAAAGTCCAGTCGGCGTAGCTTTGCATCCAGCCACCGATCCAGAACATTTCTGCTCCGACCATGCGACCTTAGCATCATCAGGCAACCTTTCTTTCGCTACCCCGTGTCGGCTCAGAGGTTTTGCTGCCTAACATCCAGTCTCCAGGGAAACACCTGCAGTTAATACTACGTTTGTCTCTCTGTCAGCCTTCGCCGGCAGCTTGCCCCTTTTGCGCAGTCTTCTACGTTGTCTGCGACTGAGAGCCTCCACAGGTTTCCAGAGTTTAGAGGAATGAGCACTCTTACTATCTGTACTGCCCCCGGGCGTCTCATTTGCACTAGTCGGAGCTACCTCCTCTAATGCATCCCTTCTCCTCTTATGTGAGGATTTGGGAAGAAACATATTTTCCCCTGGTACGGCCGTAGTCGAACATCCAGCTGGCGCTGTACTCGCCTTTCCGGAGCCTGTGATCAGGGGGGATGCTATCAGCAAGTCCGAAAACTTGCTGGCCATGGAGTCTTCCACGATGGTAACCTGTGAGCTTCCACTGCAACCAGGGTCCTCCATTGCAGTCATACATGAGGTTGGGGCCTGCAGAATCCGAGCCCCTGCCGTGCTGAGCACGGGTGGATTTCCAGACTCAGTCTGGCTGCCACCTGCAGAGATAAAATCCTTGGGATTCATCCTCATGCTTACTACAGCCATCAGGCTGCAAGTATACACATTTTTAATGTGGATAGAGTTACCTCGTTGCCTCAAACCCTCCTCCTTTCTCCGGGGTTGGGACCGGCATATCACAAGTTAGACTTGTGATTGGCGGAGTTTTGAATCAAGGTGTTGTGAGAATCGAGGGAAGATTCAAAGATGCATTAAAGAATAGTGTAACGTGCATTGTATACGCAGAGTACGATACGAATATTGAAATCCATAAAAATTGAAACGTTTACTCGAGTCTCTAAAAAAGTATATAAAGAGGTTCAACACTTCTGTATTTATTATTTTTCTGAGCATTGGCTGGAGATAACTACAGTACCATGACTCATTGCCTAGTAAATACCCAGTATTTTGCAGAAGGGCACTTTACCTTCTTTAAAAAAAAATTGCGTTTGCAGGCTTTAACAAATATCCTACATCAGCAGCTAGCACTACAGATCATACTGGTGTATCTGGAAACCTTGAACTTAAGCGTCTGGATGAGGATCTTATAAAAACCCTCCGAAAGTTTTCAACAATTTTCGTACATGGAGAGCCAACAAAGGAATTCCTTCAGAGCTACGTTACACCTCGTACTAGGATCATTAAGCTTGAAGTAATCACCTCTAAGGAACAGGAATGAACATGATCGAACTTGGTAGTGCTTTAAAGCGAAATCATGTTACTAAAAGATTTTTCAAGGGTGTTTTCCCGTGCGATCACTTACCCCCTCAAATAAAGAAACCTGCTTATATTATTGCGAATACAGATCCAGCTCATAAAAATGGAACGCATTGGGTGGCCTTTTACATTCCTAGAAAAGGACCTATCGAGTACTTTGACTCTTTCGGTAAATATCCTACTAACAAATACTTCAAAAGATTTTTTTCGGATCAATGGTAAAGTAAAGTTTTCGTAAATAATAAGCAGAGATCACAGAGTGCGGTCTCAACCACTTGCGGATAGTATTGCGGTGTTTTTCTTTATTTTCGTTGCAGTGGCAGGAGCTTCAAAATATTTCTGAACCGGCTTTCCTCTACCGATTATAATTTCAATGATGCTGATATAGTTGATTTATTGCGGAAAATTTATTTCAAGACCTCTTTGCAAAATGGTGGGGAGTGTTTCAATCAGACCTGCAGACAGAAGGTCGAAGATTTAAAAGCAGCTGCAGCGTGATCAAACCATCGAAACCATAGTTGTGTCTTTAACAATTTAAAAGGATGTCGTCAGTTGCTGTAAAGTCCGCTAATATGCAAACACACACCTCTTAGCGAGCCGGCCGCGTTGTTCAGAAGAAGAAAAAAGTTGTAAAATTACCCCAAGTCGAACCTTCTAGCAACTTTAAAAATATCATACCAAACTGCAAAGAGAAGAAGGGATTTGGGAATCGTTTTCGTTCTACCAAGAACGAAAACGATTCCCAAATCCCAAGTTCCGTGCAATGAAGACGCCTTGCTGAATTACACTTACTATCTGGATGGATGCCATAACCATAGGGTCACACTCGGATTTGACCCGCAGACATTTCAGGCGAAGGCAATCTTCCACTACCATGGACGGTTCCCACTGGCAATTGATTACAATCAATGGACTTCACTCAACAATTACCTCAACGATTCGAAGACTTCAGCAGGTGATGAATATCCGGAAAATCAAATGGATCTTTTAAAACGGTATCAGAATCCTGTAGGCGGTGGCAACATAACACTCAAACATCTGGAGTTATTCAAGCTGTTCCACATGATGGAATTTTTAACATTGTCATGCACCACAACAACTTGGCTTCAGAATATAAGCAGGAATATTACGAGCAGTACTGCAATAGATGCAGGGAGAAGGATGTATTGAAGCTGAAAAACGAGGACTTTTTTATACCATGTCGTACGTCTTATCTGCATATTAATTATTTTAGGGTCTTTTATGAATTTTCAATACTTTGCAGCTGTACCCCCTGATTTAATGAAATAAATCCACGTAATAAGAAAATAACATGTTTATATTTCAATAATATTAAGTATTCATTAGAAAATACATATAAAGATTTATACAGTTTTTTACTGCACATCTGGTAATTGCATGCGTATCGTGAATATTGCAGAACGTTTTGAAGTGTCCTAGTACACTCAACTTGGGTGTTTGCATCTGTATAATAATGGCTTCCGGTATATATTTCCTTATAAACTTCTTCTTCACAACACCTTTCAGGTATATGGTACCGTCATTGAACCTTTCTAGAATCTCCGGTAGCAGGCTGTAACTAACAACACCATCACTCCAACGTAATCCGTTTATTTTCTCCACATCAAATTCGTTGTGTTTTCGTGCTCGTACGGACAAGGAGGTGCAAAGTGATAAAATACTGGTTGTATTGAGTGAAATGAAGCCATGGCAAGTTTTTTTACAAAATATTGTCCATTGTTGCCACAAAAAAACTGGATGTCGATTCTCAATTAGTGGTTAAATAAAAAACATTTTTCGTTTTAAAAGACATTTATATACAGTTTATTTCGTGATGTATGGCAAGTTTCCTAAATATACAATGAGTAATTATGGTAGATCTATAGATGTTAACTCAACTAAGGTTTTTTATAATCGTAAGGAGGAGAAAAATTTTCTTTCGTAACTACTCTTTTGTAAAAGGTAAATTGTAAATGTTTCCTCTCGGGGGCAGGAATAACAACTCCCGGTCGTTTTCGTTTAATTTTTTGCTCATTCAAAACACAAATTGGTTCTTCCTCATATTGACCGATTACTAGGGATTTCAGTCTTTCGAAATGAACTATTTTAGAATTTTCAAAGTTTAATGTTATTCCTTTACATTTAATTGTGTGTGTGTGTGTGTGTGTGTGTGTGTGTGTGTGTGTGAGTTGGGGGAGAAGCGCATTGGCACCTCTAAGCACTCAGGTCAAAGGACCCATTGTACTCATTTCCCCCTGCCTACCATAGTTTCCAAGACTTCTTGATAAAGTCTAGGATCACTGATAGGGGAAAAGAGGCTATCGTCTGCATGCGTGCAACATTCCAGCCAAAGCATTGATATCTGAGACGCGCAAACGCTGGGCATTCACAGAGCAAATGTTCCGCAGAGTCAGCCTCTTCTAGACAGGATGAACAGAGGTCATCCTGTGCAACACCTATTCGGTACATATGTCCTCCTAGGCTTTTGTGTCCAGTCAGAATACCCACCATTGCCCTGCAAACTTTCCTGCTCTTATTGAGCAAGAATCCCGCAGTCACATGGTTGGGTTCTGAAAGGAATACCTTCGTGTGCCTGGCCACACTGGCAGCCGTCCATCTATCTTTGTGAGCATCATCTACCCACTTTCGAATAATGGCACGTGCAGATGCGGTCGGCACACCAAAGGCGGGTTCAGGGCCCCGTAGTGGAAGTCCCGAACCTTGCTTTGCAATGACGTCAGCAATTTCACTCCCCTCAACACCACAGTGCCCCGGTACCCAGAGCAGATGCACCCTATTGAATCTGGCAACAGAGTTCAATCGTGCTCTGCACTCTTGGACAATTTTCGAGTTTGTCAAGGGTCTGCGCAGCGCCATCAGTGCAGCTTGACTGTCACTACAAATAAGAATGCTCTTTCCCCTCCATCTTTCTTCAATAGCCCAACAGGCAGCTCTCAGGATAGCAAACATTTCTGCTTGAAAAACCAAAGCGTGCTCTCCAAGAGAGAAAGCCCATCTGCCATTCGATGAATGTAGATAGACACCAGCTCCAGATCTACTATCTGACCTCGAGCCGTCCGTGAAGAAGATCTCCGAATATCCCCTCGTACACAGATCTGGATCATCCCAGTTACTTCTGCTTAAGAGAATTACTTCGTACCTTCTTCTGAAGTGGAGGAAGGGCACCCGAGCGTCCGAAGGCATCGTGAGAATCGGAGAGATCTCACACATCGAACTCCTAATAGAGCAGTGCCCCACATCGTCTTATATATCGAATTCATCGTCGACAATCAAACATATATATGTAAATGTATAAATACACATATATATCCGATTTCGTGACACACTTCTTCAGCTCAGCAAACAAGAATTTACTGAACTGAAGAAAATTTCACCATTTCAACATACTCATGCATGAATGCTGAAAAAGGGCTCTGTTGAGAAAAGAATATATATATATGCATGCACTTTATTATCCACCACCAACTGTAAAGTATTTCCTACTAACTATAGACAAAAATGGGGTTAGTTTGAATTCCGCTGTTAGTAATAAATTGACCATTCCCGAGTAGGGAATGAAGGATCTGTGGAAGGGTCCGAACCACACTCTCATCGCAATTTTTTCTTTCTTTAGGAAATGAGGATACATTAGGAGTGACATAAATGGCTAATTAGTTGTGGTATGGTCGTTAATTTCTCACTTGTATTCACCAACACCCATAACATAGTATTTCATATTGCATGCAATCGAATAACTTCATTTGCCACAAACTTTCCCCTCAGGCAGTGTCAAGCACTGGTGTGAGAGAGGACAACCTACCCATAAGCCAAGCTGAACTAGTCTATGGGCAGAGCTCATCGCCACACTCTGAACTTAAGTGTCGAGAGAAGACAAATTGAGAAGCTCATCAAGGGCCGCACCCGGAGTAGTGCTCATGGCACCAGAGATACCCAGGCTCACCGTCCTTTGGCTGGCTAACTTTTTCCGAGCATACAATAGCCTCACGATAGTCCACCACACCACCGATGCGTACGTGAACATCGGCCTAATTATTGCTGTGTAGATCCACATCACTACACGAGGCTTTAGACCCCATGTGGTAGCAAAAGCTCTCTTGCACTGCCCGAAAGCTTTTATAGCACGAGTAAGCTTCACTTCCACATGTTTCTACCAGAGAAGTTTTTTGTCCAAGATTACTCCAAGATATTTGACTTCATCTGAAAGTTGAAGTGTTACACCCTTCATGTTTGGAAGCACTAGTCCTCTCAGTTTTCTTTTCCTGGTAAACAAAACAAGTTTTGTCTTACCGGGATTCACTGTTAGGCCATGCCTCGAACACCAGCTGCCAATCAGATCCAATGCACGCTGTGTATTTCTACATACCACATTCAGATCTTTACCGACAGCCAGTGCGGCTACGTCATCAGCATAAGCTTGTGCGTGCAGCCTTTCTTGTTGCAGTTCGTTAAGAAGGGAGTCGACTAGCATACTCCACAGGAGCGGTGATAAGACGCCCCCTTGAGGGCATCCATTTGTCGCCTCTGTTCTTAAGTAGCAATCGGATCCAGCTTCCGCCAGCAACCATCTCTGCGTCAGCATGGCATGAATCCACCTAACTAAGACGTCATCCACGCCATGACCTTTCGCAGTATCACATAGTTCCACGAAGGGCGCGCAATCAAAGGCCCCTCCAATGTCCACAAATACCCCCAACGCATACTCACCATTGGAGATCGCTCCCTCAACTCTGGCCACCAAAGAATGAAGGGCCGACTCGCGTGATTTTCCTCGCTGGTACGCATGTTGCTCATCATTCAAAGGGTTAAACCTGAGTGCCGTAGTACGTATGTGTCGTTCGACAAGTCTCTCTAGGCATTTCAACATAAACGAAGTTAAGTTGATCGGTCTAAAGCTCCTTGGATCGGAATAGTCATCTCTCCCCGGTTTAGGTATAAAAACTACCTTAACTTCTCGCAAAGGGGATGGAACATACCCCAAAGAAAGGCATGCCCAGAAGATTTCTCTCAGGTCTGCCCCCAAGTGGTCAATTCCATCCCTAAGCATAACCGGATAGATACCATCCAGGCCCGGCGATTTGAAATTTTCAAAAGACATGATTGCATCCTGACCTTTTCACTAGTGACCACAGATCTAGTTGTGTACCAGCACTTCCTACTGCTGCAAAGAGCAGGGATTTCGGTCACAGGCGCATTTGCCTTCTGCGACTCAATCACCGGAGCTCCCGGGAAGTGAGTCCCAAGTAAAGTCTTCAAAGACTCCTTTTTGGACTTGGTTAAATCACCATCTGAGCGTTTTAGAGAGTCAAGCTTAACTGATTGATCCTTCTCTAGGACTTTGCAAAGCCTAGACGTCTCCCTTGCGCCTTCCAGTCTCTCACAGTAAGATCTAAATGATTCCCTCTTAGAGTTCCTCACTAGCTTCTTATACGTTCTCTGCAAAGTTCTGTAGGCGATCCAGCCATCCTCATTGTTGCTCTTACAAGCTCTGTTGAGAATTTTCCTGGTACTTTTCCTTAGCTTCTGCAGTTCCCGATTTCACCAGGGAACCGTCTTGCCACATCTGCTCTTACTGATCGGGCAGGCCTCTTCATAGCTACTCATTAGGTCTCTATTCAGAGTGCTCAACCGGGATTGGCGATTTTATCCTACCACTAGGACGCGCTCTGTCTGCAAGAAGCTGATTGAACGTAAGCCAATCAGTGTTTCTTGGGTTTCTTCTTTCCACCACGGGTGTTAGATCCGTGGCTAAAGAGAACACCAAGTAGCGATGATCATCTGATACATACCATCCAGTCATTGATCCAACTATTCCAGATGAACATAGCAATACATCAATGACCGCCCTTCTGTTTGGGGTGACAAATGTGGGAGTAGTCCCAGTGTTTAAAATCATCAGCCCGGCAGAAGTTATAAAATCAAAGAGACTTTTACCCCTGGCGTTACATTTGTTGCTGCCCCAGCTGTTATGCAGGGAGTTGGCATCGCAGCCCACCACAAGTTCAAGTCTCTCCGATTCAGCGTACAAGACCAGGTCCCTTAACTCCTGTATCGGCGGCGGGAGTAAGGAGTCAAAGGGAAAGTAAGCTGAGGCAACTATCGTGCGCTTAAGACCACCATTTTCTCGGTGTTGTACGACGACCGCTGACAGGTCCGGGCTTGAAATCTGTCTGAGCATGGTGGCATCAAGCAGATTGGAAACCAGAGCACAAGTCCTCGGCCGTATTGATTTTTCATCATAAAATATCTTGGCCCCCGTGGTTGGACTAAGTCCGTAGATCGTATCGCCTCGAACCCACGGTTGCAGTTTTGTCAATTTTTCGCTCAAAAGATAGGACGAAGCATTGGCACGCCGCAAGTTGATCTGGACAAATCTTATACCTTCAGGCACAGAAACGTTCGGAGTTTTAATCTATGGATCCCTTTGCAGGGACCCTTAGACAATGTCCGCGTGACCTCAGTGAAAGAAACTCTATAGGAGAGAATTTCCACTGGATCTCTCCATTTTGCTCTGGCGATCTGTCCATAGACAGTCACAAAAGTTCGTGTCTCACCACTTCCTGATTTGGTTAAATTTAACCGCATACAAGAAGTAGCTCAGCACCATCCGGTACCTGTCTCTTAGCATCGAGAAACTTCTCTGGAGAAAGTACGATCACCAGGTTGAAACCATCTTCACCTGTGGTGGGATTCTTCCTGGGATTCATGTACTTGATGATCCAGTGTTTCGCATCGATGCCCGGATTCAATTTGCCGAACATGCCAGTGATGTCACCTGCACTCTTGCGAGGACCAGGGATCCAACAACTGACATAATAGGGTTTGGCTAGGTCGGAGTCCAAAATGGTAAATTTGGGCCGACTGCCAGTACCCAATTTAAGAACGATCTGTGTGAGCCACTCCTTGCATGTTTGATTGGAGCAGGCGACTTGGAGGTGACCGTCCACAAACTTCGCTTGCGTGAAGTTGTAAACTGGTCCCGACTCCGCTATCTCTCGCCACAGCTCGTTCTTAAGGATAGCGCACTGACCTTCGGTCAGTTTGCCACCCTTGCCAGACACACCTATCACAACAACCAGCGAAGAAGACGCAGCTTCTGCATACGTTCTCTTCCCTACCTTTGCGAAAGGTGTGTTTGTGCCAGAAGGGCCAGCCTCTGCAAGATCTCTCTCGCAGATTTTGACACCTTCCGGCACCTTGCGCTCAGAGATGCAGGTATCCGCTTTCGCCTCAACCTTGCGTCTCTTTCGTGCGCCGCCGCTGGCAGATTTGGCATCTGTGCTGGCCGGCTGGGAGATCTTCGGTGTTTTCGGTCCCTCCTTACCTTTCAGCGTCGTCGCTGAATCCAGATTTGCATCAGGAATCATCGATTTTTTGAACAGAGTCCTCTTCTGTCGACGGCTGAGAGCTTTCCCTGGTTCACAAAGTCCAGTCGGCGTAGCTTTGCATCCAGCCACCGATCCAGAACATTTCTGCTCCGACCATGCGACCTTAGCATCATCAGGCAACCTTTCTTTCGCTACCCCATGTCGGCTCAGAGGTTTTGCTGCCTGACATCCAGTCTCCAGGGAAACAGCTGCAGTTAATACTGCGTTTGTCTCTCTGTCAGCCTTCGTCGGCAGCTTGCCCCTTTCGCGCAGTCTTCTACGTTGTCTGCGACTGAGAGCCTCCACAGGTTTCCAGAGTTTAGAGGAATGAGCACTCTTACTATCTGTACTGCCCGCGGGCGTCTCATTTGCACTAGTCGGAGTTACCTCCTCTAATGCATCCCTTCTCCTCTTATGTGAGGATTCGGGAAGAAACATCTTTTCCCCTGGTACGGCCGTAGTCGAACTTCCAGCTGGCGCTGTACTCGCCTTTCCGGAGCCTGTGATCAGGGGAGATGCTATCAGCAAGTCCGAAAACTTGCTGGCCATGGAGTCTTCCACGATGGTAACCTGTGAGCTTCCACTGCAACCAGGGTCCTCCATTGCAGTCATACATGAGGTTGGGGCCTGCAGAATCCGAGCCCCTGCCGTGCTGAGCACGGGTGGATTTCCAGACTCAGTCTGGCTGCCACCTGCAGAGACAAAATCCTTGGGATTCATCGTCATGCTTACTACAGCCATCAGGCACCAATTATACACATTTTACTGAGGATAGAGCTACCTCGTTGTCTCAAACCCTCCTCCTTTCTCCGGGGTTGGGACCGGCATATCACAAGTTAGACTTGTGACCGGCGGAGTTAAATTTTATTATTTAATTTAATTATATAGTCAACTATGCGCTCAACTTCTACTATGAGACCGTAAGTTTTTGGTCCCGTACTAACATGTTCCGAAATATATGCCCCAGGTCCTAAATTTTCAATTTCGTTAGTTAAGTCACCCAAAAAGTCAGAAGTCTTGAAGGTGATTGGCCTGAACTTATCATAAACAAAGATTAAACTATGCGTATCATAATAAAGAATTCTCTCTCTTACCTTCTCCAAAGCTGCGTAAAGTTTAAGTCTGGCAAATGCTGTTGTATATGCAGCAATGGGTATATTTACATGGGGAAGCGTATTTAATTCTTTTTCAAGATATTTCCATGTCATCCACATTGTTTCTTCATTGATAGTGTAAAGCGAGCAGATCTCTATACCAGGGGAATGAATAAAATCAGAAAATTCTTGATAACTGGTTAGAACTTTGGTCCGCGTTTTGTCTTCTCTTTGCGCGAACTTGCACCAAAACGAGTTTAAACAAATTTTTGCGGTATTACGCCTACCAGGATTTTTCTCAATCATTTTTTTCTCTAAACAGATGTCTTCTCTTTCTTTGTAAGATTGTATAAAGGCATCTTTCTCTTTCTCACCTGTACAATTAGCACTCCATCCACTAGACTCCTGCTTTATTTTCAAGAATGTATTTACATATTTGGAAAACAATCCTCCTTTCTTGGCTGCACGACTATACTGGGTATGGCTGTATTCCCAAACTTCATAAATGTGTCTAATTTTGTACCCTGTTTCAACAGCTAACCACACTTCGAGTATTATCCATGTGCCGGTGATCTGACGCTCTTCATCTGTATGAGTACAGTCAGATATTCGATTTAGCGCGGCACGTTTTCGACAGAGCATAAAATACAGTTTTGAATTAGTTCTGAATGGTAGTACATGTAGGTATAAACTAGTTGGCGGAATGGTAGAACAAGTGATGAATCCGTGCATCAAGAGTATTTCTGAAGATGGGGGAGCATCGTTCCCACGGTAGACTTTTGGGTGTCCTATAGGATATGGAGAGTACTTGATAATGTATGGGTACAAACTAGTAAAATCAAAATATCGCATAACTTGGTTCTTTTCCACTTCATGGTACAGTTTGATAACTTCGGTACGTCCTCCGAAAATTGCAGCTCGAGGATTAAACGGCAGTATAATATTCGATAAAACCTTAATTAACTCTTGATCCACTAAGGGTTTTCCTTCAGGAACTTACGGAACTTGCATTCCAAGTGTATTCTAAGTTGTATCCACTTTGCTTGATCATTTCAATTCTTCTTAGAGTACTCTCATATTTCTGAGATGACATCTGAACTAGGTTATTACTAGACGTTTCTTTTATTTTCAAACAATGTGGACACCCATGATGGAAACACCCGTAAAATTCATAGACCGTATCTGTTTCCGAATCAAACCCGTCACTAACAAGCCGCTTCTTCTTAACCTCACCTCACCACCATTCTTAGCAGATGCAATTCGACCAGTCACTTGAGATCCCTACCAGGCAATCCACTTTGCGCCAATAAGTGATTGATTTTTACCTTCGTAGTAGCCGTTAGGAAGCATAACGCCCAAAGTGTTTTCTTGCAAGAAATTTTTCTTAAAGGTGAGCATGCAGGTGGACGCTATGGTTTTAGACTCTGTAAAAGGGTTGACCTGAGTAATACTTAAAAATTCACGCATAAATTGGGTCAAATCCAAGCGTAGTATATCCACATCGTTTTTGCAATACGTTAACATTGCTTCTCTGTTATTAAACACACCCTCTGATACAACGTCATACCATTTTTAAAATTCTTCTCTCTCTTTAATCTTCATTGCATTATGTCCGTACATTTCTGGTGCCGGATATTTTCCAACATAATCGATATTCTCTATCGTATTGAAGAGGTATGGTTAATATCCCTTTGCATACTCCTTTAACCCAAATACGGATAGAAATTTCGAGAGTGCGAACGCTAGGAAATTTAAAGAGTCTATGAACCTCCCTTGTCCACATTTTAATTTCATTATCTTTGAAACTATTAATAATAGGTTCTACATTCAACTTCCTGGTAAAAAACTCGGAGATGACAAACTGTCCATCATACTTTTGAATATGATGTGCAATACAGTACACGTTCGTGGCAAAAGATCTCTGCAT
This sequence comes from Nemotelus pantherinus, assembly GCA_963978885.1. Lineage (NCBI taxonomy): Eukaryota > Metazoa > Arthropoda > Insecta > Diptera > Stratiomyidae > Nemotelus > Nemotelus pantherinus. The sequence continues at coordinate 103,260,632 of OZ022264.1, read as the reverse complement.
TAAACAATAATCCACAAAGATTTTCATAACATCAATTTCGGTATTATATTCGAAGATATGCTCTCTTATACCGCAAACACTGCATTCAAGCTTTACATCAGGGTCAGTATAGCAGTTTTCGCAAACTTGCTGGGCAACAATTAAATTCACAACGTGTCTGTAAGATTCACTATTGTCGAAGGTTGTATTCTGAGTACTCTCACAATCGAAGAAAATTAGTAAAAAAATTATCCCTTTTTTTCGCTGTATGTTTTGATGTAACAGCAGTGATCTGCAGGAACAACTTTTGAACAAATCTGGCAGTGGTATTCATCACATTCATGTGTATTTTTATCCCTTCTTGTGAAATTTAGGAATTTTTTGCATAATGTACATACTTTGAATGCATCGCATATACTTCTGTCCCCAATCTTATTCGTAAGGTGACTAGTACCGCAGCCCTCACCTCTTAAAGAGCGATTACAGTTTTCACAACATATTTACAGGGTGGGTAAGAGTTGCAATAAGAACACTTCATCTCACATTTATGAGGAATATGATTGTACGTCTTATCACAATAAATACAATCATAGTGGAATTGTTTTTGCGGGATGATTAAAATTGAAAAAAAAATTGTATTTACATTGAAAATTTTATTTGATAAAGCGGTTTGGAAAGTATGCACTGATTCTCATCAGACACCAGCACACAGTGCATACTTGACTAATGTGACCACTTGCAGTTGGAAATCATTAATTTTTATTTACGCTAGTTGTGACAAATTTTAACATCTCCGACTTATATCCATTGAAATAATTTACTCATATAGGTTATTGATTTGTGATCATGGCTCCCTTCTTGTCTATAAATCAGCATAGACAACGTATGTCGTCTCCAAAGCTTATCAAAGCAGATAATATTGCTACAAGAAACTCGATCGTTTTGCGGAAAAAGCCTCCGAAGCCGAATCAAATTGGAATTGTTTTTGCGGGATGATTAAAATTGAAAAATTTTTGTTTTGAATCTCAGAATCCGCTTCCAAAAAACCTTTCATCAATTTCGTCAGTTATTCAGAAGCCCATAACTCGGCAACTAAACCTTATTGAAATAAAAACTTGTGCATCCACATTCATATCTTCTAGAAGTACCATTATGCACAATATGAACGAAATCCAGAACCTCGACTTTTTTTCGCTGTCCGCTTCACGTGAAATGCCCCTACTCTTTTAGCCATAGCGTATGGCATGCACACATTTTGCGTTCAGGTTCTCCCGAATTGAATTATATGAATTCGTGTAATGATATATAAGTTTTGAAGAAACGAGACTTAATTTTTTTTTTACGAATTCTAAAAACAGTAGGTGAGCTTAGTACTTTGACAATTTGATTCACTAAAATGAAATTTCATTGTAATTTGTAATAATTGAAATACAGATAAGTTTCTTTTCATTTTGGAATGGAAAAAGATGGTGAGGCTAAGCCCAACTGGGCCCATACGTATACTGATAGGGGTATATCATTTTAAGTACTTCCTATAAGATACTCTCCTAAAGTACTTCCTATAAGATACTCTCTATCATCGCACAATATCAATGTGGCTTCAACCCAGGTAAATCAACAATTGATCAGATATTAACTCTTAAGCAGGCGATGGAATAAAGTCTGGAATTCATCACTCCACTGTATTATCTATTTAAAGGTTTTGAGCCAGAGTAGAACTTTATAAAACTATGAGAAAATTAGGCATCTCCAACAAGCTAACACGATTGTGTAAGTTGACCATGACTTTGCGACATTAGTCATGGCCAACCTACACAACAGCTGGATTGCTATCAGCCTGTTTAACGTATTCAATGGTCTGCGACAAGAAGATGGTCTGGCCTGCCTCCTTCTACACCTGGCTCTGGAGAAAGCAATCCAAAATGGCACGTCAAGGAGAGGTTATATCATCACCAAATCCAGCCATAAACTGGCTTGTGTAGATGACATCGACATAATAGGAAGATCAAAACTAGCTGAACGAGAACCCTTGATCCAGACCGAGTGAGCGGTACAAAAATGGGGCTGCACATAAATAAAGGAAAGACTAAGTGTATGGGGACAGCATCTGCAGGACGAACACCTCGAGTTTGTCATATCTTCAGGGTAGCTAAGCATTAATTGATAGTTGTGTCATTCTTCAAGTACCTTGGCCAATTGTGGCAGCCGATAATAACATGGAGGAAGAAAAACGAGGGTGGTTACTCAAATCCAACAAAACTTACTAAAGTCTGTCAAGACTCTTCAATTTCTGAAATCTCAACCAAACATCAAAGCTTGTGCTGCTATTCTTTTGTTTCTACCACGTATAGAACCGAAAAATGGGTGCTCAGCAAAAGGCACTCTGACCTAGCCGCGTTTGAGAGGAAAGTCCTACGAAAAATCGTTTGCCCCATAAGTGAACAAGGGGGATTCCAGAGATTCCCCATATGTGAACAAGGGGAACTCATGAGTTGTACGCTATCTACCTAGAAGCAAATATGTTTACTAAGATAAAGCTCGGTAGACTCTGGTGGGCAGGACACTTAGTTTAACCGAACCAAAGGGATTCTGCTTGGAAAACCCTTTTCAGAAGATTTCTCCTCTTATATGCGCATGTTTTTATTTATCTCTTAGAATACACATGTTATTATATATATTTGGCTTAATTCAAACTGACATTCTCTGTTCTAGCAGTCAAAGCACCTCCAGAGCTCCCAGTCATTTAGCTGGCAGTTTTCCTCCAGCTAGCAGCTTTTGGTCCTAGCGTTACCGGTTCTAACTGCCTGTCAGACTTCAGCACGTCACCACTAAAGATCACCTAAGCTAAAACATTGATGACAGGCAGGCCCGTGCGCAGAAATCAATTAAGGGGGGGGGTTTTGAAATAAAAGTTTTTTTTCAATAATATGTAAAAACACACAAACTGGCCATAAAATGGCCATAATGCGAAGCATTTGGTGTATGTTCGGGAACGCGTCTGCATTGCAAATTTCAAGGGCTTCGAGAAAATTTTTGATGTCCTTTTCACTAATGCGTCGTCTCCAGAGTATGACTTCATTTACCCATGCGTCACGCGAATCATCGTGCAAAATTGAAGAGTAGGGTTCGAATAATTTTTCACATTTTCACATGGCAAAATATGAGCTAAACTTTCAATAAATCGATTATTTCTCATTATTCATGAAATAAAATTGTTTAACAATTGTTTAAACAAAGCTGTTATAAATGGTTATTGATTTTATTGTGGCCTTAGCTAGGTTATATACAGGGTGTACCAAAATCCCCGTACCAAAAAAAAATCTGATATTCCTTTTTGAATTTCGAGTCGAAAAGTCCTTTTTACCACTTTTTTCAAAACTCAAAATCAAAAAAGTTATTCAAGGTTGAAATTTAAACAATAAATATGCTCCCTCGACAAGTGGGGATAAAAACCACGAATCAAAATTTTCCTGAATTTTCTTCATATTTTTCTGAGTCGAAGAGTCCTGTGCCACTTTTCGCAAAACTCAAAATCAAAAAAGATATTCGAGTTTGAAATCTGAGAAATCTGATTGGTGAAAACTTCTAACTCGAATATCTTCTTTGATTTTGAGTTTTGCGAAAAGTGCCAAAGGATTTTTCGACTCAGAAAAATATGAAGAAAATTCAGGAAAATTTTGGTTCGTGGTTTTTATCCCCACTTGTCGAGGGAGCGTATTTATTGTTTAAATTTCAACCTTGAATAACTTTTTTAATATTGAGTTATGTAAAAAGTGGTATAGGACTTTTCGACTCGAAATTCGAAAAGGAATATCGGATTTCTTTTCGGCACGGGGATTTTGGTACACCCTGTATAGCAAATAGAGGGAAAAAAAACTCTCTACAACTGGTCACGAACTCAGGCACCCGAGGTGAAAGTCTAAAACGCTACCGTTGAGTCAAATCGTTGTCTGATAAACTAGAAAGAATTTTTTTCAGTTCAAAGTTAAAGAAGACACTATTGAAGTCGATAGCAGTCAATAGTCAGCAATATAAGTGAAAAGAACTTCACAGTTCCCTTTGAGAGTTTTGAAAATTCAGGTATGCTTTATAAAGGTTTTCTTTACTTTATAAAGTTTTTGTGAAAAATTTTCACATTTCATGAAATTCATTATTAAAATTAGCTACGTTTCATAGAGATCCATAAGTTTCAAAAACTTGATTTATAAAAAACCGAAATTTTGTTATCATCTGGAAATTTTATAAGGGATTTTATAGAAACTTCATAGAACCCGAGTTACCAGGTTTGTCATTTCAACTTGTGAAAAATTCAGTACTTACATTTTCGACTTCTATCCGTGGTTTTTTGCACAAAAAGCGACGGATATCCATGTAAAAATTCACGTTCAAACAAATAAACGTTAGAAATAACTGTCAACAACCGTTAATTAATGAACAAAGTCGAGCAAACAACAAGGAAAAAAATGCACTTTCCTCATGTCATTGTCATATGAAGACTGACGATGATACAGCGACAATTGACGATCACCCACAATCGATAGAGGTCGATTGCGCGGAAATTGAAATGAAAAGTGTGTTATACTTTTCCAATCCAGTAAATTTATCCTCGTACAAGTGTTAAGTGAATAATTTATATAAATTATTTATTTATAACAATATCTTTAGCATTGTTTTTGAATAAAAAGTACAAAGAATTATTTTGTAGAACTGTACAGTTAATTTAAGAATCCAAAATATAACTTTTAAAAATACATGAAATTTTCGTGGAAAAAAACTTTAATGATGATAGTCATAAAGTACAAGAGAGTCCTAATGGGGGGGGGGGTTCGAACCCCCAAAACCCCCCCCCTTGCGCACGGGCCTGATGACAGGTCTCTTAAAAGGAGACTTGTCACCTCAAGAGTGGTACAGAGGTCAATCCTAAGATCTGATCTTTGGAACATCATAAATAATAATCTGCTGCACCTGGAAATTATACAAATTACGATTTCCCGTGAAACTTTGTATGAAATGAATTTATGAATTTTATGGATGAATTCGTTTTGGAGAAAATTTATCGTGAAAATAAGCAAGAGTGATACTAATGTCTTAGCGTGAAAGTTTGTTTGAAAGTTGCTTTCGCTTTGAAAACGCAGATGGTATTGACACATGTCATTCCACGCCATTTTGAATGTGCAGTTCATGTTTTTGAGCTAAACATTGGCATATGATGTCAATAAGTATCAATAAGTATTTAAATTTCAAAGTTGAATTGTGTCGATGTTTTATCAATAAGAAATCGATCGACAATAGAAAATCTTGACATTTTATTCGTCAAAAATGAGCAGTTTCCGTTTTTCTCAATTGCTCGAGAGAATGATAAGATAAAGGAGACTTGTCAAAATCTAGCTTCACGATTAAGTCTGCATTAGCCTTCAGTCTAGATCTTCGATCATTTAATTTCTGGCAACAAGAGCTTAAGTTTCATCCCCATTCTACTTAGGATGCTGGTGAAACAAATATATTTAAGAGCTAACTCCTGCATTGCGTTTCAATCCATGCCGATTATCTGAAATTTGAAATATAAAATTGTGTTATTATTCCTAACAAAATAAGAACGGATCTACGTCTTCTAAAGCGTTCTGTCTGTTAAGGTCTTGTTACTTTGCAGTAATACTTATAGCATCTGCTGTGACATTTGTAAGCGTTTACCTAATGTTTGAAGAAGAACAAAGGTATTAAAATCACTTTGGCCGAAAATTCATATTTCTTTATTTATATATATATATATATATATATATATATATATATATATATATATATATATATATATATATATATATATATATATATATATATATATACATATATATATATATATATATGTATATATATAAATATATATATATATATATATATATATATATATATATATATATATATATATATATATATATATATATATATATGTATATATAAATATATATATATATATATATATATATATATATATATATATATATATATATATATATATATATGTGTGTATATATAAATATATATACATACATATATATATATATATATATATATATATATATATATATATATATATATATATATATATATATATATATATATATATATATATATATATATATATATATATATATATATATATATATATATATATATATATATATATATATACGGGTGTCCCATAACGCAACGTCAAGCCGGAAAGGGGTGATAGGGCAGGTGGTGACAGTAATCAGAAAACTATTTAAAAAAAATTTAGCTGCGTATTTTTTGAGATATTCGCTTTTGAAAAAAAATTGAAAAAATGCGTACCCTGTGACAATCTTTTCACTGCTACATCTACAAAAATTTTTTTTTTTTTAATTTTCTTTTTATAATATAACTCCAGATAAATGCTCTTTAAATTACAGCCAAAAATTAAAAAATTACTGTTTTAGTTTTCAGTGAAATAGCACTTCTTTCACCAAAGATGTACTAAAAAATAACTCTTCACCCAACTTCATCTAACCGTACTGAAAAAAAATGTACTAAGATATTTTGGCAAGTAGCTTTAAAAGATAGTCTACTAAGTCCTAATTCCAAAATGGTATTGAAATTTTTGTAGATGTAGCAGTGAAAAGATTGTCACAGGGTACGCATTTTTTCAATTTTTTTTCAAAAGCGAATATCTCAAAAAATACGCAGCTAAATTTTTTTTAAATAGTTTTCTGATTACTGTCACCACCTGCCCTATCACCCCTTTCCGGCTTGACGTTGCGTTATGGGACACCCTGTTTATATATATATATATATAACGTTAAAAAATTTCAGTGAAAAAATCTCAGAAACGCGCCATCCGATTAAACTGAAATAAATTTTCAGGATTCATTAGGGTTAATGCAAAATAGTGCTAGGTCTCATAAAAAAAAATAATCTTAAACTTTTTGGCCCCGGGGGCCATTTTAGTGCTATTTTAAAGATATATATTTGCCTGTCAACAAATAACTTTCGCAAAAATTAAGTTTATGGAATGAATTTGGAACGTGTTTCAAATGTGAATATGATATTTTTTGTGAAATGTTCAACCCTTTGTGTGCATTAGGCGTCTTAAATGAGATTGGGAAAATTTGAAAATTTTTGAATTGCGATAACTTTTGACTTAATTATCAAATCATTATGAAACTTACAGGCCATATTTTTGTTACTATGTTTTACACTCCTGTATTTTTTTTTATGAAGGTGCTGACAAACTTGCAGCTACAGCAGGCATTGAAAGTGAAAACTTTCAAACCATCGAATCTCCTAAAAAATTTCCGTCTTTTACAGTGAAAACTAGCTCATATAGAAATCTTATGCTTTGTCTATACAATAAAAGCAAAGCTTATGAAATTTCACATCGGACAAAATTGGCAACTTTTTTCCAATTAAACTATATTTTAAGCATCAAAAACTTCTGTTCACGAGAACTCACGACTCAATTATCGGATACAAATGAAATTCACAGAATGTATTGGTATTAAGTAGGACCATATCTGATAGAACCGATTAAGAAATGCAGGCAAATCTGTGCCAGTGGTGCCATCTTAAAAAATTATAAATAGAAAAAGTCTAGCGCATCAGAACCGCTAGAAAACTCATTTTCGAAGCAACATTCTTTGAGTGACAAAAAAATGTGGAAAGACGTAATACACTTTTTTCTAGAATCAAATCAACCATTCCTTATCCAAAGCAACAAAACTCAACTATAACACAAATGATGAAAATGCTCAGTGCTGGCAACACTTTCTGAATGAAGCAGCAATAAGTTTACCATAACAAGCTCATACTCAAATCAAATTGTCCTTTGAATTTCGTTCTCATCGCAGGATACATACCAAATCTACTTCACGTTAAGTTAAACCAAACCAGTAAATTTCGTTTCGATTGAATCACTGCGCTGGAAGTTATACAGGTGAAAATAATTTAAAGGTTACCACCCTCAAAACATTTCAAATTTTTAAAACGTTAATATTTCTTGCTAATTTTCATTGCAGAATCATTTCCATTTACAAATCTAGTGACATAATCGCTCAGTAAAGAAATTAAACAAACCTACAAAAATGGTCATAGCTGGCAGCCTTTTCATGATTTTTGTACGAAATTTCTACGACATTTGGCTCACATTAAGGTCCATTTACTGCGTGAACTTCGTTCTAATTTCTACACTGGACCGGAAGTTATAGGGAAAAAAGCTTTATTTTGCTGAGCAAATTTGCAAGATTTAGGAGACAAAAATCACCATAGCTGGCAACTCTATTTTAATTTTTCAGACAAATTTTCATCAAATGTTACCTAAAGTAAGATCCAAGTACTGTATGAATCTTGTCAAAATCTGAATCGGAAGTTATAGTTATAGTTCTCAGTGATTTTTCAAGGTTGCCCACATTTCAAAATAACTTCTATCAGACCTGGTTCTAGCTAATACCAACATGTCCTGTAAATTTCACTATGATCGGATAATCCGGTCGTCAGTTCTCGTGAACAGAACTTTCGAGAGTTGACAATAGAGGTAATTTGGTAATGGGTTGCCGTTCTTGTGCTAATCGGAATTTTAAAAATTTCAATTTGACATGATGGACAAAGACTAAAGTTTATCAATGATTTGAATTTTTTGTCAAAAATCAAAAATTTTTCAGGAAGGTCAATGATTTGAAGGTTTTTTTTCAGGAGCCTGCCATAACTACAGGGTTACCCGCGCTATCTTGAAAATCCACATGTGCTAAATTTTAGTCAACATCAATATGCACTGTAATTTTCACGATGATCCATTGTTTTTCTTAGAAGTAATGACAAAACAAAATTTGAAAAAAATCCTTGCCTACTTTTCGGCACTTAGCACCCACACACGGCTCAAAATTCATATTATTTTAACATAAACAAGCTTAAAACATAATAAGTTTTCATTCCCAATTATTAATTTTTACAAAAATTTACACTGCTTAGAAATATAGGAGTACCTGAAAATTCACTAAAACGCTCGCCGCCGCCAAAAGGTTTAAGAAATCTGAATTTTAGCAAGTCAGCTCAATCGAATTGGCCAGTCCAGAAACTATCTCGGAAAATCATTTTGCTGATATATATATATATATATATATATATATATATATATATATATATATATATATATATATATATATATATATATTCATACATATATATATATATATATATATATATATATATATATATATATATATATATATATATATATATATATATATATATATATATATATATACATACATATATAAATATATATTTATATATATATATATATATATATATATATATATATATATCAGCAAAATGATTTTCCGAGATAATCTCTGGAGTGGCCAATTCGATTGAGCGGAAATTTTTGGAGGACGTAGATGTATATATGATATATATATATATATATATATATATATATATATATATATATATATATATATATATATATATATATATATATATATATATATAAAGAAATATGAATTTTCGGCGAAACGAGTTTAATACTAATTTTCTTCGAAAATTAGCCAAAAGCCAGAAGCAGTTTTTGCTTTTGGCTCTATGAATTCTGCTACGATCACCAGATTTTCATGAGATTGACACCGTTAATGAATCTACTCTAAGCCATGTTTGGTGGAAACTTGGTTGAAAAATTCGATTGGTGCTGCCAGCCATGGTAGTTTTGGTGTCTTGGATTTTGAAATCTCGCTTAGGAAAATAAAGCTTTTGTCTCTGTGGTTTTTTTTATATGAAACTAATTATAGGTATTATGTAGAAGAAATCTGGTTAAAAAAAATATCACAGCGTTGCCAGCTATTTTTGATTTTGTATTTATTTGCAATATATTTATCAAGCAATTTCACCGTAAAATTTTTCACCGAATATGACCCTGTAGTGACCATAAACAACAAATATTAAGTTTTCGAAAATTTGAAAATTTTTTCGACTGATAACCCTTAATTTCATACCAGCAAACGGTTGCCAGCGCGAGGCGTTTTTGGTATTTTCGTATCAATAAATGCTTACATTATTCATATCGCGAACATTTACAATGAAAATAAGTTACCAAAGTTTAAATTTCTCAGTTCTAGAAATTTTTTGGTTGCAAACATCTTTCAGTTTTTGACCCTACAAAACTTTCTGACCCTGTAGCTTTCGACGAAATCATTGGATAGATTCAAAATCGATAGTTATTTGATTCTGATGTGAGGCAATTTTGGGAGACTTTTAGTTGGTGTTGTAAAGTAAGGTGTTGCAAGCACTATGCATTTTTTTTGTTTATGTGATGTTATGCTGCTTTCAAAGTTTTGCTGTTTGGTTTTCCTAAATCTTGAAACTCCTGAAATCCTTTTACCTTATGAGTGTACATGCATTGTTCAGATCAACATGATTTTGCATTCGAAACAGGTTGGCGCACATGTGGTAGAATATGCACTCAAACCATGCACGATACTTCTACTGTTCATTGAACATTAGTATTTCTAGCAATTCAGGTGCGCTATAGTTTTTTTAAATTTAATCACGCATGAGCCCAAATAAATCTCATGACCCCTTTACAAAATGCACTCATAATTTCTGTTGATGTTTCCACCGATTTAAAAAAACTGTATATTAACTGTATGATACAATTAGTGAGATTGACATATTTGCTTCCGGAAGGTCTTTTTGTTGTATTTTCGTTGCAAACCCCTTTCTCATACCTCTCGGCTCACAAAAATGATTGAAAAGGTGAATTTATATACTATTAACAGCACACGATTCACTGTTCCACAAAAACTTTCGTTGTTTGTCACCATCACGGTTTTATTATACGATTAACTATTTATCGATTAGGTTACCATGTCTGCGAATACACCAGCATGATAGGAATTTGTAACAAAGTTACTAAAGATTCCGCGCACGAAGTTAAATTGACTTTAGCTCTAGCCGACCCCGAAGAAGTAGTAATGGAACCTCAGTGAATACTGACAAAAACGGTCAATATAAGCAAAATAATCCGCTTATGCCAGTACTCGATAATGCTTGACGGCGTTGAAGCAGAGTAGACTCGCAAATTACTCGGCGCATGGAAGTGATGGGATAAATAAAGTGCTATACGCACCTTTTTTCTTTTCCAACGATACGAGCGTGGCGAAAGTCACACAAGTCACACAACAATACAAGCCACGCAGCAACACGAGCCACACTGCCAACAAACCCACTTAATCGTCTGCGCACACCTAAGAACGACACGCCCTGAAAGGAACCAAATATAGATGAAGCGCGTCTGATAGCAAAGTTACGGCAGTATACGTAAAGTAAATCCGGGATTTCTTCCATTCTCGCTAATTATTCTGACTGTGACACGATTCTGATAGTAGATATGTCAATTAGCAGAGAGCTCACCTCGGTAGAACGTCAAAAATGGACCGCAGCCCAGTTCAACTCAAGGCATTGGCAGACACCGGCGTTAGCGAGATCGAGTGCAATGCCCTGCATACATGTGTAATGACCAAAATGCACTTAAAATGCATTGCTACATTGCAATCAGGAGAAAACGGACTCTGCAAAACCCGTAGAAGCGGGATTAAAAGGCTGAGCTGGAGGCTTCCTGCGAGGCGTTTACGGATGGATCGCTCTCTTTTTTCCATGGACGTGGTAAGAATCGCTAGCAATCTGGCTGTGGGCTCGAATTAAAATCAATGTATTTCATATTGTAATTTTGCATGTCTGGTAGACCTGATGAGGAAAAGAATTGCAGTCGTTTACTGAGGCCGGATACGAATTGAAAAATGGAAGCCAAATATGTGAATTGGAAATTAGAGTCGTTTACTGATGCCCCATACGAATTGTAGTATTGAAGCCAGATTTGTAAATTGGAGTCGATTAATGGTGCCGGAAACGAATTGGAAAATTTTGAGTTAAGCTTGAAAACTAGAGGTTGGAAACGTTTACTGGGTCGAGGCCACCAAAAAGGAATCCAGTGTTACCTTGAAGTAGATTCTGCATCATCTTGGAGAGCGGACGACGCCGCAGATTGGAGAAGAGTTAATGTTCTGAGTAAGAAGGCTAAGTAGATTAAGGTTAATTTGTACGTATTGAATTGGGCAGAGAATTATATTGGTTGAAGAATTGTGGCGCCCGGTGATAGCGAAAGAATTGTGAATAAAAATAGTATTGTTCCAGAACAAGATGCTCAGTATTCTAAAAACAGTTTTGTGATCGAACTGTGGACGTTAGTTTGTACCGTATTGGTGATTTACCGAACCGTCACCATTTTTTCTCGCTTTGGAGTGATGGCGAAGGGAAAGTCTCGGAATGTGAAGCGAGTGGTGCCCAAACTATCTCATCTTCGGTAAGCATAAGCCCCCGAAACTATCCTCTCTTGGTTTCAGCCGGGAACAAAGGGATTTTGGGCACATTTGTCTATAAATCGGGTAACAAATTGGCGCCCAACGTGGGGCACGTTAAAAGGTCTCTCAGTGTAACGGGTAGCAAACCTGGGTGCGAAAAATTCATGTATCCAAGTCCAAAATTGTGGAAAAGTGGTTAGACGCTAAAATTCACAGTGGAAGAAATCCTAAAGGAACCCATAGAAGTGTCCTGCACAAAAATCGCGTTACAACTGCTATATTTAGTAACCAAGTCAATCGTTTTTTGGATTACGGATCGAAATAGTTTTCTATGAAGTATATTTTAAGTCCATAACCTTGACGGAAATTATTAGCATATGTACATACTGTTGGAAACTCATAATCATGGCTTGAAACTTGAGTATTCATGGTATCTGTTTCGAGTTGATTGGAAAAAATAATATTATACTAAGTTTAGCTGAAAATTCATGTAAACTTAAACTCATGATAATTATATGAAATCCAGAGCTTAACCGCGATATAAACTTCTTGGCTGTAGCACCCTTAGCAACTCCGTAGACATCCGCTCCAAGCATAATATGAATCAAAGTCAAAACTAAACCATTCATACCAAGAATGCCTGATTTTACATGTTCTACCAACGTTGCACATTGAGCAACTTGATGTATTGCGATTTAGCACTGGACTAGTTATTTGCAGTGAGTAGTTTGAACAGTCAATGTCATTATAATTAAAATCAATGTTGAAAGAGAAGAAATAAAATCAAATTGAAACAATCTAAAATATGTTAACATCCATTTGTAACATGTGCCATTATTAAAAAGTAAGAATCAATAGGAAACAGCTTAAATCTGTTATTATCCATTTGTAACCTGGTCCGTCGAGTTAACATCAATTTGTAAATTGGAATTGTTTTTGCGGGATGATTCAAATTGAACAACTTTTTATTTACATTAAAAATTTTAATCTACATTGTAAATTTGTATTACATATTATTGAAATCTATACATTTTTATTTAATTTTTGAGATTTATTGGAATTCTAGGTTGTTTGTGTGGCAGCTGGATTGAGAGGGAGTGATTTTAATGACATAATGATTGCATGAAATAAATTTGAATCTTCGAGTGCGTTGATATAAGTTAGCGACGACCCTGGTTATTCGGTTCATATTCTTGACAAGCGACGACCCCGGCTATTCGGCTCATATTCTTGACTAGGTAAGCATTTGCATCGTTCTCATGGGAACGTTCAACTTATCGCGATGTTCCCTGTTCGCAACATGCTCTTGTCTGCATAACTTCGCGTGCATCACGTTTTGCATGATAGGCAGAACGGGCTGACTTAATTTAAGTTAAAACATTTTGTAGTCAGTTGATAAGCAGCAATCGGCAAATACAGACGCCTTTTTAAAAAATCCAAAAATCGCAGCTTTTCAATAACTGGCACCCGAACAGGGACCGCGGAAAAATTTCAACCAGTAAATCGACCGATAGGTCGATATACGTGAATATACGTGAATCGGTAATCGTCTGAAAGTTCAGCTCCAAACGAAAGGTCCGACACCCATTGCGAAACGAAAGGAACAAAACCGCCGCGGTATCCCCAGAACCTTAATCGCGTTACGGAAAAATGAGGCCCACGAGTAACCTTGTAATGCAAGGACGAAAAGGAGTCAGCATCGCAGTTGGCAGCCGCTCCGGAATATCATCATTAGTGTTGTAAGAGTTTCTTTAAAAAAAAATTACTGAATAGATCTTGAAAATTAAGTGATTAAAAATTTTTTTTAAAGCTAGGGAAAAAAATTGTGAATAAATCTATGAATAAATCTTGAAAATTAAGTGATCAAAAAATTTTAAAGATAGCGTCACCAAGTGAAAACATAGAAAAGAGGAATATCAAATAGGAAAATTTCTGTTCAAATTCTGATAAAAATTTTGTGAATGTTAGTGAATTCTGTCTGTCGAAGATAGCGCTTGCGAAGTTAAGTAACTATTACGGAAATAGTATATGTACTCAATTTATTTTATTTTATTTTATTTATCAACCAAGCAAGGTACAAGTAACATAAACAGTAAAAAAACAAAATTGGAAATTACGAGTACATAGAAATAAAACGAAAAATTAAATAAAATAATTAACAAGATAAATCAATAACAAATTAATAAATAACAAATAAATAAAACATTGAAAATATAACTTAGGATAAAGGGTTGCGGATGGCTTGGAAAAGGGAGGAATTGAAGGATAATTTTGAGACTGTTGGAGAATACAGATTACTTATGCTCTTGAATATCCTACAGCATCTATTTATCGGCTCATTAATTGCGTAAGTAGTGGAATGTGGATATTCCTTAAGTAAACGAGAGGACCTGGTGTTTCTTACAGGGTTATTCAAAACTATTTTGCTAATCAGGAATTCAACTTTGATGACGCCTCTAATGACGTCGAATGTGAAGCAGGCCGAAAGCATCTTTCTTCTAGATGCAAGTGTTAATAAGTTTAGATGACCCAGTCGAAACTCATAAGGAGGAAGAGTATTAAAATCGTAAGGGCTGTATAGTTCTCTCAATGCGAAAAGTAAGAATCGCTTTTGTATTGACTCGAATCTGCTACTGTGGGTTTCAAAAACCGCATTCCAGCAAATGGAAGCATATTCGAGGATGGGGCGTACAAGTGAGATGTATAAGGTTCTTGCGACCCACAGGCTACGAAATTCCTTGGCACGCCTTTTGATGAAGCATAGCTGTTTGTTTGCACGGGAAAGTATTTTATCATAATGCAAGGTGAAGCGGAGTCGCTCATCCAAGACAACACCAAGGTCGACAACGTTATCAACTCGAGCTAACAAATTATTCCCGAGGAAGTATGTGCTATGTGAGACGGTGCATTTTCGGTAGAAACTTATAACTTTGCACTTAGCAATGTTGAGAGAGAGCTTATTTTCATTGCACCAATGATCAAGTTTAGATTGGAGAAAGAGTGCATCGGATTTAGATTTAATGATATGATAGACTTTGAGATCGTCGGCATAAAGTAGATGAGGTATATTTGATAGAACGTCAGATAGGTCAGAAATAAATATATTAAAGAGAAGTGGGCCAAGATGGCTACCTTGTGGTACACCAGAGCTAGCAGAGATATTTTTCGATAAGAGTCCTTGAAATTTTACCAATTGTGTTCGATTTCGAAGGTAGGAAGTCAGCCAGCTAAGAGAAGATCCGGCAAATCCGAATTTCTGGAGTTTCAGAATTAAGATAGGGTGGTCAGCTCTGTCAAAAGCTTTACTAAAGTCTGTATAGACTGCGTCAATTTGGTATCCTTTCTCCATTTTACACAGGACGTCTGAAATTAGGACTGTCATATTTGTTTTTTTCTAAAATCATGTTGTTGCTCGTTCAGACGGGAGTCAACAAGTGGAGAAAGTTTATCGTAGACAATCTTTTCAAAAAGTTTCGGAATAGAAGATAAGATGGCAATACCTCTATAATTTCCGATACAGTGTCTATTGCCATTTTTGAAGATGGGTGTGACATATGAAAGTTTCAAACAGGATGGGAAAACTCCAGACGAGTTATTAGCTGCTCTATACATATCCGCAAGAAAGTTGGAGGAAGAAGATCTGGCCCTGGACCTTTGTTGCAGTCGAGTTCCGAAATAGCTTTACGTATTTCGTCACGTGTAACTTCTAGGTGGCTAATAAAAGCTGTAGGAGTAGAACGAGACGAAGGGATATGTGAGTTTGATGAGTCAGGAGCAATAAAAATATTCTTTAAATTATCTGCGAATAAATCACAAATCTCATTAGGAGAGGAAGAAGTGATATCATTAAAGAACATTGACGATGGATAACCAGTAGTTATTCATGGCACATTTACAAAATCATAAAATTTTTTCGGGTCGCGGATTATATTTTCACCTGTTGCCTTAATGTAATTGTCATAAGCCTCGTGAGAATTAGCTAAAAATTGCTTAGCAGTTTCATTATATTCATCCTGAATAGCAGAACTAACGTTAATATTGTTTTAAATCCGCTTATAAAGTTTATTCCTTCAATTTTGCAAATGCGTAAGGTCCCTATCAAGTCATGGTTCAGACAATTTTTTCTTTTTTTACTAATGTTCGAAGAACAATAGTATTAAACTCGTTTCTCCGAAAATTCATATTTCATTATATATATATATATATATATATATATATATATATATATATATATATATATATATATAGATATATATATATATATATATATATATATATATATATATATATATATATATATATATATATATATATATATATATATATATATATATATATATATATATATATATATATATCAGCAAAATGATTTTCCGAGATAATATCTGGAGTGGCCAATCCGATTGAGCTGAAATTTTGGGAGAACGTAAATGTATATAGTAGGTAGGTCCATGACTTTCTCAAACTCAGATATCCTAAGCTTTTTGGCGGCGGCGAGCGTTTTAGTGAATTTTGAGGAACTCCTATATTTCCAAGCAGTGTAAATTTTTGTTGAAGAAAAGTATTGGAAATGAAAATTAATTATGTTCTTAGCTTGTCTATGGTAAAGAATTGGAAATTTTGAGCCGTGTGTGGGTGCAGGGTGCCTAAAAGTAGGCAAGGAATTTTTTTCAAATTTTGATTTGTCATTACTTGTAAGAAAAACAATGGACCATCGTGAAAATTACAGAGCGTATTGATGTTGACTAAAATTTGGCGCATAAGGATTTTCAGCATAAAGCGGGTAACCCTGTAGCTGTGGCAGGCTGCTGAAAAAAATCCTTCAAATCATTTACCTTCCTGAAAAATTTTTGATTGTGGACAAAAATTCAAATCTTTTATAAATTTTATCCTTTGTCCTTCATCTCAAGATAAATTTTTCATAATTCCTATTTGCATAAGAACGGCAACCCATCACCAAATTACCTCTATTTTCGGCACTCGAAAGCTCTGTTCACGAGAACTGACGACCGGATAATCCGATCATAATGAAATTTACAGGACATATTGGTATTAACTAGGACCAGGTCTGAAAGAAGTGAATATGAAATGCGGGGAACCCTGTGGCAGTGGTACCATCTTGAAAAATAGCTGAGAAAAAAAAAACATCTTTTTGGCCTATAACTTCCGATTCAGCCATCAGATTTCAACAAAATTTAAACAGTACTTGGATGTTACTCTATGTAACATTAAGTGTGTAACATTAATTTGGCTGAAAAATTAGTATAGGGCTGGCAGCTGTGGTGATTTTCGTCTCATAAATCTTGCAAATTAGCTCAACAGAATAAAGTTTTTTCCCCTATAACTTCCGGTCCAGTGTAGAAATCAAAACGAAGTTCATGCAGTAAATGGACCTTGATGTAGACCAAATGTCGTAGGAATTTCGTACAAAAATCATGAAAGGGCTGCCAGCTATGACCATTTTTGTAATTTTGTGGAATTTCTTTACTGAGCGATTATGTCATTAGATTTGTAAATGGAAATGATCCTGCAATGAAAATTAACAACAAATATTAACGTTTTAAAAATTTGAAAAGTTTTGAGGGTGGTAACCCTTAAATTCTTTTCACCCGTATACCTTCCAGCGCAGATTCAATCGAAACAAAATTTACTGGTTGGGTTTGACTTAACGTGAACCAGATTTGGTATATTTTTTGTTTTGCTGCTGACACAGGCTAACCAGCATTAGCCATTTTCGTAAATATTGCACCAACAGATGCTTCAAATAACGTACTCATATGCAAAGCATTTGCGATAAAAATAAGAAACCAATTTTTAAATTTTCCGAGTTTTGAACATTTTTCGGATGGCAGCCTCAAACAACGTTTAACCGCTGAAACTTTCGATGAAATCCTCCTATGAGAGCGAAATTCAAAGGATCAGTTGATTTAAGGGTACTTTTCTGTTCCCCCCCCCCCCCATTTTTTTCACTTTTTGTTGTTGCAATGCTTCTAAAATTGATTAGAAAGTAGTAATCAACCAAAATTATGATGGAAAAACACGTTTAAAAACAGAAAATTTTTTTATTTTTTTTTTAATTAATTTTTTAATTTAAAAATTAATTAAATTAATTTAAATTTGAATTTAATGTCACAGTGAGAATAAATTTTGGTACTTTTCTGTTTTTCTCCCTCCATTTATTTAATTTTTTTTAATGAAAGCTGCTCGAAATGGGTTAAAAAGTGTTACTCCACAAAAATTGAGATGGAAAAATGCATTTAAAAATAAATATTTTTTTTCCGATTTTAAATTTTTTTTTCATTTTTATGAGTCAGAATGAGTTTTTCAAAAGTTAATGTGTTGTTGGGGGGAGGGGGGCTGCTGCCCCTCCCCCCCGTAATCATATAAACAAATTGTATACAAAATTATTATTGTAATAGTTTAATTGTAAATTGCGTTGAAGCTTCGGAAAGGTAAGACGTCAAAAATGGAGCAAAATTTATTATAACTGTTATGTGACATTAGTTTAAAATTTAAATTAATTTATTTAATTTTTAAATTAAAAAATTAATTTAAAAAACTCTAGCGCACCTGAACCGCTAGAAACACTAATGTTCGAAGAACAGTAGAAGAATCGTGCAGGTTTTGAGTGCATATTCCACCACATGAGCTGCTTATTACGGCCAAACTGTTTCAAATGCCACGTTTTACTTTGGTCTCAAGAATGCATTATAACTCATATGGTGGAAGGTTTCAGATATAACCACTGGCATGGGTTTCAAAGTTTATGAAAGAAAAACACTTGTTAATTATATTCGTTATCAGTTGCTTATTTCACCAAACTTTGAAAGCAGCAAAACATATAACATCAATGAAGAAAATACTCAGTGCCTGCAGCACTGTAACTGAAGTTGGTGTTTGGGGCTGCGATCCGAAAAATTTGCAGAACTTAGGGAATTGAAACATCGGTTATTTATTTTCGTTGTAAATGTTTCCGGTATGAATACTAACTGTAAGCATTTATTGATACAAAAGTAGCACAACTGACTCGTGCTGGCAACCTTTCGCCAGTATCAAAGCCAAGAATATATCACATCTGCTTCACGTTGTTATATTACATTCGAAGTTATAGGAGTATAAAGAAATTTAGGGTTACCTGCAGCGAGTTTTTTCAAATAATCGAAAGCTTAATATTTGCTGTTTATTATCACTACAATATCATTACCATTTGAAAATTCTACGATAAAACCGTTTAATACAGATATTGCAAACAAACACAAAACCAACAATAGCTGGCAACCCTATCGAGGCTTTTCAACCAAATTTGGCCTGAATAATGCCTATAATAGGTTCTTTAATAATAGGTTGATTCCATGACTGCACTGGAAGTTATAGGGCAAAAAGTTTTATTTTCCTGAGCGAATTTTCAAAACCAAAGACACAAAAATTACCATAGCTGGCAGCACCAATCGAATTTTTCAACCAATTTTCTATCAAACAGAGTTTAGAATAAGGTGCAGCTACTGTGTCAATTTCATGAAAATCTGGTAACTAATTCACATTTCATAGGACAAAAAGCAGTTTTTTTTTTCTTTGTAATTTTTCAAGATGGCACCACTGGCACAGAGTTGCCCACAATTCAAAATCGCTTCTATCAGATCTGGTTCTACTTAAGTCCAATGCATTCTGTAAATTTCAATGGTATCTGATTATTGGTTCGTGAATTCCCGTGAACAGAAGTTTTTGATGCTAAAAATATAGGTTAACTGGGAGAGGGTTACCGTTCTTGTCCGACATGATTTTTCCAAAGTTTTACTTTGAACGTGTAGATTAAACATAAGATTTATATACAGATTGGTTTTATTGTAAGAAACTGACAATTTTAGGATATTCGATGATTTGAATGTTTTCACTTCCAAATTTTTATTTTTTCAAATTTAAGACACCAAAATTATCATAGCTGGCAGCTCCAACCGAATTTTTCAACCAAATTTCTACCAGACTTGGTTTGAAGTAAGGTCCAGCTACTGTGTGAATTTCGTTAAAATCGAACGATTCAATCAGTATTTATAGGGCTAAAACCAATTATCTTTTTTAGTGATTTTTCAAGATGGCACCACTGGCACAGAATCGCCCACATTTCAAAATCACTTCTATCAGACCTGGTCCTATTTAAGACCAATACAGTCTGCAAATTTCAATTAATTCTGCTCATTGAATCGTGAGTTTCCGTGAACAGAAGTTTTAGATGCTAAAAATATAGGTGAATTGGGGAAGGGCTACCAGGCGTGCCCGTTATACCATATCAAATTTTTTTTTTGGTCTATGTAAAAAAAGCACGAAATTTACATATGAGTGGCTTTTTTTTGAAGAAACGGCATTTTTTCAAGAGAAACGATCATTTGGAGGTTTTCACTTTCAGTAATTGCCCTAGCTTCAGCGTTGCCAGCACGCTCATCAAAAGCTACACGAATTTACAACTAAATAATTTTAATATGTTCTGAAAATTTGGTAATAATTGAATAGCTCTGTCAAAAGTTATCGCAATTTAAAAATTTTCAGTTTTTCCCGTTCTCTTTTTAGGCACCCTGCGCACACATGGGGTTAAAAAATTCCAAAACATTATCCGATTCACATGTAAAACACGTTCGAAATTTATTTTGTAAACTTTATTTTTGCAAAACTTAATTGTGTACGGAATAATAGGTATATTAAAAATATCACTAAAATGGCCGCCGGCGCCAAAGAGTTAAAGATTTTTAACTTTTTCTGAGACCTGGCACTATTCTGCATATACACCAATGTGTCCTAAAAATTTCAGTTCAATCGGATGGCGCGTTCCTGAGATTTTTTCACTGAAATTTTTTGATGATATATATACATATATATATATATATATATATACATATATATATATATATATATATATATATATATATATATATATATATATATATATATATATATATTATATATATATATATATAATTTTTGGCCAAAGTGATTTTAATACTAATGTTCTTCTTCGAACATTAGTAAAAACTCTAGCGCACCTGAACCGCTAGAAACACTAATGTTCGAAGAACAGTAGAAGAATCGTGCAGGTTTTGATGGCATATTCCACCACATGTGCTGCTTATTACGGCCAAACTGTTTCAAATGCCACGTTTTACTTCGGTCTCATTATAACTCATATAGTGGAAGGTTTCAGATATTACCACTGGCATGAATTTCAACGTTTATGAGAGCAAAACACGGGTTAATTATATTCGTTATCAGTTGCTTATTTCA
>OZ022264.1:103151521-103236521 GCA_963978885.1 Nemotelus pantherinus | reverse complement strand
GTTTCAGATATTACCACTGGCATGGGTTTCAAAGTTTATGAAAGAAAAATACTTGTTAATTATATTCGTTATCAGTTGCTTATTTCACCAAACTTTGAAAGCAGCATCTCATATAACATCAATGAAGAAAATGCTCAGTGCCTGCAGCACTGTAACTGAAGTTGGTGTTTGGGGCTGCGATCCGAAAAATTTGCAGAACTTTGGGAATTGAAACATCGGTTATTTATTTTCATTGTAAATGTTTCCGGTATATACTAACTGTAAGCATTTATTGATACAAAAGTAGCACAACTGACTCGTGCTGGCAACCTTTCGCCAGTATCAAAGCCAAGAATATTTCACATCTGCTTCACGTTGTTATATTACATTCGTTATAGGAATTATAGGAGTATAAAAAAATTTAGGGTTATCTGCAGCGAGTTTTTTCAAATAATCGAAAGCTTAATATTTGCTGTTTATTGTCACTACAATATCATTACCAATTGAAAATTCTACGATAAAACCGCTTAGTAAAGATATTGCAAACAAACACAAAACCATCAATAGCTGGCAACCGTTTCGAGGCTTTTCAACCAAATTTGGTCTGAATAATGCTTATAATAGGTTCCAGTAATTGTATGAAATTCGTATTGATTTCATGACTGCAATGGAAAATATAGGGCAAAAAGTTTTATTTTCCTGAGAGAATTTTCAAAACCAAAGACACAAAAATTACCATAGCTGGCAGCACCAATCGAATTTTTCAACCAAATTTCTATCAAACAAAGTCTAGAGTAAGGTTCAGCTACTGTGTCAATTTCATGAAAATCTGGTAACTTATTCACATTTCATAGGGCAAAAAACATTTTTTTTCTTTGTAATTTTTCAAGATGCCACCACTAGCACAGAGTTGCCCACAATTCAAAATTGCTTCTATCAGATCTGGTTCTACTTAAGTCCAATGCATTCTGTAAATTTCAATGGTATCTGATTATTGGTTCGTGAATTTCCGTGAACAGAAGTTTTTGATGCTAAAAATATAGGTTAACTGGGAAAGGGTTACCGTTCTTGTCCGACAGGAAATTTCCAAAGTTTTACTTTGAACGTGTAGATAAAGCATAAAATTTGTATATAGATTGGTTTTATTGTAAGAAACGGACATTTTTAGGATATTCGATGATTTGAATGTTTTCACTTCCAGATTTTTTTTTTTCAAATTTAAGACACCAAAATTATCATAGCTGGCAGCACCAACCGAATTTTTCAACAAAATTTCTTTCAAACGTGGTTTAAAATAAGGTCCAACTACTGTGTGAATTTTGTTAAAATCGAACGATTCAATCAGAATTTATAGGGCTTAAAGCAGTTATCTTTTTTAGTGATTTTTCAAGATGGCATCACTGGCACAGAAACGCCCGCATTTCAAAATTACTTACATCAGACCTGGTCCTATTTAAGACCAATACAGTGTGCAAATTTCAATTAATTCTGCTCATCGGATCGTGAGTTTCCGTGAACAGAAGTTTTTGATGCTAAAAATATAGGTAAATTGGGCAAGGGTTACCAGGCGTGCCCGTTATACCATATCAAATTTTTTTTTCGGTTTATGTTAAAAAAGCACGTGATTTACATATGAGTGGCTTTTTTTTGAAAAAACGGTATTTTTTCAAGAGAGACGATAATTTGGAGGTTTTCACTTTCGGTGCTTGCCCTAGCTTCAGGGTTGCTAGCACGCTCATCAAAAGCTACACAAATTTACAACTAAAAACTCTAGCGCACCTGAACCGCTAGAAACACTAATATTCGAAGAACAGTAGAAGAATCGTGCAGGTTTTGATTGCATATTCCACCACATGCGTTGCTTATTACGGCCAAATTGTTTCAAATGCCACGTTTTACTTTTGTCTCAAGAATGCATTATAACTCATATGGTAGAAGGTTTCAGATATTACCACTGGCATGAATTTCAACGTTTATGAGAGCAAAACACGGGTTAATTATATTCGTTATCAGTTGCTTATATCACAAAATTTTGAAAGCAGGATCTCATATAACATCAATTAAGAAAATGCTCAGTGCCTGCAGCACTGTAACTGAAGTTGGAGTTTGGGGCTGCGATCCGAAAAATTTGCAGAACTTTGGGAATTGTAATATCGGTTATTTATTTTCATTGTAAATGTTTCTGGTATGAATACTAACTGTAAGCATTTATTGATACAAAAGTAGCACAACCGACTCGTGCTGGCAACCTTTCGCCAGTATCAAAGCCAAGAATATATCACATCTGCTTCACGTTGTTATATAACATTTGAAGTTATAGGAGTATAAAGAAATTTAGGGTTACCTGCAGCGATTTTTTTCAAATAATCGAAAGCTTAATATTTGCTGTTTATTGTCACTACAATATCATAACCAATTGAAAATTCTACGATAAAACCGCTTAATAAAGATATTGCAAACAAACACAAAACCAACAATAGCTGGCAACCCTATCATGGCTTTTCAACCAAATTTGGCTTGAATAATGTTTATAAAAGGTTCCAGTAATTGTATGAAATTCGTATTGATTTCATGACTGCACTGGAAGTTATAGGGCAAAAAGTTTTATTTTCCTGAGCGAATTTTCAAAACCAAAGACACAAAAATTACCATAGCTGGCAGCACCAATCGAATTTTTCAACCAAATTTCGATTTGACAGAGTTTAGAGTAGGGTGCAGCTACTGTGTCAATTTCATGAAAATCTGGTTACTAATTCACATTTCATAGGGCAAAAAGCATTTTTTTTCTTTGTAATTTTTCAAGATGGCACCACTGGAACAGAGTTGCCTACAATTCAAAATCGCTTCGATTAGACCTGGCCCTTTTTAAGTCCAATGCATTCTGTAAATTTCAATGGTATCTGATTATTGGTTCGTGAGTTCCCGTGAACAGAAGTTTTTGAAGCTAAAAATATAGGTTAACTGAGAAAGGGTTACCGTTCTTGTCCGACATGAAATTTCCAAAGTTTTACTTTGACTGTGTAGATTGAGCATAAGATTTGTATACAGATTGGTTTTATTGTAGAAACGGACATTTTTTAGGATATTCGATGGTTTGAATGTTTTCACTTCCAAATTTTTATTTTTTCAAATTTAAGACACCAAAATTATCATAGCTGGCAGCTCCAACCGAATTTTTCATTCAAATTTCTACCAAACGTGGTTTAAAGTAAGGCGCAGCTACGGTGCGAAATTCGTTAAAATCGAACGATTCAATCAGAACTTATAGGGCTAAAAGCAGTTATCTTTTTTAGTGATTTTTCAAGATGGCACCACTGGCACAGAATCACCCGCATTTCAAAATCACTTCTATCAGACCTGGTCCTATTTAAGACCAATACATTCTGCAAATTTCAATAAATTTTGTTCATTGGATCGTGAGTTTCCGTGAACAGAAGTTTTTGATGCTAAAAATATAGGTAACTTGGACAAGGGTTACCAGGCGTGCCCGTTATACCATATCAAATTTTTTTCTTTATGTATGTAAACAAAGCACAAAATTTACATATGAGTGGCTTGTTTTTTAAGAAACGAAATTTTTTCAAGAGAGACGATGATTTGGAGGTTTTCACTTTCAGTGCCTGCCCTAGCTACAGGGTTGCTAGCACGCTCATATAAACGTACATTTATCTACAACTAAATAAAACAAACATGTCCTGAAAATTTCGTAATTATTGAATAGCTTTGTCAAAAGTTATTGCAATTTAAAAATTTCCAAATTTTCCCGTTCTGTTTTTAGGCACCCAGCGCACACATGGGGTTAAAAAATTCCAAAACATTATCCGATTCACATGTAAAACTTGTTCGAAATTTATGTCGTCAACTTTATTTTTGCAAAAATTATTTGTGTACGGAATAATAGGTATATTAAAAAAATCACTAAAATGGCCGCCGGCGCCAAAGGGTTAAAAATTATTAGCTTTTTGTGAGACCTGGCACTATTCTGCATATACACCAATGTATCCTGAAAATTTCAGCTCAATCGGATGGCGCGTTCCTGAGATTTTTTCACTGAAATTTTTTGATGATATATATATATATATATATATATATATATATATATATATATATATATATATATATATATATATAGAAATATGAATTTTTGGCCAAAGTGATTTTAATACTAATGTTCTTCTTCGAACATTAGTAAAAATACCTATATGTCCTGAAAATTTGGTAATGATTAAACAGCTCCGTCAAAAATTATCGCAATATAAAAATTTCCAATTTTTCCCGTTCTCTTTTTAGGCACCCAGCGCACACATGAGGTTAAAATATTCCAAAACATTATCCGATTCACATGTAAAACACGTTCGAAATTTATTTTGTTAACTTTATTTTTGCAAAACTTATTTGTGTACGGAATAATAGGTATATTAAAAATATCACTAAAATGGCCGCCGACGCCAAAGGGTTAAAGATTTTTAACTTTTTCTGAGACCTGGCACTATTCTATATAATGTGTCCTAATATAATGTGTCCTAAAAAATAAAATATAATGTGTCCTCAAAATTTCAATTCAATCGGATGGCGCGTTCCTGAGATTTTTTCACTGAAATTTTTTGATGATATATATATATATATAAATATATATATATATATATATATATATATATATATATATATATATATATATATATATATATATATGTATATATATATATATATATATATATATATATATATATATATATATATATATATATATATATATATAAATATATATATATAGAAATATGAATTTTTGGCCAAAGTGATTTTAATACTAATGTTCTTCTTCGAACATTAGTAAAAATGGGGGGGGGGGGGAAACAGAAAAGTACCGATTTAAGTATGAGCTTGTTTAGGTGAACTTATTGCTGCTTCATTGGAAAAGTATTGCCAGCACTGAACATTTTCATCATTTGTGTTATAGTACAGCTTTGTTGCTTTGGATAAGGAATGGTTGATATGATTCAACAAAACAGTGTATTACGTCCTTCCACACTTTTTTGTCACTCAAAGACAATTTCTTCGAAAATTAGTTTTCTAGCGGTTCTGATGCGCTTGACTTTTGACTTTCAAATGCGTCAAATATGTTGCTATAAAAAGTGGAAATGGCTTCCTCAAGATCTAACGTTGAAAGAGTATTCGTCCAATCTATAGAGTCAAGGTGATGGTGAATGCTTTCATAATTAGCATTAAGAAAGTCATATACAATTGAATTATCGTACGCTCTAAAATAAATGGAATCAGAAGTAGGAAGTTCAACTGATAGTGCAGTGTGGTGTAAACTTTTTGAAAAAAGATGGTCTGCATCATTAGTTGGACTTATCACTACTTCGTCATAGGCGTTTGTAAATACAAGATCGAACCAATGACCGTTTTGGTTGGGAGTTGGAGAGACTTGCTGCAAATCGTTGCCATAAAAAGTACTCGCAAGGTTGAAATCATTGGAATCTGGGAGGTTAACAGGGAAAAGAAATGCTTCGTTTTCATCGGGGATAAAACATAAGTTGGGACGATTGAAATCCCCTAAGAATATTATTTTGTCTTTTTCATTCAGAGACGTTGTAATGGAAGATATTAATTCACAAAAATGGTTGTAAACTGATTCGTCCGATCTGGGTGGGATATAGGCCAAAATAATGTAAAGGAAATTGTTATTCTAAGAAACACGAATAACAAGGTGTTGGAACAATACATTGGGGGTGATGTCAATGGATGTTGGAAGTGTGTTGCTAACCGCCCGTAAAACCCCACCGCCTCGCGAGTGACCTGTGGAACAATATTCGCGATCATTTCTGTAAATTGTCCAACTGCTATCAAGGATCTCTTCATTCTTATGAGAGTCATTTAGCCAAGTTTCTGTGAAGGTGAGTACATTAAAGTGGCAGGATTTTGCGTCAAGATATAATTTATTTAATTTGCCTCTCATACCACTACAGTTGTGATAAAAGAGCCTGAGTCTATTGAAAGAAGGGGTTATGTTAGGACAAATGCCTAACAGAGTTGACTGCTTTTCAACATACTACCGTAGGCTGGGTGGGGTTTTTAGAAGGGATATTCGTCAAGTTGGATAGAATGCTAGGATTTTGAAAGGATGCAAATTTGCGGGTAATAGGAAAATTATGCGAAATACAATTTTTTCTTACAGAATTAGTTTTAGTTTCTTTCTTACGGCTATTGTTGGTGACTCGATTCTTCCAGGGTGAAAATGTAACGCCATTCCAGTCGAAGTTGCTGCTACCTCCGTCGAAGCTCGTGAAAATCCAGGCATATTTTGAAGGAATCAAAACCTTATATCGCTTCTGCGAGTTGTGTTTCCGTTGTGGTAGTTTTGTTATAAAATAATCTGTGATGTGAATACCGGCTTCGAGAAGTCCATCCAGCCACCCTTGATCAGCAGCGGGGGTATTCCTCTGACGAAGAACGCTGCTTTGTCGGTGTCAACTTGTAACTGGAAGCGTGATCTTTCGTCTTGACAATTTTCATTCTTTTCTTTTTTCAATGCGACTGTCCCATTCATTTTTTGACCAATAAGTACCAAATTTATATATTGGCTTCGTACAAGAAGGAATAAAAGATTCGCGTTGGTTATTTGATGAACCAGTAATAGAAGTTAGTTCTTTTATAGGAGACGAAGCCATGTCTTTTGTGTCACTCTTGGCATGTTGCTGTTAATATCGGCCATTGAGAGCTCATGCAGAAGCGAATGTTCGTGAATAGATGGCCGATTATTTAAGTCTTCCAATTGGTTTTCACGCTGGTGCTCAAGTGTTCCAGTTTTTTATTTATATTACTTAACTTAAGTGCTTGTTCCACGAACGCATTTGTTAGCAAGGTATTTCGCTTATCGAACATTGAAGAAAATTTTTGCTCAGCATTCTCGAGCATATTTATAAATGTTACTTGGCGAGAGCTGCTTGGGACAGAATTGGTTGAGATACTTGAAGATATTGTATCTTGTTTGCCATTCAGAGAATCTATTCTCTCCTCTAGTGAGACAAGAGACTTTTCAATGCTATTGCTGTTGTTGTTGTTGTTAGTCTTCGAAAGAGCAGATGAAAGTACATCAAAATGTTGCGATATGTCCGCCAGGATATCTTCGTTTGCTCTAGCCTGAGCTTGATGTTTGAATATGATGTTTCGGCGCAGAATGGATTCTGCATACCGAAAATAGAAATTCCAGTCGCGAAACACGAGTGGGATAAGATAATCCTCATATCCTAGCCACACCAGTTATTATTGAGGATTAGAAGGAAATTTTGATATATTCAATGGATGTAGAATATATCAAAACCGGGGTAAACTGGGAAAAGGTGGAGAGACTGGGAAAAGATGTCGGGTTTAAATGAAACACTTGAATCTGCTGAATGACTACAAATGAATACATTTATTTCTGTCAATCTTAGCCTATTTATAATGAAACTTATTTACCTAGTCACAAAACACAATTTTCATTACAGAAGCTTATTGACCTAGTTACAAATATCAATGGTTACAAAATACAATTTTCATTACTGCAAATAAAGCATTTGGAAACACATGAACTTGAAAACAAAAATCGTACAATTCAACTTCCTACATTAACTGACGCATAAAATGTGTGTCATCAAAATAAAAACAATGAATGTATTGAACGATGTATGAAAAAATGTGCAAGCATGAAAACATTGACTCATGCAATGCGTATCACAAAAATAGTAAACAATGAAATACATATATTGAACCGATGCACAGTGGCCGATTTTCCGAAAAAGCTGGCCAAAATCCGAAAAGTTATCCGATCACAGAAAAACTTCCAGAACTGTAGTTTTTTTAGTTGCTCAATTCGAACATGATATTGTTTTTTCAAAATTCAAAATGGCGGATAAAAAATGGCGGACTTGTACTACGAATATTGAATTTACGTTTTTCAATTGAAGCCAAACATCACGTACGTGGTTTCTTCGGTTGATAATCAAAACAAAAAAATTATATTTTCGGTAAATATAAAAAGAAAATTACAAAATTACTGTTTAACATGCCTACAATGTAAAAGAGGCCGTCGAATTGAAGCTTAATTTATTTGCAAGATTGGTGGAAGGCGCAGAAGAAAAAAGGAGATATATAAGTCATTTAATGAATTTTATTGTACAAAATAATATTATTGCAGTCAGTCATTATAATTATAATGATTCAATTAACCCTTAACGAGCTATAACGCTATTAAAAATTATAACAGCCTAATCTTAATCACTATCAGATGCAGAATCATCATTTGCATATGAGCTTGCGTCAGAGTTATCTGATATCAACTCTGCACTCGAAATCTCAATAGGAGCCTCTGATGATAGTGTGCTATTTTTTGCGGTTTAAAAAAATTAAAAGTTCGTTTTATTAAACTTAGCATGAGTTTATGAATAATTCCGTCTTCATTAAACACACTTTGAAGGCTATAGTGCCATTCAACCACTCTGCGTTTCTTGTCGCAAAACTTTCATTCGTTCTTTTGTTGTTAGTCCATTTTATTTTTAAGCTGTTGATAAATTCCATCAATGCATTTTTCTCGCTTGTATCGAACGTAAAAGATCCCCTTTTATCTTTGAATAGATGTTGTTCTAAAATCTTTATTTTGTCGTCCAGATCCAAAAGCAACTTTTTATACAATGCATCGAAAATTTCACGGTGACTACATTGTACAACACTGATGGTCTCTGGAATAATTCAAATCGTTTGCAAAAAATAATTGAAATACTAAGAAAAATTAGAGATTGGAAAATTAAAAAAAAAAATCCATGGGCCCCCGAGAAGCACACTACGTCACTGCTCGTATAGCCCCTTATATGCTATACAATCATATCAAAAAGTCATATTCCTCAGGGACTTCCTGCGTATTCACCAGGGAGTCCCCAAGGAAACAAAAACTCGATTTTACTGCAACTTGCTCTCAGCACGCACTGCAGGGTCACCAACGCACCGCGCAATAAAACAGCCACCAAAAATGCAGTGGTGCTCCGTGGCACGGGATCTTGCAAAATATCAATAAATTATACTGTAATCGTTATAAAAAACGTTGGTAGACGACTAATCTCCATTAATCTCATAACTTTCAACGTGGGTATAGGTAAAATGTTGACAAAAAATCCGGTCGTGCATATTTACAGGCATTTCTTTCATTTAAAGCAGACGTTTCACATAATATGTTATAATTACCTTCAATACAACACCTTCCATTGGACTAGGTAGAGAAAAATCACTCTGGAGCACTGCACCGATACTTTATTAACTACGCAAAATTATAGACTCGACACAACTGACAGGCGTGTCTCCGAGACATGTCTGTTCAACCTGCTCTAACTCGGAAAGTACACATGAAAGCTCATTAAGCTTACGCAGTTATACACAGTAGTGCACCCTGGCACACTTTACCATGTGATACTTGATAATTTCCGAAAAAAAAAATTTCCAATTTTGGCCAGCTTTTCCGGAAAATCGGCCACTGTGCGATGCATGGATTTACTTACGTAAATTTAGAAAGAAGAACATGTAAACATGAAATATTGACCGCAAAACCAGGTGTCATAAAAACAATAAATAATTAGCGTAATGAAACAAACGCATGCATGCAGTACATGAAATTTAGTTTAAGAAAAATATACAAACAGATATATCAAGCTATTACCAAACATATGTTAATGGAATGCATTCTAGCATTCTGGTGTTTCAACTTGTTCAGGAACTGAACATGTTGGGTGGGCGCGAGTAATAACGTTGTTGAATCGATCCCTCAGTGAAATCGCAGCGTTCGAAGATTCATTGGCTGGTTCAGGGGTCTTCTTCATCCGTAGTACGCAGGCTCGATATCTCCTTCTAAGCAAATTCCCAACTAGTAGCAAAAGCAAAGTTACAAATATCGTAGACATCGCCGGTTCTGCGTGCCTCTTAACCTTCTGAAATGTCGTTCTTGGTTCTTGGATGCTGGCGAAATCGTTCATGAACAGCTGTTGTGATACTTTTGTAATTGGCTCAGAGTTCGCAGATGCTGGCTGTTGGGTATCAGCGTTGAACTTATCAGGTGGAATTTTCTTCATATATGATCCAAGAACTGCTACCTCTTCATTGAGCGATGATCGAAGCATAATCTCCTTGGTTTCTATTATGCAGTTCGCAGCTATTCATATTATTCCTACGTCTTCTAAAATGATTTCTTGCCGCTCGCCATTACATATTAAGTGAGCTGGATCTGGCGGATCTGCAACAAATAGCCAAGTATTCTTCATCCTGAGTTTCTTCCACAACGTTCGTTCGCTGATAGTGTTAAAGGTGGGGCACATAGTTCTATTGTGCCTGTTATAAACCTCATCCAGGATGCAGTTAGGCTTCGTAAACATGTTAGCGGTAGCTCCTGGTGAACAAATGAGTAGCTCCTCTTCGGACTTGCATGCTGCTAGCTGTTCCTGATTCAGAGTGAAATAAACTTGTCGGTCAAAGTTTGCCGCTATTGTTGGAGGTCCAGTAGCAATCATGGTGTAACGATGTTCATGTTGTTTGTGCGGAATTGCGGTTACATGAATTAACTCATACTTGATGTTCTCGATTATTGTGAAATAACCGTAAACTGCGACCCCCTCGTTATTACGTTTCAGGGCTATTCGTTTTTGTGGACTCCGTAGAATTTCGAAATTGGAGCCAATTTTTTGTGTGATGTTTCGTATCATTGCGTTGATGGTATTCAAAGAAATGAAATTGATGATGCTTTCGTGTCCATACAAAGCTCTTGTTAATCTCAAATACTTTAACCTTATTTCATCGTAATAATCCATCGCCGTAAAGTACGTTGAGACTACTTGAATAGAGAGTCTGTTGTGGTCAATTTGTGCGTACCATTTTTTCATATCGTTGATCGAATCGATGACTTTAGTTTACTCGTCGTTGCATTATTTGACTGCAATATTCTCGTACTCAACAACATACCTTGGTGGCTTACAGTTTCAAATATATTTCGCTGATTTTCTTGTAAGGTATCTATATCAGTGTAAACCTCGTCATTAACTCCAAAAATGGCTGTGAGCAGTTTACCAAATAAACCCCTTTTTGACTAGAAATCGGAAGGGCTTTGATTTCTTGAATATGGCCAAGGATTTCCACTTGCCTTGTCTCCATATGTTGGATTAGTGTATTGCAATGTGTGATTCCTGATAAATCTTTTGTTCGATGGCACATGTTTCTTATATCTTTTAGACTGGATATAACATTCCTTTCATCTTGCAAAATTGTCTCTATGGGAAGATTTACTTCAAATCTCAGGTTTCCGCGTAAGACATGAACATTACCTAATCTTTCAACATAAAAGCCTCCTTTAGGTCTAATAATATCGTAATTGGCATTCGTAGAATTCGCTAGGCCCAATGTTAATAGCGAAAACACTAGCAGTGCTATATTTATTAGTTTTGTTGCCCAAGGGCAAGGCGCAATTCGAACCCTTTCAGGCCGTTTACTTTTAATGATAATTTCTGCTTCTTCATATTTTCGTTTTTGAGGGTTCGCTTGAATCGACTTACTCTGTGTTTTCGCAAGCAATGCGACATGAGATCGTCTTTTATCTGATTGTTGTATTTGTCCTGGTATACTATCTTCTGAGATCTCAACAGGAAGACGACATTGATTATAGCAACCTTTTTAAATTTGTTGCCATTGTACCTCACTGTCACTGTCCGTACCTTACCATCTGAACCTGGTTGTACTTCGTAAATTCGCGCCAATGGCCATTTGGTTGTTGGTATGTCCCGTTCTTTTATTAGGACTAGTTCTCCGATCTTTACGTTTTCTTCGTGTTTGGTCCATTTCGTACGCCGTTGAAGAGTGTGTAAATATTCAGTGGTCCATCGTTTCCAGAACGTCTGATGCATTGCAGTGAGTATTTGCCAACGTTCATGTAGTGTTCTATTTGTAAAATCAGGTTCCGGGAGAGCCAATAGAGGGTGGCCGATTAACAGATGACCAGGTGTTAGTGCCTCCAAGTCATTCGGATCACTAGATAACAGTGATTGGCCTGGAGTTGAGACAGACCTCTATTTGTCATAATATGGTTGTGAATTCTTCAAAAGTCGGAACTATTTTGGTTTCGTCAAGAACTCTTTTAATATGCCATTTAACTGACTTTACCCCGGCTTCCTATAGGCTGCCGAAATGAGGTGTAGCGACCGGTATAAATTTCCAAGAGACCCCATATTTTGCTGTAATCCATGCTAAATCGTTCGTGGATCTTTCAATGGCTTCTTGGACATCTCTGTCTATTTTGTTGTTTGCTCCAACAAAATTGGTCCCATTATCACTAAATATTTCCTGACAAAGTCCTCTTCGACTGATGAAGCGTTTGAAAGCAGCCAAGAAAGCTTCTGTCGAGAGATCACTTACGAGCTCTAAATGGACAGCTTTCGTCACCATACAAACAAATAAAGCGATGTATCCTTTGAGAACTGTTGATCCTCGTCCTTTAGACATTCTTGTACTGAAAGGCTCCACGTAGTCTACACCACGTAGTCTGCATGTGAATGCACTTGATGGAGTGATACGTACTGCGGGTAGGTTGCCCATTATTTGCTTATGGGTCTGCTGGCAAACTTACAGCAGGTTATGCATCGATGGATCTCGTATCGGATAACTTTCTGATCATTCACTATCCAGTACCTCATCCGTATATAATTTCTGACGAGTTGAAGAGATCCATGGTTGGTCTTTAAATGAGCTTCTTTAACGACCAAATAGGTTATATGATGACGTTGCGGTAGTAGAATAGGAAACTTGGTATCTTGCGAAATGTTTACGTTTCGGAGTCTCCCGCCAACTCGAAGAATTCCCAGCTCATCTATGAAAGGATTTAAAGGCCGAATATTAGTATTGGCTTCCTTGTTCGCCTTTAAATTAGCTATGTCCTGGGAAAACTCCTGCTGTTGAACGATAAGTATGATTCTTTAATGTGCATTTTTAAGTTCATCCGGTTGTAAAATGCCTGTTTTCCTTTCATGACGTGGCCTGCTACAGTAATGAACGAATCTGAGGCAGAGACTGGAGATTCTTATAAGCTTCTGCAAATTAGAGTAACGCTCTAAAATTTCTACTCCCTGTTTTGTTGAACTCATCGAAACCATTTTGAGGGGAGCTTCTATCAGTGGCGGCTCGTCGTTGTACGCAAAAGAAGCAGTGCTTCCCTTGCTAAATATTCCCTACACAAGAAAAATAGCTTAACAATACATATTGAAATTCAAAGCAAATCAATTGATTTTACATGAATTAGCATCCAACATCAATAATTATAAAATTTACGAAACTCAAAACACTATTTATCTCACACACGAGATAGTTCTCACAGCCAAAGACCCTTAAAAGTAGTTTTACAGCAACGCGATAGGATATCTTGCGTTTGAGTGAAAGCCTCAAGCATCTGGTACCATTCTAAGCCAGTACGCTCAGTTCATTGCAGCGTATTGAAATATGCTACACAGAACACTTAAGTGATCTTGCCT
Organism: Nemotelus pantherinus; assembly: GCA_963978885.1. Taxonomy (NCBI): domain Eukaryota; kingdom Metazoa; phylum Arthropoda; class Insecta; order Diptera; family Stratiomyidae; genus Nemotelus; species Nemotelus pantherinus. The sequence goes on along the minus strand of OZ022264.1, from coordinate 103,223,010 downwards.
CAATGCACGTACCGTGATGTGTGCATACACCCCATTGCAAGCATCACGCAATCGATGGTCGTAAACACTTCGCAATGAATGTTCCCGAATAGCAGCGCGGACGCTGCTCAGCTCACCGCGTCTTCCTGAGTAGAGAAAATCAAAAACCCCTCGCTTATTCAACCGCTAAATGGCCCAGAAATATTTGTGAATGGACGCAGCACGATATGTAGCGTACTCTGTTTGGTTTCTATTTCGCTACAGAACTTGGAGCTGGTATGCTTTGGGTGAATGAATTTAGGATGTTATTTGTATGTATGAATACTGTAATGAATTCGTTGTTTAACACAAGATGTTATTTGCATGTTTCGTTTCTGCAATGGATTTATTACTGAGTTCAAGAGTTAAATGTTTGCTGCAGATTGAAATTCTTTTGATCTGTCTGTTTGTTTCTTTGTGCTGAAAGTGCGTAAGTTAGTATTGTAATGATTAAAGAAAGATAGTGGCTTTTCACTTAAATAGTACAAGAGTATTAACGTTCGGCATACAACGTGAGGTTATTTCAACCCTAAATCTTAAAGACATGAAGCTGATTTTATGGAAGAGGTATGAGTGTATTTTTTTAAATAAATGCTTTGTGTTTTATCATTACTTATTTATACAAAGTATAAAAGAAATATTTGAGCACGTTCTGTTTAATATATGTATACACAGAATAGATAAAATGCTTTATGAGGTCAATCTAACCCCACCTTGTATGGGTGAGGAGTTATTTTCACGTTTTTTGCCGAAGGTTTAATTCATTTTGTCTTGAAAATTGAATTTAACCATAGAACATCTACTGCGGTATATTTTTCTCTTAGACTATTTGAATAGATAAAAGTACTTTATAGATTCGTGGTGACCAGGACCACTAATTTTCACTTTTTATTAAAAAAAACAGTTCTAATTTGCAATATGTTGCATTGTAATTTGTAATCTTGCATCATTTAAATATTGCTTAGATTGATGGTGATCATAATGAGTAGAAAAGTCACTGAATCAAACAATTGGAAATTTAATGCAATTTTTGATGTATTTGCTGCGCTGAAATTCCTACTTGTTTATTCTGGAAAACTATGCAAAAATACACTGAAAAAAATCCACATAGCGCCCAGAGCCATGTAATATAGCGCATTATTTATGGCCCCATACGCCATGTACATAGTACTCTGAGCCATGCAATATGGCTCCCAGCGCCATAATGTCAGAATCTACATAGCGCGTGGTCCCATGTTACATGGCGCAGCATTTATGGTGCCACACGCTATGTACATAGTACCCTGAGCCATGCAGTATAGCTCCCAGCGCCATAATTACATGGCGCAGAAATTATGGCCCCACACGCCATATTACATAGTGCCATGAGCCATGTAATATGGCTCATGGCACTACAATTATAACTCGCAGCCATGCTGTGTGAGGAGATGTATAAATATCAGCAAGCTTCTTGAGTACAGAAGAGGATATGATATGGTCTTTGATGCAGTTGATGATAGGTGAATTCCATCACCTATCATCAACTGCTCTATCTTCAGATGCTGTGCTGCCTCTCTACTGTATATGGCAGTTTTTATCGAGCCGAAGTCAGACGAAACCGCCAACATGTGGACGGCATTTGACAGCTCGTCACGAAATCGCGTTGACTCATGCTCAAAACCCACTCCGATCGGAAGTCGCACGAGCGCCGGCGGGACCGTGCCCACAATCGGGCTCGCCAGCTTTCGTCTGGGCTCGGCAAATATGTATTTTCCATATCAGATGCACTGAAAAAACACATAGCGCCAGACGCCATAATTTATAGACTTCTGGCGCCATGTACATGGTCGATTTGTGATAAAATATAGCGCCACACGCCATAGTACATAGGAGCAGACGCTATGCTTATAGCTCTCCACGCCATGTACTATAGTCCTCCACGCCATGCAGTATAGTCCTCCACGCCATGCACTATAGTCCTCCACGCCATGCACTATAGTTCTCCACGCCATGCACTATAGTTCTCCACGCCATGTGCTATAGTCCTCCACGCCATGTAATATAGTCCGCCACGCCATGTACATGGCGTGGAAGACAATAGTACATGGCGTGTAGGCCTATGTACTTTTCGCCATGTATTATGGCGTGTGGCGCTATATTTTATCACAATCCCTAAATCGACTATGTACATGGCGCCAGAAGTCTATAAATTATGGCGTCTGGCGCCATGTGTTTTCTCAGTGTATATCTGCTTCCCCGAGTCTTAAAGACACGAGCCGCCACTGGCTTCTATATTAGTCTTTTGGAGCAGCCAAGTTGGACCGTTCCACCATAAGCTATGATTCTGAAGTTCTTTCGGACTTATCCCTCTAGAGGCGCAATCGGCAGGATTTTCATCAGATTTCACGTGCTTCCACTGCCATTTCCCACCATCTAATCTCTGTTCTTTGGAGACTCTGTTAGCGACGTAAGTTTCTAATGAAGATGGTTCTCTTTTCAGCCAACCCAATGTTATATTCGAATCGCTCCAAGCGAAAATTGGTGTATCTGGCATGTTCTGTTGCATCCGACACGGCTCTGCCGAGCCGTCGTCAATGCAGCATGTTTAAATTAAGAAATCATAGGAACTTACCCTGCGTGCCTTGGCTCTCCGCCGACTAGCTCTGTCTGGTCGTGGGGCTTTGGGCTATGATTCCTTCGTGCTACGGCACGCCAAAGGAACAAACACAATTACACATCACTGAAGCGGGAGGGATAGGGAAGACTCCATGCAAGAATCATTATTTATTTTGCGCAAGTTATTCCGTTTTATTAGTTCACCAATAAATTAACAAAAATAAAGATAAAATCAAAGATAAAGAACATCAAAGAAAGAAAAATCAATTCATAATTTAAATCAAATAAAAATAACCCAAAAAATTATAAAATCGGTGTGGGTATTTGAATAATTGATACCCAAACCCGGCCGGGATTGGTTTGCACCAATCTTAACATAAATAATAATACCAAAATTCATATAGATACTAATTCAACGTAATAAAAGAAATATATATATGGGCAAGAAATCAATTACATGCAAAAAAAACCCAAAATCAAAATAAAGAAAAAACAATAGGTACGCAAAGAAATATAGATCGCATATCACCCACACCAAAAAAAAATATTTGCTTTCTTCCATTTAAATGTAAGCGAAATTGCATATATGAAATATAATCGTATACAATCTCATTAAAGATATAACTGTGTTATGGTGAAGAATAATGTTACGTTCAAATAATTTTTTTTTTGTTTTTCGTTCATAATTTTAAGAGTCAAAATTTTGAAACAAAGTTCCATCAATAAATACCATGAATTTAGGCCATTCGTACATTCCTTATTTCACACGTCCAGACATCCATTCCTGTGTGACGATTCCGATAAAGCTTTAATAATTGGTCCAATCCGCCTTCCTGCTTGACTCCTTTTTCCTTTCTTCCTCACACTGCTTCTGAGCTTGCTCCTGAACGGTCATTGACAATTGTAGTATTTAGATAGTAGTATGTATCTCAGAGGAACCCCCCATTTACAGGAGCAAAACCATCCTGCATCGAATCACATTTTTCGCAAAGATTCACTTGATTCACTAATTTTTTCCACGACTTGTTGTTTGGCGTCTTCTTTATTTATAATAGCGCTTACAAACTCCCAATTCTGATCATAACCCCACAAATGCTTGCACTGGCTCAGAATATTTAACTTTTTTCTTGTCTGAGAGAAAGAAGCCTCTTCTATTTCTTTTCCCTCAAAATTTCACACTTCTCGTGCTTCTGCCTTTTTCACAAAAAAAAACGTAAGTCTTCTTGTCTTTTCTTCTTTGCTTTCCACGAACTTTTCACTTTTTTTTCAAAAAAACCAACCAACTGTTGCAATAGCTCAGAATTTTCGAGCTTTTTTCATCTACAGTTACTACCCAAAATCACCTTTTTCTTTGTCCCGAAAAATTTTCACTGTCCCGCTAGAGTGGTTTATTTCCAATTTCCATATCTTTAATTCCCCACACCATTGTGGCATCACTCAAAACCGACGATGCAGACATCAGCCACCAGGTTCGCTGAGTTTTTGTGCAGTATCCAGCTGTCACCACAAGGTCCAGAAAAATTTAACCAACAGTGCCGTGGTGCTTTGTTTACATTTAACGTGCGATTAATAATAACCGCAGAAGCGCGGTACCGTCGAGTCTCCTAGAGCGCGGCCTGTGATGTTTTAGTTGGACTCCGTTGCTGTGCAGTTTTTCTACCTCCGATTTCAGGATCTTAATGGGAAAAGTGAGCTTTTCTACCAGCTGGAATTGCTGTTAATGAAGTGCCGGAGATACGTAAGTTTAGGCAAATAGGGTCACAACAATCGTGGGGACGACCCAGACCCTGACAGGTCTCAAAAATGCCGGGCGCAACTCGCTGGCTTCTGACTGTGAGCACCATCCGTCATCACGCTTTGATGTCTTTAGCGTGGTAATTTCCAAGCACCTTCCCTTTCTCGTCTACTAACTCGTAGATGACCTGTCCCACTTTACGCTTAACCGTTGCCTTAATGAACTTTGGGGCGAGTTTAGCCGCAAATCGGTCAACCGCACAGCTTAGTGAAAGGCTGCGTACCCAGACATCTTGACCGATGGCAAAATCTTTTACACGGCTTCTTAAATTGTATCTTTGCGCACCCTTGTTGTATGCCTCAGACATTTTGGTCTTGACCTGAAAATGAATCTGACGTAACCGGTCACAATTGGGTACTGTCACAACCTCTCCATCCTCAAAAGCCTGTAAAGACTTCAAAAGCGCATATTCAGAACCATGGTGGATAGGTTGATACCCGAACATCAGGAAATGGCGCGAACAACCTGTGGACTCATGTACTACATTACGAAATGCGGCACATGACTCCGGCAGATTAGCGTCCCAATTCCGATGGTCGTCCCCTATGTAGGCTCGAATAGCGGTTAGAATAGACTGGTTGGCTCTTTCGGAGGCATTAGCTTGGGGTGAATAGAAAGGAGTGTAGCAATGGTTCACCCCATATTGAGTCAGGAATTCCGAGAAGAGTTTAGACACAAATTGGACCCCATTGTCAGTATGGACGGTTTCAGGCACGCCAAAGGTCAAGAATACGTATTCTTTTAAAAATTTCACCATCGACTCAGCTGTTGCCTGGGGTAGGGCTTTGAGCCAAATGAATTTGGTATAGTGATCGAGCACCACCAGCAACTGGGTGTTACCTAGCTTTGAACGAGGAAATGGGCCCATAAAGTCAATAAACAAGCGTTGCATCGGCCAATCAGTAATCCTGGCAGCGCCCATAGGTGGTCTCATTGTAGCATTCGTGGCCTTAACTTGCTTGCAAATAGAACAATTGTTGACATAGCTGGTGACATCTTGACGCAGCCTCGGCCAGTAATAATAGCGTCGCAAGACTTCTAGTGTTTTACGAATCCCACAATGCGACCCCAAAGGGCTGTCATGACTACGTGCCAGCAAAACTTGTCTTCCTCCTTCAGGCACCCACACCTTTGCACTGGGAATATCCAAGTCAAGACCTCCGTGTGATCCTAGATGAATATACACAACTCCGCTCTTCGTGTACAGGTTTTCAAACTGATCCGGATGTTGCTCAATCTGATGGACGAGATTCATGTAATCAGGATCCTGAAACGCCTGTGATGGAATGTTCCCCAGCAATTGGTGATGCTCAGGAAGACAAACAACAGCACAATGAGGCCCCCCTTCAGAGTCGCGTGCTCGTGATAACGCGTCTGGTACGACATTTTGAGTGCCTGCTCGATGTTCGATGTTGAAATTGAACCCTTGTAATTTTAGGCTCCACCGTGCTAACCCCCCCGACAGATCTCTTTGGCCCATTAACCATTTCAGACTGGCATGGTCTGTGATAATGGTGAAAGGCAGCCCCTTGACATATGCTCGAAACCTTTTGACACTCTGCACCGCAGCCAAGCATTCTAGTTCGGTAACGCTTTAGTTGCGCTGCGCAGCATTCAACTTCGATGACATAAAGGCGATGGGATGCTCTCCACCATCATCATCTTTCTGAAATAAAACACTGCCGATGCCTGTGGCACTTGCATCGCACTGAATATAAAAGTGCCGAGAGAAATCTGGGTTGATCAACACAGGTGCAGACACTAAAAGCTCCTTCGTCCGATCGAAAGCCTTATAAGCAGCCTCAGTCCATACGAACCTTCTTTTACCCTTAAGCAGATCCGTCATAGGTGATGTAATAGACGCAAAATTTGGGATGAAACGCCTATACCACCCAGCCATCCCCATGAATCTCCTCACGTCCTTTACCGTTTTGGGTCGTGGATATGCTATGATGCCGGAAACCTTTTCAGGATCCGTCTTTAGGACACCATCACTTATCACATAACCTAGGTATCGAACTTCTTTTTGGACGAATTTGCTCTTCTCAACATTGATGGTCAAATTCGCCTGCAGTAATAAATTGGCCACAATAGACAGCAATTTGAGATGGTCATCAAATGTTGGACTTGTTATCAGCAAATCGTCCAAATAAACGAATACCTGGTCATGCAACTCGTGAGGGATGACCTTATGCATCAATCGACACATAGTCTGTCAAAAGGCATGACAGTAAAGTGATACAAAGGACGTCCAGGTACTGTAAACGCTGTCTTTTCCCGCGATTTTGCATCCAAAGGAATCTGCCAAAAGGCATCTTTCAGGTCCAGACTGGTTATAAAGCGTGTGGACTGCAGACGTGCTAACAGGCCCTCGATCAACGGCAAAGGGTACGCATCCTTGACAGTTACCTCGTTCAATCGTCCGGCGTCCAAGCATAATCGTACTTTACCCGGTTTCCGAACAATGGTGACAGGTGAGCTCCAGGAACTCTTACTTTCCTCAATAACCCCTAGAGACAACATGCGGTCTAGCTCGCCATACATCAACTTCTGAACGACAGGTGACACGGCATAATGTCGCTGTTTAATAGGCTGGGCATCCCCAGTGTCGATGGTATGAGACAATAAGTTGGTTCTGCCTAAACCTAACTTGTTAAAAGAATGAAATTGATGTGTGACTTCATCCAGCCTCCGTTGATCTTCAGGAGTTAATTGATGAAAGCCACAGTTCATGTCCGGGACTTCAATAGCGGAGCGCTGAGGTGCAATCTTAAATGCATCCCAGAAGTCTATACCAAGATAGACTGGGTTGGTTAGACTGGAGCATAACAGAAAGCGTATTAGTTTACTTTTGTTTTTAAACAGCACCAGGGTACTAACATATCCAAGTACTGGAGCTCTTTGACCGGAAGCTGTGTGAACTACTGTTTGCATGCTGTGAACGTACAAACCGAGCTCAGCAACCAGGTCTAAAGCACCTGCACCCAAAATGTTCACACTGGCTCCACTATCGAGTAACCCAACGAGCCTACGACCTTTAATAAAAATTTCGGCAAAGGGACGGTTATCACCAGACACGGTCACAATGGAACTGACACACGCTTTCTTCAAGAAACGCCTCAGGGTAAAATACCTCCATGAACGATTGAAACGCTCAGAGGAACGCCTACGATCTCCGAAGATAGTAGAAGAGGTTGAACCATCATTTGCAAGCGTTGAAGGAAAGGTCTTAGCTGGGATACAGTTCTGACAGGAAATCATTGTCGCCGGCGTAGCTCGGGATCCACATTCGTAGCTACGTCTGACATCTCGGGTCTGGAGGAACGAGTGTTTGGAGGAATACGCAACCTCCCTGCTGAAAGCGTATTCCTGCCTGAGTTTCCCGACTGACAATTTGGGCATTTGGCTTCAGAGTTCCTTCTCGACCACAACCAAAACAGAAGAGTCGCTGGATAGGTTTCGAGCAATCCATGAAACCATGCCCTAAGTCGAGGCAATTCCAACATACTCTGTAGTTTGTACTACCTTCCGCTACGCGATTCCTATTACTCATATCATTCGAGACTGTTTTCAAGGCGTGTAGTTCTTGTCTGGAAGTGAGGGAACCCCTATACTCTTCAGGATGTTGAAATAGTGGCGTCCTTAGATCGGAAGACATATCATCTTCGTACAGCTGACAAGATCGTTTCTCGTAAACACTACGTGGCTGACTGCTGAACGGAAGCCGACGGGAATTCTCCGATGAAACATTGTACGGACTTGCTTTCATCGCCTGAATTTCCTCTTGATAGGAAACATCTGCAGATGACGGTCTAAGATCACGTACCGAGTGTCGAACCGGGGAAAGAAATGTGTCTGCTTTACCAGTAATACCCTGATCTCTCTCGAACTCAAGTTCATGCACCTGGCGCTCTACGATTCGGTTCTCGATCACCGTTCACTCCCAACAGTCTCCACTCTGATTCTATCAGACAGCAGCGTCTAACTAATTCTCGGGTTGTTTGGAATTCTACACCAGCCAAGTGAATTCTAAGTGCTGGGGACATATTCCTAGGAACTACACACTGAAAATCAAGATCCGTTAAGGGGGTATTTAATTGTAGGGAAATACTCTCAAGGGCATCAAAGAAATCCTGAAATCGTTCTCCTGGTTTTTGCAATCTACCGTCTAACATTCTCCGGACGTCCACATAGGATCTAAAAGAGCTGAACCGTTCCAGAAATTCTACCCGTAACCTACTCCATAAAAGCGGATAATTCAATTCCCGGAAACGCCAGTACCAATCTGCGGCCTGTCCTCGCAGAAGCAGGTGAAAGTCTATAGCCAGGGTGGCTAGAGGTACGTGGTAATCTTCTACCAAGGACAACACACGAAACATAAACTGTCTTGCGGTCAAACCTGAAGTCGAGCCATCGAAAATCAGGTTCCATTTGGTTATAGGGACTTTTATTGACGATCGCTCACTCATCTCTGCTTGCGCCTGAAAAGTGACTCTCGGTGGGTCATTACTGATCGAAGTACTCGGACGAGACGCTTGCTCCTGGTGCATGAAATAACTTTCTTCGTGAGGAATTTGTCTTCTTGATGACTTAGTGGCTGAATTGTGTGTTACCGTCTGACCAGTAGGAGACGAATTAGTTCTCATTGCCTCTGTGATTCTCGTGCCTTGAGCAGCAGAAGGGGATAGGCTCAAGCGTTCCAATTGGTGCTGGAAAGGCGTGTAACTAGGGTCCCAACTATTTGTTCTCCGACGCATTTTCAAATAGAGTATATAGTTTAAATCCAAAAAATCAATCCACGATTAAGTATATTTTTTTTCCAGATAAATATGATCAGCAACCAAAAGAATTCACAATCAAAAGAAAAAACTTCAAATTCTTCTCAATATCATTCAATGATAACGCAGTTATATGCAGCCAAAATAATAACATACACTAGTAATGTATCAGCAAAACCAAATTTCTTCGAATTTGATGAGTATAAAATCCAATTCATAAAAAAAAAACTCTAGCGCACCTGAACCGCTAGAAAACTAATTTTCGAAGAAATTGTCTTTGAGTGACAAAAAAGTGTGGAAAGACGTAATACACTGTTTTTTAGAATCATATCAATCATTCCTTATCCAAAGCAACAAAACTCAACTATAACACATATAATTCAGTGCTGGCAACACTTTCCGAACGAAGCAGCAATAAGTTTACCATAACAAGCTCATACTCAAATCAACGTATCCTTTGAATTTCGTTCGAAGGTTTCAGCGGTTAAACGTTGTTTGAGGCTGCCATCCGAAAAATGTTCAAAACTCGAAAAATTTAAAAAAGAATTCCTTATTTTTATTGCAAATGCTTTGCATATGAGAACGTTGTTTGAAGCATCTGTTGGTGCAATATTTACGGAAATGGCTAATGCTGGTTAGCCTGTATCAACAGCAAAGCATAATACATACCAATTCTGCTTCACGCTAAGTTAAACCCAACCAGTAAATTTCGTTTCGATTGAATCACTGCGCTGGAAGTTATACGGGTGAAAAAAATTTTAGGGTTACCACCCTCAAAATTTATCAAATTTTCAAAGCGTTAATATTTGTTGTTAATTTTCATTGCAGGATCATTTCCATTTGGAAATCTAATGACATAATCGCTCAGTAAAGAAATTAAACAAAATTACAAAAATGGTCATAGCTGGCAGCTCTTTCATGATTTTGGTACGACATTTCTATGACATTTGGTTTACATTAAAGTCCATTTGCTGCGTGAACTTCGTTTTGATTTTTACACTGGACCGGAAGTTATAGGGAAAAAAGCTTTATTTTGCTGAGCAAATTTGCAAGATTTAAGAGACAAAAATCACCATAGCTGGCAACTCTATTCTAATTTTTCAGCCAAATTTTCATCAAACGTTACATAAAGTAAGATCCAAGTATTGGATGAATCTTGTCAAAACCTGATGGCTGAATCGGAAGTAATAGGCCAAAAACCGGTTTTTTTTCTGGGTGATTTTTCAAGATGGTACCACTGACACAGGGTTGCCCGCATTTCAAAATCACTTCTATCAGACCTGGTCCTAGCTAATATCAACATGTCCTGTAAATTTCACTATGATCGGATAATCCGGTCGTCAGTTCTCGTGAACAGAACTTTCGAGTGCTGAAAATAGAGGTAATTTGGTGATGGGTTGCCGTTCTTGTGCAAATCGGAATTTTGAAAATTTTAATTTGATATGATGGACAAAAGTTGAAATTTATCAGTGATCTGATTTTTTTGTCAAAAATCAAAAATTTTTCAGGAAGGTCAATGATTTGAAAGTTTTTTATTCAGGAGCCTGCCGTAGCTACAGAGTTACCCGCATTGCCCTAAAAATCCACATGTGCTAAATTTTAGTCAACATTAATACGCTCAGCAAATTTCACGATGATCCATTGTTTTTCTTAGAAGTAATGACAAATCAAAATTTGAAAAAAAATCCTTGCCTACTTTTAGGCACCCTGCACCCACACACGACTCACAATTTCCAATTTTTTATCATAAACGAGCTTAGAACATAATTAGTTTTCATTCCCAATACTTTTCTTTAGCAAAACTTTACACTGCTTGGAAATATAGGAGTACCTCAAAATTCACTAAAACGCTCGCCGCCGCCAAAAGGTTTAGAATATCTGAATTTGAGAAAGTCGTGGACCTACCTACTATATACATCTACGTTCTCCGAAAATTTCAGCTCAATCGAATCGGCCACTCCAGAGATTATCTCCCTTAATCATTTTGCTGATATATATATATATATATATATAAAGAAATATGAATTTTCGGCGAAACGAGTTTAATACTATTGTTCTTCGAACATTAGTAATAATGATTCTTACGGATCCTCTTTGTGACAGGAATTAAAGACAGGAAAGGAAAAGATATAAAATTTGACACTAAATGATGAAATGGGAATGGGGAAATCAGGAGGATACAGCTTTCTTATAGTTGCTTTGAAATGACCCAATGATCATCTGTCCGGGGTCCTGCTCAAAATAATTCAATCGACTGAATAACATCTTACAGATGGACAAGGATCAAGAACAGCTCATGGGTCATTTCAGTGGATACTTTCCCCCAGATGCGGCAAACTCAAGCCAATCTAATTACAAGATTAATTCTGTTAACCAGAAGATATTGCACATCTTATCTTATTTAACTGGAGGTAATCCCACAACCACAAGAGACAAGCTCTGTTCGACACACAAAACGAAGACAATAGCACGAGATGGGTGCCAATGCTGCATTGACGACCACTCGGCAAGATGTTGATAGCAAATAAAAAGGGTCAGGTATATGACTGCAACCATAGCCAAAGAAAAGAAAAAAAAATGACTGAGGCAACAAGATGCTCCTATTAAACATTTGCCACCCCAGCCGAAAGCACATCTCCCAAAAGAAAAATATCTAAAAAAGAAAGCCAAAATAAAGCCAAATAGCATGGGCGCCATTTGTTGCATCCGACACGGCTCTGCCGAGCCGTCGTCAATGCAGCATGTTTAAATTAAGGAATCATAGGAACTTACCCTGCGTGCCTTGGCTCTCCGCCGACTAGCTCAGTCTGGTCGTGGGCCTTTGGGCTATGATTCCTTCGTGCTACGGCACGCCAAAGGAATAAACACAATTACACATCACTGAAGCGGGAGGGATAGGGAAGACTCCATGCAAGAATCATTATTTATTTTGCGCAAGTTATTCCATTTTATTAGTTCACCAATAAATTAACAAAAATAAAGATAAAATCAAAGATAAAGAACATCAAAGAAAGAAAAATCAATTCATAATTTGAATCAAATCAAAAATAACCCAAAAAATTATAAAATCGGTGTGGGTATTTGAATAATTGATACCCAAACCCGGCCGGGATTGGTTTACACCAATCTTAACATAAATAATAATACCAAAATTCATATAGATACTAATTCAACGTAATAAAAGAAATATATATATGGGCAAGAAATCAATTACATGCAAAAAAACCCAAAATCAAAATAAAGAAAAAACAATAGGTACGCAAAGAAATATAGATCGCATATCACCCAAACCAAAAAAAAATATTTGCTTTCTTCCATTTAAATGTAAGCGAAATTGCATATATGAAATATAATCGTATACAATCTGATTAAAGATATAACTGTGTTATGGTGAAGAATAATGTTACGTTAAAATTATTTTTACTAATGTTCGAAGAAGAACATTAGTATTAAAATCACTTTGGCCAAAAATTCATATTTCTATATATATATATATATATATATATATATCATCAAAAAATTTCAGTGAAAAAATCTCAGGAACGCGCCATTCGATTGAGCTGAAATTTTCAGGACACATTGATGTGTATGCAGAATAGTGCCAGGTCTAACAAAAAGTTAATAATCTTTAACCCTTTGGCGCCGGCGGCCATTTTAGTAATATTTTTAATATACCTATTATTCCGTACACAAATAAGTTTTGCAAAAATTAATTTAACGAAATAAATTTCGAACGTGTTTTACATGTGAATCGGATAATGTTTTGGAAGTTTTTTAACCCCATGTGTGCGCTGGGTGCCTAAAAACAGAACGGGAAAACTTGAAAATTTTTAAATTACGATAACTTTTGACAGAGCCATTCAATTATTACGAAATTTTTAGAACGAATTGGTATTATTTAGTTGTAGATTTGTGTATGTTTTAATGAGCGTGCTGGCAACCCTGTAGCTAGGGCAGGAACTGAAAGTGAAAACCTCCAAATCATCGTTTCTCTTGAAAAACTGCCGCTTCTTCAAAAAAAGCCACTCATATGTAAATCTTGTGCTTTGTTTACATAAACAAAAAAAAAATTTGATATGGTATAACGGGCACGCCTGGTAACCCTTGCCCAATTTACCTATATTTTTAGCATCAAAAATTTCTGTTCACGGAAACTCACGATCCGATGAGCAGAATTAATTGAAATTTGCAGAATGAATTGGTCCTATATAGGACCAGGTCTGATAGAAGCGATTTTGAAATACGGGTGATTCTGTGCCAGTGGTGCCAATCTTGAAAATCATGTGCCAATCTTGAAAAATCACTAAAAAAGATAACTGCTTTTAGCCCTATAAATTCTGATTGAATCGTTCGATTTTGACGAAATTCACACAGTAGTTGGAACTTATTTTAAACCACGTTTGGTAGAAATTTGGTTGAAAAATTCGGTTGGAGCTGTCAGCTATGATAATTTTGGTGTCTTAAATTTGAAAAAATAAAAATTTGGAATTGAAAACATTAAACCATCGAATTTCCAAAAACTGTCCGTTTCTTACAATAAAACCAATCTGTATACAAATCTTATGTTTTATCTACACGTTCAAAGAAAAACTTTGGAAATTTCATGTCGGACAAGAACGGTAACCCTCTCCCAGTCAACCTATATTTTTAGCATCAAAAACTTCTGTTCACGGGAACTCACGAATCAATAATCAGATACCATTGAAATTTACAGAATGCATTGGACTTAAGTAGGACCAGATCTGATAGAAGCGATTTTGAATTGTGGGCAACTCTGTGCCAGTGGTGCCATCTTGAAAAATTACAAAGAAAAAAAACTGCTTTTTGCCCTATGAAATTTGAATAAGTAACCAGATTTTCATGAAATTGACACAGTAGCTGAACCTTACTCTAAACTCTGTTTGATAGAAATTTGGTTGAAAAATTCGTTTGGTGCTGCCAGCTATGGTAATTTTTGTGTCTTTGGATTTGAAAATTCGCTCAGGAAAATAAAACTTTTTGCCCTATAACTTCCAGCGCAGTCATGAAATAAATACGAATTTCATACAATTAATGGAACCTATTATAAACATTACTCAGGCCAAATTTGGTTGAAAAGCCACGATAGGGTTGCCAGCTATTGTTGGTCTTGTGTTTGTTTGCAATATCTTTATTAAGCGGTTTTGTCGTAGAATTTTCAATTGGTAATATTGTAGTGACAATAAATAGCAAATATTAAGCTTTCCATTATTTGAAAAAAGTCGCTGCAGGTAATTCTAAATTTCTTTATACTCCTATAACTTCGAATGTAATATAACAACGTGAAGCAGATGTGATATATTCTTGGCTTTGATACTGGTGAAAGGTTGCCAGCACGAGTCGGTTATGCTACTTTTGTATCAATAAATGCTTACAGTTAGTATTCATACCGGAAACATTTACAATGAAAATAAATAACCGATGTTTCAATTCTCAAAGTTCTGCAAATTTTTCGGATCGCAGACCCAAACACCAACTTCAGTTACAGTGCTGCAGACACTGAGCATTTTCTGCATTGATGTTATATGAGATGCTGCTTTCGAAATTTTGTGAAATAAGCAACTGATAAAGAATATAATTAACCCGTGTTTTGCTCACAAAAACGTTGAAATTCATGCCAGTGGTAATATCTGAAACCTTCCACCATATGAGTTATAATGCATTCTTGAGACCAAAGTAAAACGTGGCGTTTGAAACAGTTTGGCCGTAATAAGCAGCTCATGTGGTGGAATATGCACTCAAAACCTGCACGATTCTTCTATTGTTCTTCGAACATTAGTGTTTCTAGCGGTTCAGGTGCGCTAGAATTTTTTTTTTTTTTGTTTTTCGTTCATAATTTTAAGAGTCAAAATTTTGAAACAAAGTTCCATCAATAAATACCATGAATTAAGGCTATTCATACATTCCTTATCTCGCACGTCCAGACATCCATTCCTGTGTGACGATTCCGATAAAGCTTTAATAATTGGTCCAATCCGCCTTCCTGCTTGACTCCTTTTTCCTTTCTTCCTCACACTGCTTCTGAGCTTGCTCCTGAACGGTCATTGACAATTGTAGTATTTAGATAGTAGTATGTATCTCAGAGGAACCCCCCATTCACAGGAGCAAAACCATCCTGCATCGAATCACATTCTTCGCAAAGATTCACTTGATTCACTAATTTTTTCCACGACTTGTTGTTTGGCGTCTTCTTTATTTATAATAGCGCTTACAAACTCCCAATTCTGATCATAGCCCCACAAATGCTTGCACTGGCCAGGAATATTTAACTTTTTTCTTGTCTGAGAGAAAGAAGCCTCTTCTATTTCTTTTCCCTCAAAATTTCACACTTCTCGTGCTTCTGCCTTTTTCACAAAAAAAAACGTAAGTCTTCTTGTCTTTTCTTCTTTGCTTTCCACGAACTTTTCACTTTTTTTTCAAAAAAACCAACCAACTGTTGCACTAGTTCAGAATTTTCGAACTTTTTTCCTCTACAGTTACTACCCAAAATCACCTTTTTCTTTGTCCCGAAAAATTTTCACTGTCCCGCTAGAGTGGTTTATTTCCAATTTCCATATCTTCAATTCCCCACACCATTGTGGCATCACTCAAAACCGACGATGCAGACATCAGCCATCAGATTCGTTGAGTTTTCGTGCAGCATCCAGCTGTCACCACAAGGTCCAGAAAAATTTAACCAACAGTGCCGTGGTGCCGTTGCTGTGCAGTTTTTCTACCTCCGATTTCAGGATCTTAATGGGAAAAGTGAGTTTTTCTGCCAGCTGGAATTGCTGTTAATGAAGTGCTGGAGATACGTTAGTTCAGGCGAATAGGGTCTCAACAGTTCATAGAATTGATGGTCTGATGAAACAGATTTGAGAGAAGAACAGCTGCATTTAGTTCAAGTTGTGGCAGTGATATTTTTGACTTCAAGGGTGTGACTTTAGTTTTAGCACAGAGTAGGGTAGTTCTGATAGTCCCAGATTCATTTATCGATCTACTATAGACAACTGCGGCGTAGGCGGCCTCTGAGGCATCGCAGAAGCCATGAAGTTCTAAATTAGCGTTGGAAGTATAGTGGATCCAACGAGGAATTTTTAATTTTTCCAAGCTTCCTAGATCTGCCTCGAAAGAGTTCCAGCGGCTCGTAATCTCTGGGGAAGGCTGTTCGTCCCAATTTACGCCAGTTCTCCAGACTTCTTGCATTAATATCTTTGCTCGTATAGTGACTGGCGCTAGCCATTATAGCGGATCGTAAATGGCAGCAATGTTAGAGAGAAGTCTTCGTTTCGTCAGTTTTTTTTTCATTTTTGAATCTCGGAATCTTGAATTGAAATTCATCTCGACCTGGATTCCAATGGACTCCCAATGTTTTGAAAGATGCATCCTCAGTTATTTGAAGCAGTCTTTGCTCTCTTGCTTCTTCAGGAATAGCTGCTAGTAATTCTGCATCATTGCTAGACCACTTTCTAAGGTTGAATCCTCCTTTTTTCAGCAAAGATGTAACCTCTTTTTGCAATCTTATTGCCTCTTTCTTCGAATCTGCGCCACTAAGCATGTCATCAAGATAAAAATCATTTTGAAGTGCTTTGGACGCATACGGGTATTCTTTGCCTTCATCTCTTGTTAACTGAATTAGACACCTTACGGCCAAAAAGGTGACCGAGGCTGTACCGTATGTGACTGTGTTTAAACGATATTCATCTATTGTTTACGTTTTTTCGTCTCTCCCCAGAATTCGTTGGTAGTCTCTTTGTTGACTTGTCAGAAGGATTTGCCGGAACATCTTCTCAATGTCTGCGGTATATACGTACTTATGTTTTCTCCATCTTAGTAAAATTTGAGCTAAGTCTTGCTGTAGCTTAGCTCCAGTATATAGCAAGTCATTCAGGCTGGGTCCTTCTGCTGTCTTTGCAGATGCATCGAATACGACTCGGACTTTTGTCGTAGTGCTGTCTTCTTTTAGAACTGGATGGTGGGGTGAGTAGAAAACATTTCTGGTATCGCTGATGTACGGAGCAACCTTTTCCATGTGGCCGAATTCAATATATTCTTCAAAAAACTTCTGATACTCTTTTCTCAATCCTGGATCCTTTTCTAACCTTTTCTCGACCTGCTTATATCGTACTAAAGCTTTAAGTCTAGATTTTCCAAGTGGCTTTAAGTTCTTTTCATTTTTAAATGGGAGTTGGACTATATATCTTCCTTGGGTGTCTCTTTTATGTGTGGCTTGAAAATGTTCTTCGCATCGGATCTCTGCCATTGAAAGCTCTTTTTCTCCACTATCATTGTCCTTTTCGAAGAATTTTTCTACAGTCTTATGGAATTCGGTCATTGAAATGCAAGATATCATTTTGACTGCACCTTTCTTAGTCTTGGACATGGTTTTACCTGATAAAATCCAACCAAGTTTTGTGTTTTGTGCTAATAGTGGATGTTGTTTCCTCAGGCCTTCTTCGATTATTTCTTCGAAGGTCTCCGCTTCAAGTATTACATCTATCCTTCCTGGGGATGCAAAACTAGGATCTGCTAACTTTAGTTCTAGAATATTATTAAGTTTGGGTAGTACCACTCGATCTTCTGGTAATATTGTTGTAAGTTTAGGCATAATTAACGCTTCGACTGGGAGAACAAATGTCGATCGAAAATGTGGGGTTATTGTCATAGTAAGTTTGCCACGTACGGTTGATGACTCTGCATCACCAATACCGCTGATAGTCGCCAAAATGCTTTGAGTTTTTAAACCTAGCCTTTTTGCTGCCTTTGAAGTGATTAAGGATGATTGAGAACCTTGATCAATGAGGGCTCGTAGTGGAATTGGTTGTCCAGTACTTGATTGTACATTTATTAGAGATGTTGGAAGAAGAACATTTATGCTTGCTTCCTTGGCATTTGTTTGCTTGGTTTGCTGGCAAGCTTCGTTAGTAGCGACATTGGATGTCACGGTTTTAAGGCTGGGAAAGTGCAGAAGCGTATGGTGGGTGCGGTTTGTTGCACTCGAAGCATCTATGTGTGCTTTTGCATTTTGTAGCTTTGGCGTGAATCAGGCAATTCGTGCATAATTGATTCGATGATATAAATTTATAGCGTTCGTCAGTAGATAAATCTTTAAATTTTTCGCAACGATATATAAGATGGTGGTCCTTGCAAAATGTGCAAGTTGGCTTTGTCATCGTAGCGAAAGCTCGATTTTTGACATGCTGTTCTTGAGTCTGTGGTTTGATTGTCGTCAAAACTTCATGTCTTTTTAAAAGGAAATCGTAGAGCTGTTTTAGTGATGGCATTTCTTTGTTGTTGCTTAAGGAGTCTTCGAACATGCTAAAGTTTTCAGGATCGAGCTTCCGTAAAGCAATATGTATGATAATCGGATCCCATTGATCTGTATCATAATTCAGATTTTTTAGTGCCGCTTAACAGTTGCGCAAAACGTTAAATATATTTATTATTCTTGCTGCGCTTCTGTGCTCGACTTTCTTTATGTCGAAAATTGAATCAAGATATGCCATAGTCATTCTCTTGTTGTTTGAGAAGCGTTCCTGCAGTATCATGATAGCAGTATCGTAGTTTAAAGCATCTAATTGTAGGTGAGATACAGAATTTCTGGCCTCTCCATCTAGGTAACTCTGTAGATATTGCGTTTTTTGGACTGGCCCTAGATTATAATTGTTGTGTATGACTGTCTTGAATAAGTCAAAAAATCTTCTCCATTCTTTGAAGTCACCATTAAACCTGGGAATGGTTATTGCTGGCAGCCTTGGCATGTTGCTTGGTGGCCAGGGATATTGATATGTATTCATTGGTATCGCTTCGGTTGGAGCGTTGGAAACGAAACCCTGGATGTTAGGAGTCATAATTAAAGGTGTTGTTATTACTCCAGTAGTTGATGGAGTTGACATTGTAGGTTTAGATAATCCTTCGATAGGGTTCGAAGGCAGGGTAAGAAGCTTCTGAGCTTCAGCGTATACACCTTTTGTTTTCTCGTACTGTTGTCTTGTGGCTTCGCACAGACGATTCTCAAAATATTTATGAGATGAATCAAGTATGGATTCTAGATTGACGTGGTTCAATTTAAATCTTTCCCATAGACTTTCAATATTTTCCAGTTTTTTTTCTCAAAGTAGCCTGCATCCTTCCGAGATGCGCTGTCCTTTTTTAAATTCCTCTCCAAATTTTCCAGAGACCCAGCTATACGCTGTTGATCTTCTAGGAGTGAATTTATATCCATATTTAGGAGTTCGGTGGATGAAAATGTATCTTTATACGACGGTAAGCTCCACGGAAAGCTCGTATGCTGCAGTCAGGAACAAATAGATACAGAACCTGAGTGCCGCCAATCCTCTACAATAATTTCCAATGATAGCAGTCAGGAACAAACAATTCGTAACCTGAGTGCCGCCAGAGTCCAGATAATCTCCTTCGTTGAAAGTTGGAAACGATGCTCAGGATTAAAAAATGCAGCAACCAATGGAAAAAAACGGACCTGTTGCAGTTAAGAACAAAACTAAGAACTTAAGTGCAAACAATATCCGGCTCGACGTACCAATGTTTCGGCGCAGAATGGATTCTGCACACCGAAAAAAGAAATTCCAGTCGCGAAACACAAGTGGGATAAGATAATCCTCAAATGCTAGCCACACCAGCTATTATTGAAGATTAGAAGGAAATTTTGATATATTCAATGGTTGTAGAATATATCAAAACCGAGGTAAACTGGGAAAAGGTGGAAAGACTGGGAAAAGATGTCGGGTTTAAATGAAACACTTGAATCTGCTGAATGACTACAAATGAATACATTTATTTCTGTCAATCTTAGCCTATTTATAATGAAACTTATTTACCTAGTCACAAAACACAATTTTCATTACAGAAGCTTATTGACCTAGTTACAAATATCAATGGTTACAAAATACAATTTTCATTACTGCAAATAAAGCATTTGGAAACACATGAACTTGAAAACAAAAATCGTACAATTCAAATTCCTACATTAACTGACGCATAAAATGTGTGTCATCAAAATAAAAACAATGAATGTATTGAACGATGTATGAAAAAATGTGCAAGCATGAAAACATTGACCCATGCAATGCGTATCACAAAAATAGTAAACAATGAAATATATTGAACCGATGCATGCATGCACTTACGTAAATTTAGAAAGAAGAACATGTAAACATGAAATATTGACCGCAAAACCAGGTGTCATAAAAACAATAAATAATTAGCGTAATGCAACAAATGCATGCATGCAGTACATGAAATCTACTTTAAGAAAAATATACAAACAGATATATCAAGCTATTACCAAATATATGTTAATGGAATGCATTCTAGCATTCTGGTGTTTCAACTTGTTCAGGAACTGAACAGGTCTTTTTCAGCATTTAGTGTACCAATGTTACTTAAACTTAAACCAATAAAACTTATTAAATAGTTTGCAGTTTATTAAATTTATTAAATAGTGTAAAGTGAAACTAAGGTAAATTTCATCAAACCGTAAGTAGACTGTTGTTTCCAATTTGAAGCCAAGCATCCCTCCAAAATTTTACTAGAAGTGACTTAAGTGATAAATTTCCGAATATTTTTCCAATTTTTGATTAGTTGGAACATATTTGATATTTTTAAATAAAGTTAATATTTATATAGTTGATAATGGCCAGAAACGAAAATCTCATTAAGCCATTTAGGCTACCAATTGATAGTGAGCCCACTCCTGTGTTAACTCCTACACTTCCAGTTTCTAATCCTCTTCCTGCTCCTAACGCAGAAGCGCACGGATATCTAACCATGGGTATTATTGAAAGTGTTGTAAGAAGCAGACTTAGAAACGAGTGCCCCCAACTGATTCAAGCCATTCTGAATCTCATTTCAGAAAATAACCTTGGTACAGGTCAAGAGATCCGCGAAGACCTTTTAGGAAACCTGAACGATATGGACAGGATACCTGATGAGGTCAAGAGCCTTCGCGAGTTTTCAGGGCGGCCAGGAGAATTTAGCTCCTGGAAAAAAAGTGTGGATCGGGTTCTGAAGATATATGATCATTTAAAAGGTACGCCTCGATATTATGGCGCTATAAGCGTCATAAGTAACAAGATAGTGGGTGAAGCTGATACCGTTTTGGAGTCATATAGCACTCCACTGAATTGGAAACGTGTATCCAAATGTTTGATGATGCACTATGCTGATAAGAGAGACTTAAAGACTCTCGAATATCAGATGACCTGCTTGGCGCAAGGTCATGAAACGATTCAGGTGTTTTACCAATCAGTGTATTTTCACTAATTTTCACTAATTTGGAATAAAATCGCTTGTATGGACATAAGCAAAGATGCACTGGATATTCTGGTTAAGTGCTTTTGAGAGAAAGCTCTCGACACCTTCATAAGAGGTCTGAAGGGAGACCTTCCCAAGCTCTTAAGCATGCGCGAGCCAGAAGACTTACCGCAGGCCTTGCACTTATGCCTGAAACTCGAGAATGTGAGTTTCAGGACTCAACATGCTAACTATAATAATAAAGGTAATTGAATTTGATCACGGTTCCCTTCTTGTCTATAAATCAGCATAGACAACGTATATCATTTCTACAGCATCGAAGCCGAGCATATTGAAACGGGAAACTTCGATCGTTTTTGCGGAATCAGCCTCCGAAAGCAGAATCAAATTGGAACTGTTTTTGCGGGATGATTAAAATTGAACAACTTTTTATTAACATTAAAAATTTTAATCTACATTGAAAATTCTATTTTGACAAAGTGGTTTCGAAAGTATGCACTGCTTCTCATCAGACACCAGCACACAGTGCATACTTGACTGGCGTGACCACTTGCAGATGGAAATCATTACATTTTTATTTATGCTAGTTGTGACAAATTTTAACATCTCCGACTTATATCCATGGATATAATTTTACTTAGTAAAGGTAATTGAATTTGATCACGGTTCCCTTCTTGTCTATAAATCAGCATAGACAACGTATATCATTTCTACAGCATCGAAGCCGAGCATATTGAAACGGGAAACTTCGATCGTTTTTGCGGAATCAGCCTCCGAAAGCAGAATCAAATTGGAACTGTTTTTGCGGGATGATTAAAATTGAACAACTTTTTATTAACATTAAAAATTTTAATCTACATTGAAAATTCTATTTTGACAAAGTGGTTTCGAAAGTATGCACTGCTTCTCATCAGACACCAGCACACAGTGCATACTTGACTGGCGTGACCACTTGCAGATGGAAATCATTACATTTTTATTTATGCTAGTTGTGACAAATTTTAACATCTCCGACTTATATCCATGGATATAATTTTACTTAGTAAAGGTAATTGAATTTGATCACGGTTCCCTTCTTGTCTATAAATCAGCATAGACAACGTATATCATTTCTACAGCATCGAAGCCGAGCATATTGAAACGGGAAACTTCGATCGTTTTTGCGGAATCAGCCTCCGAAAGCAGAATCAAATTGGAACTGTTTTTGCGGGATGATTAAAATTGAACAACTTTTTATTAACATTAAAAATTTTAATCTACATTGAAAATGTAGATTAAAATCAATGCTGTAGAAATGATATACGTTGTCTATGCTGATTTATAGACAAGAAGGGAACCGTGATCAAATTCAATTACCTTTACTAAGTAAAATTATATCCATGGATATAAGTCGGAGATGTTAAAATTTGTCACAACTAGCATAAATAAAAATGTAATGATTTCCATCTGCAAGTGGTCACGCCAGTCAAGTATGCACTGTGTGCTGGTGTCTGATGAGAAGCAGTGCATACTTTCGAAACCACTTTGTCAAAATAGAATTTTCAATGTAGATTAAAATTTTTAATGTTAATAAAAAGTTGTTCAATTTTAATCATCCCGCAAAAACAGTTCCAATTTGATTCTGCTTTCGGAGGCTGATTCCGCAAAAACGATCGAAGTTTCCCGTTTCAATATGCTCGGCTTCGATGCTGTAAAAATGATATACGTTGTCTATGCTGATTTATAGACAAGAAGGGAACCGTGATCAAATTCAATTACCTTTACTAAGTAAAATTATATCCATGGATATAAGTCGGAGATGTTAAAATTTGTCACAACTAGCATAAATAAAAATGTAATGATTTCCATCTGCAAGTGGTCACGCCAGTCAAGTATGCACTGTGTGCTGGTGTCTGATGAGAAGCAGTGCATACTTTCGAAACCACTTTGTCAAAATAGAATTTTCAATGTAGATTAAAATTTTTAATGTTAATAAAAAGTTGTTCAATTTTAATCATCCCGCAAAAACAGTTCTAATATAATAATAAATTGAAGAGTTCCGCTCCACCACCAATATCTCCTCTATACAAAACCACTCATCCTACTCCAACACCTGCATCAAGACACGTTTTTTATCAAAAGTTAATGCATCAAGCCCAATTGCCAAAACGGAATCATTTTTCAAGCAATCTTTATCCTATGAACAGATAACCTCTAGATCTTTGTGCTCAGAACCAAACTCAACGCAATTCATTTCAAAAATTTCAACCTCGACAATATCAGGGCCAGCGAAATTTCCCTCTACCACCTAAGCCTCAGCCTCGACCCGAACCAATCGAGGTTGATCAACAGACGACAAAGGCACAGCTCATCAATTATCGAAATAGACCAACAAGAGCATTTCCACAAAAGAGAGCAGACCCTCAACCCCAAAACCACACAGGCCAAATAAACAACAGAGAGTTTTTTACACCAACGATGAATGCACGGATCCCGAAGTAATTACCTATGAGGAGATGTCCCAAAATGAAGTTACTGACTCTGTACCATTCGCCTACCAAAATCCTCTCGGCGACATGTGCTCGGCATGTGCATGGCCACGTGTAGAGGTACCCTTAGGCCCCTATGCAAACGCAATATACAAGTTACGGTGATCTTCTCTACTTTAATCAAAGAAACACCGTTTTATATTAACAAAGTTTTATTTGCCGTTTTGTGATAACAAGTTTTCTTTAACTAACGTGCAATTGGTAGCACGCGCGATGAAAAACTGCCTAAATTCGCTAATTTACCTGACATATTCAATTTCAATGCCAATTAATCGAATTGAAAACTTTAATACAATCGCGAAATGCAAAGTAGTTGTGGTGAAAGGTGGAATTTAGTGTGGAGTAGAATGTGCGAACTTCCCCTTCCTCAAGTATCTGTGTTCCACAGATTGCGGAATAACTATTTATTAAAATGTGAGAGACATTGAATCTAAATAAGTTAAATTTACGAAAAAACGGTTTTTGGTGGAAAAATAGAAAAAACTCTATCGCACCTGAACCGCTATAAACACTAATGTTCGAAGAACAGCAGAAGAATCGTGCAGGTTTTGAGTGCATATTCCACCACATGTGCTGCTTATTACGGCCAAACTGTTTCAAACGCCACGTTTT
Organism: Nemotelus pantherinus; assembly: GCA_963978885.1. NCBI lineage: Eukaryota > Metazoa > Arthropoda > Insecta > Diptera > Stratiomyidae > Nemotelus > Nemotelus pantherinus. Next base: position 103,198,414 of record OZ022264.1, on the reverse strand, counting down.
ACTTTGGTCTCATTATAACTCATATAGTGGAAGGTTTCAGATATTACCACTGGCATGAATTTCAACGTTTATGAGAGCAAAACACGGGTTAATTATATTCGTTATCAGTTGCTTATTTCACAAAATTTTGAAAGCAGCATCTCATATAACATCAATGAAGAAAATGCTCAGTGCCTGCAGCACTGTAACTGAAGTTGGTGTTTGGGGCTGCGATCCGAAAAATTTGCAGAACTTTGGGAATTGAAACATCGGTTATTTATTTTCATTGTAAATGTTTCTGGTATGAATACTAACTGTAAGCATTTATTGATACAAAAGTAGCACAACCGACTCGTGCTGGCAACCTTTCGCCAGTATCAAAGCCAAGAATATATCACATCTGCTTCACATTGTTATATAACATTTGAAGTTATAGGAGTATAAACAAATTAAGGGTTACCTGCAGCGAGTTTTTTTCAAATAATCGAAAGCTTAATATTTGCTGTTTATTGTCACTACAATATCATAACCAATTGAAAATTCTACGATAAAATCGCTTAATAAAGATATTGCAAACAAACACAAAACCAACAATAGCTGGCAACCCTATCATGGCTTTTCAACCAAATTTGGCTAGAATAATGTTTATAATAGGTTCCAGTAATTGTATGAAATTCGTATTGATTTCATGACTGCACTGGAAGTTATAGGGCAAAAAGTTTTATTTTCCTGAGCGAATTTTCAAAACCAAAGACACAAAAATTACCATAGCTGGCAGCACCAATCGAGTTTTTCAACCAAATTTCTATCAAATAGAGTTTTAAATAAGGTTATTAGAGTTTTAAATAAGGTTAGGTAAATAAATTAAATAAATTAAATAAACAGAGTTGCCTACAATTCAAAATCGCTTCTATCAGACTTGGCCCTACTTAAGTCCAATGCATCCTGTAAATTTCAATTCTATCTGAATATTGATTCGTGAGTTCCCGTGAACAGTAATTTTTGAAGCTAAAAATATAGGTTAACTGGGAAAGGGTTACCGTTCTTGTCCGAAATGGAATTTCCAAAGTTTTACTTTGACTGTGTAGATTAAGCATAAGATTTGTATACAGATTGGTTTTATTGTAAAAACGGACATTTTTTAGGATATTCGATGGTTTGAATGTTTTCACTTCCAAATTTTTATTTTTTTTCAAATTTAAGACACCAAAATTATCATAGCTGGCAGTTCCAACCGAATTTTTCAACCAAATTTCTACCAAACGTGGTTTAAAGTAAGATGCAGCTACGGTGTAAATTTCGTTAAAATCGAACGATTCAATCAGAATTTATAGGGCTAAAAGCAGTTATCTTTTTTAGTGATTTTTCAAGATGGCACCACTGGCACAGAATCACCCGCAATTCAAAATCACTTCAAGCAGACCTGGTCCTATATAATACCAATTCATTCTGCAAATTTCAATAAATTCTGTCCATCGGATCGTGAGTTTCCGTGAACAGAAGTTTTTGATGCTAAAAATATAGGTAACTTGGGCAAGGGTTATCAGGCGTGCCCGTTATACCATATCAAATTTTTTTTTTGTTTATGTAAACAAAGCACAAAATTTACATATGAGTGGCTTTTTTCTTAAGAAACGACATTTTTTCAAGAGAGACGATGGTTTGGAGGTTTTCACTTTCAGTGCCTGCCCTTGCTACACGGTTGCCAGTACGCTCATTAGAACGTTCATTAATCTATAACTAAACAAAACAAACATGTCCTGGAAATTTCGTAATCATGGAATAGCTCTGTCAAAAGTTATCGAAATTTAAAAATTTTCAAATTTTCCCGTTCTCTTTTTAGGCACCCAGCGCACACATGGGGTTAAAAAATTCCAAAACATTATCCGAATCACATGTAAAACTTGTTCGAAATTTATGTCGTCAACTTTATTTTTGCAAAAATTATTTGTGTACGGAATAATAGATATAATAAAAAAATCACTAAAATGGCCGCCGGCGCCAAAGGGTTAAAGATTATTAACTTTTTGTGAAACTTGGCACTATTCTGCATATACACCAATGTGTCCTGAAAATTTCAGCTCAATCGGATGGCGCGTTCCTGAGATTTTTTCACTGAAATTTTTTGATGATATAAATATATATATATATATATATATATATATATATATATATATATATATATATAGATATATATATATATATATATATATATATATATATATATATATATATATATATATATATATATATATATATATATATATATATATATATATATATATATATATATATATATATATATATATATATATATATATATATATATATATATATATATATATATATATATATATATATATATATATATATATATATATATATATATATAGAAATATGAATTTTTGGCCAAAGTGATTTTAATACTAATGTTCTTCTTCGAACATTAGTAAAAAATGAAAGCTCAATTCTTGCAGTTGTTATGATTATAGTTATATCGGTCGTAGCGGATGTAATATTATTAACAAACGGTGAAGGATGGAGAGTTTGCGTGTTTCCGGTGGTCTAATATAAAATATTCCTAATATAAGTTCCGTTGAGAATGTGCATATTGGATTCATGTTGAGTACGATCAACCTGAAATAGAAGGGACATTTTTGAGATGTGATTTATGGATTTTTTTTTCCGGAGCTAGTAACAACTGTAACTCGATTGTTCTTGTAAACTACTTCTATTCCGTACAATGGCTTATCTTTAGTTTTAATTTGTTTGTTTCTTCTGTAAACAGTATCACCTAATTCGTAACACTTTGGGGTAGTGTGTTTTGCATTATGTGTTTTTATCTGAGCTTCCTGCTTCCGTAGAATCTCGCACTTAATGTTCTCCCTTGACTTGGTCCTAAAATCTAAAAGGTTTTGGTAATTTATCCTTTGGGACCTTCCGAAGAAAATATCCGCCGGTTTGGCTTTAGTGATTGACTGATATGTGTTGTTATATCTATCTACAGCGATGCTTACTATTTCCGTCAAGGAGTACTCTGGATTATCTTTGGAAAGGCATCTAATTATCTCTAGTATGGTGGAGTGAGCACGTTTTATTGCTCCGTTGACTTCGCTTTTCTGCGGTGGGGCTAAATACACTTTGATTCGCAGTGATTCTATGTAATTTAAAGTGAGAGGACTTATAAGACTACCTTCATTGTCTGAAACTAGGACCTTGGGGACCGTAAAGTAAATAATTAATTTCGTTATTTTCTCCCGAATATGTGGAGCAGATTTATTTTTGATTCGAAAGTATTTAACAAATTTGCTAAACTTGTCGATGCAAGTCAAGAATCGCTCACCACAAATTGTCATTATGTCCATATGTAGAATTTCCGTTGGATATTCAGGGATTGGTGTTTTTTGTAGCTCTGGCTTATTCGGGTGACGATCATATTTGCACATGTTGCAGGTGTTGCAAGTCGCAGTATATTTTTATATTAGCTTACTCATTCCTGGGAAGTAAAATTTTTCCAATATTTGTTCTTTATTTTCTTTGCAGTTCCTATGAGCCCGTTTGTGTTCTGCTTGAATTATCTGAAACTTGTTTTCTTCATTTGAAATATCTTGAACAATGGGTTGAGTTATTCTAATTTAGAATGTAGCAAAATTTTCCGTGAAGACTATTTGGAGTAGTTGTATAAATTTCTCTGAAATTTTGATTCCATTTACCACATTTGGATTTAAATATTCTTTCAGCAACTTAATTAATTCTGATGAGGCTATTTTCTTCAGCCTTATGAAAATTATGTGATATGTGGGATGAGGCTCTTCTTGGGCGATTACGTTTTTTCCTTCTGATATTATAATCTGTCTCTTGAAAACATTTATCGGCACTTCTACGCATGGTATGAGATCACTGCTGCCTTCGTCTGCAAATGCTTGGCAAATGCTTCTTGCACTGTGCGCGTTTCCGGAATCATCAGTTAAGATATTAACTTCTATAGGGAGTCTAGATAGAGCGTCGGCTACCACATTAGTTTTCCCGGGCTTATACACAAGCATGTAGTTTTATTCTTCTATTTGTGCTTTCCACCTCTTAAGCTTAGCATTATGGTTGATGTTGGTTAGTGCAAAGGTCAACGGTTGATGATTGGTGAGAATTTTCACTTTTTTTGAACCGTACAAGTATGTTCGTAGCTTATCAAGGGCCCAAACAACAGCCAGCATTTATTTTTTGCCTGGTGAGTAATTTTCCTCTGTTTTATCTAAAGACTAGGCCATAGGTTTATCTTTACCTATTTCGCCCTGGGAAAGGACGGCTCCAATCGCATGATCTGACGCATCCGTGGTTAAAATGAACGGCTTATTGAAGTCAGGAAGGGCCAAAATTTCCGAAGAGGTGAGAGGCTCTTTCAAAGCATTAAATGCTTTCAGTTCGCTTGCACCTAGAGCAATTTCTCTTCTTTTGGACTAATTTGCTTTCACTTGAGCATTTTCTCCTCTCGTCAATTGTGTAAGCGGTCTTGCGATCTTTGCATAATCTCTGATAAATTTACGATAATAGGATGCGAGTCCCAGAAAAGCTTTCAGGTCCTTTAAATTCTGTGGGGGCTTGATTTTTGTGATTGCTAATATTTTTTTAGGATCGGCAAAATACCCTCATCAGAAATGATATGTCCTGAAAATTCAACTTGTTTTTTTAAGAAGGACGTTTTGTCCATGTTAACCTTAAGGTTAGCTTTTTCTAGCTGGGAAAATATAGTCTCTATATTTCTAAGATGGTCTTCTACCGTGTCACCGAGGATGATCATATCATCAATATATACGAAGCATATTTTCCCGAAATATGGTTTTAAGACGTCGTCCATCATCCGCTGAAAGATTGCTGGCGCATTTTTAAGTCCGAACGGGAGCCTAGTAAACTCATACTTCCCGTTGGCTGTAGAAAATGCTGTCTTAGGAATATCTTTTTCGCTCATCCGTATCTGATGAAACCCAGAGGTTAGATCAATCGTAGTAAAATATTTGGCTTTTCCCAAGCTTGCTTATGTGCTCGTAATATCCGGAATCGGATAGGTGTCTGATATGGTAACTGCATTTAACCGTTTGAAGTCTATTACGACTCGGTGTTGTTTTTCCCTTCAGAATTGGATTTCTTGGGAACAATCCATAACGGAGAATTATATGGACTATGTGAAGGTCGGATAATTCCGTCCTGAAGCATTTGCAAAAATTGCGTTTCTACCTCTGACCTTAGATTAACGGAATAAGGGTAAGATTTCGTATATATTGGATCAGAAGTTGAAGTTTTAATTTCTGCTCTGACACTAGTTTCAACTATCTCGCTATCAGAGATAGGTCCAAATATTTTCGCAAATTTGTCGATCATACTTGATACTCGCTGCCCAAGTTCTTCAGTCAAATGGTTGGTTCTGGCTTGAATATTATTTACCTGACTTGAAAATTTAGGTTTTAGTGGAATTTTAAGATTAGATTCTAGAATAAGAACATTGTTTTTCCTATCAATGATGGCTTGTAGGTTACGCAAAGTATCATTGCAAATAATGCCATCGAATGATTTGAATCCGGGCAAAATATAGAAATCTTAAATATTATTTATGCCAAGGTTTTTAAAAAAAGGAACGCTAATTTTTTCTTTAATTTCAATGTTGCCTGCCGCCGACTGAATAGTAAAAGGGGTTTTTAATAATTTTGATCTTTGCCGTAATTTTCCAGAAATAAAATTTTTATCGATAAGAAATTTTAACACTTGGCCATCTCTTGTAGCATATTCTATGTACGGAACGCTTGTGAGGCGCCCATCATAAAATTTAGATCAGGCACATCCTGGTATTTTTCGTGATGTAGGATTTCAGCAGGGTTTGTTGGGCTGCTTGATTGATACTCATCCTGATAATGTTCGTAGTCGGAAAGTTCGGTTTTTTTCCCTATATCCTCCGTGTTGTACGGTTCACATTGCTCGTTGACTAATTGAATATTGTACAGACGTTGCAATTTTCTTGGAAATTGAGCCGATTCGTTTAATCTTTTATAGGTCTGAGGCTGCGTTGTTATATTAATATAGTCAACTTGGTGAGTTTGGATCGATTTATCGATTTCCATGGGAACAGGAGGCTTTGCTTGAACGGGTCTTGTTGGTGGTGCGCTATTAAACAAAGCTCGGTTACCTGCGTTATGTTGTGCGTTATAGATTTTATTCCTATCAATCGGATTTAAGTTCCTATTAGGAAAGATCGTACGTTTTGGATATGGAATTTGTTCAAATATTTGATTTGATACTGCTGGACTAGCAGTAAAGAAACTTTTAGGATGTATCTGAAAGTTTCTGAAATTGGAATTTTGAAGTTCGAGACACGAAGCGTATGCTTCCGGTAGGGTTTTTGGCCGTTGAATTATCAACATTTGAGAAAGATCTCCATTTAAGCCACGAATAAAAACGTCTAAGGCTCTGTTACGATAGTTTTCGCTAAGAGCCGTCACTGTTTCTGGTGAATAATCTTCCACCTTAATCTTATTTATTAGAAGTGAGAGTTGATGGCTCACACTAGCGTAGAACTCATCGACACTCATATGTTTTTGGAGCAAAGTATGAAGTTGATGCTCCAACGTACGGATATTGCGTTTATCAGCATAATTAAGGGACAAACATTTCTTCATGCTAGTCCAATCATCATCGAACACATTATAAGAGACAAGAACAGCATCTGCTCTCTAATCTTTTGTCGAATATGCCTGAGTATTGTCATGTATAAAGGCCTATTACGGACAATACTATAGTCCTTCAAAATGGTTTCAACATTGTGAACCCTTGAAATATATTCTATCGGATTTCCGTCGAAAGTACGAAGATCCCTAACAGAATCAGGAAGTTTCCTTATATCGTCAAGATCTTGCACAGTTTTTGGACGCGGTAATATTTGATCTGCATTCGATACAGAGCCAACTGATCTTTGCTCGAGAAGACACAACCTTGTGTCCATCCTTTTAATTTGCTCTATTTGCGCATTAACCGCCTCGGTGAGTTGCGTAATAGATTGCTGAATAGCTTCCATTTTTATTATTTTTCTTCAAGCGGATAAGTAGCAAATATAAGAGAAATCGCGAAAAGGTATCGAAATACTGAGGTTTGATCGTGTTATACTTCGCGAAATTGATTAAAGTCACTAATCAAATGTACTATTCCCGATTCAGCGAATAAAGGTTCACAATCACTTATTAAACACTACTTATTTTAAGTAACATAATATAATAAAATTTAGTTAACAATCAGTAATATTTTTTTCAATAGCAACAGCTAAGATGTGTTTGATAAAATTTAATATATATATATTTTTTTTTTAATTATTAATTTTATAATTGAATCTATACAAAGATTTATAAAAAAGTGCAAAGTCTAAGAGGTAACTTACAAATCAAAGAATACATTGAATTCCTCGGACCGCCTGTCTTTGTCCTTTTTGGTTCCAAGCTTCAAGAAAAATTTCTTCGCCTAGGCGTACTGAGGTGCAGGGTAGGCCACCTTCCAATGATACCATGTGAGTTCGTCTTCCGATATTTAAATCTTCTGACTCCTCGTCCTCTGCTGCTAGGATAATCTCGATCAGATAGCTTCACTGGTAATCTAGATGAGATAGCTTCCCATTCACTTGTTTTAGCACTTTTATTACGTTTTTTTTAGCTGTTTTGCTAATCTCGACAAAAAATTAGAGAAGATAATTTACACTTATCCTCCACTGAAAGATAATCACGTTGGGTGCCAGTTACGGTGATCTTCTCTACTTTAATCAAAGAAACACCGTTTTATATTAACAAAATTTTATTTGCCGTTTTGTAATAACATGTTTTCTTTAACTAACGTGCGTTTGGTAGCACGCGTGATGAAAAACTGCCTAAATTCGCTGATTTACCTGACATATTCATTTTCAACGCCAATTAATCGAATTGAAAACTTTTATACAATTGCGAAATGCAAAGTAGCTGTGGTGAAAGGTGGAATTTAGTGGTGGAATTTAGTGTGGAGCAGAATGTGCTAACTTGCATACCTACTCCGATTTGCATATGCATCTCAGCATGCATATGTACCCTTTTCCTCATATGCAAATCCCTTATGCATATATACTTTAATTCACATATGCATCTCAAAATGCATATGTACCCATATCCTTATATGCAAATTTAACATGCATAGACACCTTAATTCGCATATACATCTCCATATGCATATTTACCCATATCTTAATATGCAAATCCAACATGCACAGATACCCTAATTCGCATATGCATCTCAACATGCATATGCCTCTTTAACCGTCAATATTCCATTTTCACCATAATTAATACAAAAACGTTATTTCTGCTCGAGGATTCCTCCAAATCCAATAACAACAATGCTTTGGCATTTTCGGAGCTCATCTCCAGCTAAAATTAGTTACTGGCAATGAGCTCGGAACCCCGAAATTGTTGCTGTTGAATTTGGAGGAAATTTCGAGCCGCCGCGACTCAAAATGTTCACAACGACGACTTCTTTGTTGCCCAGCATGAAAATGCGCCAACAACAACTATAGATCCAATGCTCGCACCCCAACCAAAGAATGTCACTAATGCTGAACGTGGGAAAACGTTCATGCGACCGAGCATTGCTTGATCAAGCAATAAGTTTGCGAGCAAATTCTTGGAACCTGGACGAAATGAGATCGCCAGAAAATTGCTTGGCTGGGGAGAGATGAGGAGTTGCGTTAGTGAAGTCGATGTGAGCGCTCGATCGAGCGAGTCGTGGATCATTTTCTTATTTGAAGAAAGGTAATGATATTTTGGTTAATCTGAACGAGGATCGTGAACAACGCGAGCTCATGAAAAAAGATTTTTCTGCATGCGACTGTAATTGTCCGGGAGTAATTGAAATTGCGCTAATTCGTTGTAATAAACGTTATTTGAATCGTCTAATTAAGCAAATTGTTCTTTTTCGGAAAAGCGGACAGTACGGAGGATTATCGGAAAATTCAAAGATAAGCTGAAATCGGAGTCTTAGTAGCACGCGTTCGAGTTGGTCGCATGGAGTTTTCCGATAAACGTGTTTAAAGAAACGATTCTGTGTTCATGTGGATATTGAGGTGCAAAGTTGGTGGAAAAAGAATTCGAACGAATTTTGAGGGTGAGAAAATAAAATTCGACCGGGCATTTGTCATTTGAATATCAATGAAAAGTGTTTGATATAAGCTGTGTTTAATGAGCACGAAAAAAAAGCAGAGCATCTCAAGGCAAGTTATAGTAGTGCGGCTGTCAAAAAAAGTCGAGCAAACCAGAGCAATTGAGAGGCAGAAAAAAGTCGAGCAAGTGAGAGCAACTGAGAAGCAATTCTCAAAATTCATTACTTGTCAGAAGGTCAACCTGTCAATTCACTAACAAAAAACTGTACTTCAGTAACAATTTTTTGTTGAAACTCGGTTCCGTGACAGTTGGAAAACAGCTGGTTGCTTGCCCGGACTTGCTCTACCAAAAAAAGTAGAGTAAAAATCGTGCTCTAAAGTGCTCTAGTTCAACTTAGAGTAAACTCATGAAACACAAATCAGAGCAACTTCGGGCAAGTTAGAGCAGCCGAATTACTCATTAAACACATTTTGTTGAGATATCTCAACCTAGCTCAACCTAGAGCAGCTCATTAAACACAGCTATAGTTTTGTTAGCAGCACACTGCAAAATCCGAGAGCAGCTTTTCGGGAAAAAATTTTGTACTTTGGCTGGCGTTCGGTAGTGATGACCCTTCGATACAAGTTTATTGGAGAAGCGTGTTCCGAAAGGATTCGTTCTTAAGAAGTTCACGCATACTAGATCAGTAGTAAGGGCGCCACCACTCAATGCTATAATCATAGGGTGCGGTAAAGACAACCTGCTCGGTGACACCAGAGTGTGACACCAGAGTAGCTCCACCTTCTTTGGTAGCCACCAGAAGAGCTTATGTGTTAGAGGATAGGCGGTGTGGGCGTAGAGGTGCTAGAGCTTTGTGCTTTGTGAGGCCTCCGAAAAGTTGTGAGACCTCCGAGAAGTGCATTAGGTGACACCAGGTAAAGCAACCATCTCGCTTTTCTGTGGGTGGGGCTTGATTGCTTGTAAGCTGGTCTGGTCTGTTTTTTGTTGGTTTGGTCTGTTTCTGTTTACAAACGAATCACTTGGGGGAGGAGTAACTACGCGCTATATCTTTAAGACAATTACTTTTTGTTCTTGAATGAATGAAAGAATGAATGAGTGAAGACAGGTCAGGAATGAGAGATAGAGCAATCGCTAGCGATCGTCATACCGGTCGGTGTGTTGTCTGTTCTCGAGACATATTTTTATGACTTCGATGTTGGGAAATGAGTCTTGTGCGTACAAGAAGCAGGTGTGTTTCTTTACGTACGTGACCTGTTTGATTAATGAATGGAAGAGTTTTATATTTTTGAAATCTAGTTTTATTCATACATTTGACGGCGCACATAAATACAAACGTTTTTTACTTGTGATTCATGTCGTATAATGTTTTACAAACTAAGTACAAGTCAATGAAAACCCCTAAACTAATCATTATAAATAGAATCCTGCTTATTATTTGACAACAATAATTAAAAAAAACTCTAGCGCACCTGAACCGCTAGAAACACTAATGTTCGAAGAACAGTAGAAGAATCGTGCAGGTTTTGAGTGCATATTCCACCACATGAGCTGCTTATTACGGCCAAACTGTTTCAAATGCCACGTGTTACTTTGGTCTCAAGAATGCATTATAACTCATATGGTAGAAGGTTTCAGATATTACCACTGGCATGAATTTCAACGTTTATGAAAGAAAAACACTTGTTAATTATATTCGTTATCAGTTGCTTATTTCACCAAACTTTGAAAGCAGCATCTCATATAACATCAATGAAGAAAATGCTCAGTGCCTGCAGCACTGTAACTGAAGTTGGTGTTTGGGGCTGCGATCCGAAAAATTTGCAGAACTTTGGGAATTGAAACATTGGTTATTTATTTTCATTGTAAATGTTTCCGGTATGAATACTAACTGTAAGCATTTATTAAGACAAAAGAAGCACAAACGACTCGTGCTGGCAACCTTCTGCCAGTATCAAAGCCAAGAATATATCACATCTGCTTCACGTTGTTATATTACATTCGAAGTTGTAGGAGTATAAAGAAATTTAGGGTTACCTACAGCAAGTTGTTTCAAATAATCAAAAGCTTAATATTTGCTGTTTATTGTCACTACAATATCATTACCAATTGAAAATTCTACGATAAAACCGCTTAATAAAGATATTGCAAACAAACACAAAACCAACAATAGCTGGCAACCCTATCATGGCTTTTCAACCAAATTTGGCCTGAATAATGTTTATGATAGGTTCCATTAATAGTATGAAATTCGTATTGATTTCATGACTGCACTGGAAGCTATAGGGCAAAAAGTTTTATTTTCCTGAGCGAATTCTCAAAACCAAAGACACAAAAATTACCATAGCTGGCAGCACCAAACGAGTTTTTCAACCAAATTTCTTTCAAACAGAGTTTAGAGTAAGGTGCAGCTACTGTGTCAATTTCATGAAAATCTGGTAACTTATTCACATTTCATAGGGCAAAAAGCAGTTTTTTTCTTTGTAATTTTTCAAGATGGAACCACTGGCACAGAGTTGCCCCCAATTCAAAATCGCTTCTATCAGACCTGGTTCTACTTAAGTTCAATGCATTCTGTAAATTTCAATGGTATCTGATTATTGGTTCGTGAATTCCCGTGAACAGAAGTTTTTGATGCTAAAAATATAGGTTAACTGGGAGAGGGTTACCGTTCTTGTCCGACATGATATTTCCAAAGTTTTACTTTGAACGTGTAGATAAAGCAGAAGATTTGAATACAGATTGGTTTTATTGTAAGAAACGGACATTTTTAGGATATTCGATGATTTGAATGTTTTCACTTCCAAATTTGTATATTTTCAAATTTAAGACACCAAAATTATCATAGCTGGCAGCTCCAACCGAATTTTTCAACAAAATTTCTACCAAACTTGGTTTTAAATAAGGTCCAGCTTCTGTGTGAATTTCGTCAAAATCGAACGATTCAATCAGAATTTATAGGGCTAAAAGCAGTTATCTTTTAAGTGATTTTTCAAGATGGCACCACTGGCACAGAATCGCCCGATTTCAAAATTACTTCTATCAGACCTGGTCCTATTTAAGACCAATACAGTCTGCAAATTTCAATAAATTCTGTTCATCGGATCGTGAGTTTCCGTGAACAGAAGTTTTTGATGCTAAAAATATAGGTAAATTGGGCAAGGGTTACCAAGCGTGCCCGTTATACCATATCAAATTTTATTTTTTGTCTATGTAAACAAAGCACGAGATTTACATATGAGTGGCTTTTTTTTGAAGAAACGGCATTTTTTCAAGAGAGACGATAATTTGAAAGTTTTCATTTTCAGTGCTTGCCCTAGCTTCAGGGTTGCCAGCACGCTCATCAAAAGCTACACAAATTTACAACTAAATAATACCAATAAGTTCTGAAAATTTGATAATGATGAAATAGCTCTGTCAAAAGTTATCATAATTTAAAAATTTTCAATTTTTCCCGATCTCTTTTTAGGCACCCAGCGCACACATGGGGTTAAAAAATTCCAAAACATTATCCGATTCACATGTAAAACACGTTCGAAATTTATTTTGTTAACTTTATTTTTGCAAAACTTATTTGTGTACGGAATAATAGGTATATTAAAAATATCACTAAAATGGCCGCCGGCGCCAAAGGGTTAAAGATTTTTAACTTTTTCTGAGACCTAACACTATTCTGCATATACACCAATGCGTCCTGAAAATTTCAGCTCAATCGGATGGCGCGTTCCTGAGATTTTTTCACTGAAATTTTTTGATGATATATATATATATATATATATATATATATATATATATATATATATATATATATATATATATATAGAAATATGAATTTTTGGACAAAGTGATTTTAATACTAATGTTCTTCTTCGAACATTAGTAAAAAAATGGGTGTTCTTTTCTGTTTTTTCACTACATTCGGAACGTCATAAGGTCCACAGACGTCTTTTCCATTGGTGTAACAGCATCTTGATGATAACCGTAAATGCTCGGCTTCAATGTCTTCACGTGCAGTAGCGACACTCATAAGTAACGAGCAAAAGTAACATCTCACGAGATCTTTTATGTTGGTGTAAAAAAATCCACTACGTGCAAGTTTTAAAACCTTCCCTTCATCTATACCCAGATTAGCAAAGGTTTTGAATCGGTGATGTTCGTATTTCAATGTGTTGACTGTTAGCTTCAGTCGTTACAAGACGTCTTTTATATTAATCCAAGAATTGTGGTGAGCTGGAAAGCCAAGCCATTTTACAAAAGCTTTATTACCATTTCTTTTTATAATTTTTTCAACTAGGTATGTGTCGGGGTATTTTACTGGAGCTAGCTCTGGTTCATAAAATCCTGCTTGAATTAAATTTTTTTCATAATCTTCCAATTTGTACGTACGGGGTTGTGTTTTTCTGACTTCCTTTATTTTAAATATTTCCGCAGACCAGTTAGGGGTGTAACCTTTTTTAAAAATCTGTTTATTCTTACTTATGTGCACATGCTCACCAACCTTAAATTTGGGTTGTGATGTTACATTAACTTTCCTGTAAACGTCTGAGAGTAATTGCACTTCGTTTGATGTATTAACATCTATTGGGCGCATTTTAATAACACGATGTTTTGTTTTGTTGTATCGGGCAACTAGCTTGTGTAAGGAATCGGACCAGCGGTAATTTCCATTCATGCTAAAGTTCTTCCACATAATACCCTTTAGAGTTCTGTTGAAGCGCTCTACAATCGATGCTTTCAATGTATTAAATGTTGAATAGAGGTTAATATCATACTTTTTCATAATATGTTGAAATCTTTTATTGAAAAATTCCTTTCCGTCATCTGTTTGCATATATCTGGGAATACGTCTTTGCTCGAGAATTGTTTCACAATTCTCTCCCGCACACTGACACAGTACCGCACACTGACACAGTGCCGACACACTGACACAGTGCCGACAAACTGACTCAGTGCCGACACACTGACACTGCCGACACACTGACACAGTGCCGACACACTGACACAGTGCCGACACACTGACACTGCCGACACACTGACACTGCCGACACACTGACACTGCCGACACACTTGTCGTTGGAAGGTGGAAATCTTCCAGAAGATGCTTCAGGGCTCCTGCCCTGGAACATGCCGGATTTTTACCGACTAAAACCACCTCCTTCTTCTTCCGCACTCCCCCACGGGACTACTTATTCAGCATTACTTCGTGGGGGTGGATCAGCCATTAGCTGCTTCTACGCATCCTTTCTTCTTCCTTCTTTCTGTCCCTTTCTGCGTCACGCAGTTTGCGGTGAATATTTTTTAGCGTTTTTTCGACGGCATTCCACGCAGTTTGGGATTTCAGCATGCAGCTCACGATATTTACCGCTGATATCCTTGTGCCTAGTTCCGTCTCTAGGCTACTTCTACATACATCAAACCGGGGACAGGTGAACATAACGTGTTCCGCATCCTCGGGTACATTTTTGCAGGCTGGACAGTCCGGTGAGGTGTCGAGTCCAAAGCGATGCAGATAATACCGATAACCGCCATGTCCGCTCAAGAATTGGGTTAGGTCATAGTTTGTTTCTCCGTGGCTTCTTGAAACCCATTGCGCAACGTTGGGGATTAATTTGTACGTCCAACGTCCGTTTTGCGCCTCTTCCCAGTTACTCTGCCATAAGCGCATTGACACTAGCCTTTGAATCTCTCGCGTGCTCGCTGTCCGTGCTTCGTTTTTATAGAGTCGAAGCGCTTCATCCGCAACAATTTCGATGGGCAGCATACTGGCTATAACACACGTTGCCTCATAGGACGTTGTTCGAAAGGCACAGCAAGTTCGAAGTGCAATCAGTCGGTAGGCTGCTTGCATTTTTCGGCGATTCGATTTTATGTGTAGCGCTGGTGCCCACACTGGTGCTGCGTACATTAGAATAGAGGTCACCACTCTTGAAATCAAAAGCCTTCGGGTTTGCTTCGGGCCGCCAATATTGGGTAGCATTCTAGCGAGTGCTGAACCGACAACGGATGCCTTCTTACCAGCTTTCTCCAGATGAGGTTTGAAGCTCAGTCTGCTGTCGATAGTTACGCCTAGGTATTTAATAGCAGGCTGCGAGGTAATTATACAGTCACCAACCTTTATTCGTACTACTGGTAGTTTCCTCCGCTTCGTGATTAGTACCATTTCCGTCTTATGGTCGGCTAGTTTGAGCCCAGCGCAACTAAGCCATGATTTAACAGCCCAGATTGCTTCGGTTGCGTAAATTTCGACTTCTTCAAGGTGACGGGTTGGAATCACGATGCCAATATCGTCGGCGAAACCTACCAACACCACGTTTCTGGGTACTCGAAGCCTTAGTATCCCGTCGTACATTACGTTCCAGAGTAGGGGGCCAAGAACAGATCCCTGTGGTACTCCCGCCGTTACTAGGTAGAGTTTTGGTCCTTCGTCTGAGTCGTAGCGTAATGTTCTTTCCTTGAAGTAGTTGACGATTATAGATGCCAAATAGCGTGACACTCCATTATCGACCAGAGCGGCTATAATACGGCTCCACCTCGCGGAGTTAAAGGCGTTCTTTACGTCCAACGTGACCACGGCGCAGCATCCTCCTTTACCCCTCGCGTTCATTGCCATGTCTGACACCATTCTGACAGCGTCCACAGTTGATCGCCCTTTCCGAAAACCGAATTGTCGATCCGATAGTCCGTTTTTGCTTTCGATTTCTGACAGCAATCGTTCGTATATCACTCGCTCGAAAATCTTCCCCATCGTATTCAGCAGGCATATTGGCCTATAAGATGATGCCTCCCTAATAGGTTTATCCTGCTTGGGCAGGAGCACCAGTTTCTGCTGCTTCCATTGCTTGGGAAAAACGCCTTCCCGTAGGCACGTTGTGAAAGTATCAGCGAAGACATTTGGCATCCCTTTTACCGCCAGCTTAAGTGCTTTGTTCGGTATCGCATCCAATCCGGGCGCTTTTTCGTCACCGATTTTGCGTATGGCTGCCAATACTTCTTCTCTGCTTACCGCCGGCACGTTTTGAGGGTCTACCTGTATTACCGGTAGGCTGTCGTCTCGGTTCTGTGGGAATAACGATGTGACTATTTCCTGGAGCATCTTCGGACACTTTATTTGAGGAGAATTCTTTTGCTTTATTTTAGTCATAACGGCTTTGTACGCTCCACCCCATGGATCGGAGTCGGCCTCGTTACACAGCTTTCTGAAGTGCTCTCTCTTGCTCTTAGCGATCGCAAGTTGTAGGTTCTTCCGGGCGTATTTGTATTGGTTGTGCAAGTCTTCGTAGTCTGGAGTATTCCTGCGGCGCTGGCTACGTCGTCTAGCTTTAAGACATTTTTTCCGAAGCTCCTGGATTTCTGCATTCCACCAATAATTTGCCTTCCTGGCCTTGTGGAGAGAACGCCGTGGCATGGAGGCATCACATGCCCGCTGTATCACGCTGATGATTCGCGCGGCCTTCGTCAATGCAGTTCCGTCCATTTCCATATCCGAAGGTAGCATTTCCCGGAACATTTCTACATCTAGCTTTTTTGATGACCAGCCAAGCATG
This sequence comes from Nemotelus pantherinus, assembly GCA_963978885.1. NCBI lineage: Eukaryota > Metazoa > Arthropoda > Insecta > Diptera > Stratiomyidae > Nemotelus > Nemotelus pantherinus. Next base: position 103,181,742 of record OZ022264.1, on the reverse strand, counting down.
TTTTTTTCCTGGGAACTCGCACACATTGTGTTTTTGTTACGTACGCAGTTCACCGTAGCTATTATGGCCTGATGGTCACTGTGCGTGTAATGCTTGCTAACCAACCACTGCAAGTCCTTCACTAGAGCGTCGCTCACAAAAGTGAGGTCTACGATGGATCCAAGCTCTCGCCTTCTGAAGGTGTTGGCATTCCCATTGTTTGCGAGGACGATATTTAGTCGCGAAAAAGTTTCCAGTAAAACTCGTCCCTTAGCGTTGGTTTTCTTGCTTCCCCACTCCTCAGACCAGGCGTTGAAGTCGCCGCCTATGAGCTTCGGATTGTGCCATTTTGCCTCCATTGCTACGCTGTCCAACATCCGTTTATATTCTGCCAACGTCAAACTTGGTGCTGCGTAACAGCTATATACATAGATGCCATCAATTTTAGCCCATACGTATCCATTCCCCGGTTGTTGCATTACATCCTGGAACGCCCGATCCCCGCACGCCCATACTGCTGCTTTACCACTTGCATCCGTCGTCCAGACGCCACTATGAAGATTTCGATGTTGCTCGCAAATTATGGCGACGTCTGCTTTTAGCTCGTAAACCGACTGTGAAAGCAAATCCTGCGCTGCTCGACAATGATTGAGATTCAGTTGTATGATCTTCACTTTCGTCTGGAGTTTAACGCCTTCTTGAAAACTGGACACCTGCTGCTACCCGCTACGTGCTTGTTATCGCAACCTTCGGTTTCCCTGCAGAAGAGACAATTCGGATCCTTATTGCAATTTTTGGCAACGTGACCTTCTTCTCCACATCTTCGACACAGCTTTGATCGATCCTGTGGGTTTCTGCAGTTGTTCGCTATGTGTCCGAATTCGAGGCATTTGAAACACCTTTTCATTGAAATCTGCTCCCGTAATCTACAAATAACCCACCCGATTCGGACTTTACCTGCTGCTAAGGCCTTACGTGCTTGGTCAACCGCAAGATGTATAGTGGCTGTTTGAGTACCCCTGAAAGATCTTCTAAGACTCGCGACATTTGATTCGTCCACGTTTGACAGCCCCAGTTGGTCCTTTAGAGCACTGCAGATTTCCTCTTTTGTAGTGATCTCATCTAGATCTCGGCATTCAACTGCTACTCGCTGGCAATTCACTCGTACGTTAGCCTGTTCTCCAAGAGAGGTCTGAATTTTTGCCTTGAATTCTTCATGTTCGGATCCGCCAGATTTGAGTTCGAGCAGCAGGCAGCCTGTCTGTGTCCGTCGGATGCGGGTCACGTTGTCACTTAAGTCCTTTAAAGTAGGGTCACCCTTAACTGTTCGCAGGACGTCCGCGTATGTAACACCCTCCTTAGCAGTGATAATCATTGCCTCCGGGCGAGGCCTCCGTTGCAGTTGCTTTTTTTGTTTTTTTGATCTCTCGACCTTGGTCCACTTTTCACTTATTTGCTTGGCGTTTCCACCCACTAGTTGCACAGGTTCTTTGCTGCTTTCTCGCCCCAGTTTGGCACTGGAAAGAATCTTCTTTGGTGTCCTCACCCTCTTTCTTTTAGGTGTAGTTTGTCGCTCGCGTAAATCAGCCGCTTCCTCTCTTGGCCGCTTTTGCACTTCTATTTTTTCTGTGCGTCGACCAGCACTAGCCATAGGGCCTAGCGGAGTGGATTTTTCTCTGGAAGGTGCCGTTGGTGTAGTTTGCGTACCCGTTTCTACCTTGCCCTGAACTTGCATTGTCCGATGTGCCATTTGCTCATCTCTCACCTTGTTGTAGGTCGATCTTATTGCCCGTATCCGCTCCTTAATCGCGTTGTGAACGTTATGACGCGGGTTTACATACTCCATCAGGTCAACAATGAGGGTCCCTAGTTTTGTGAACACATCCGTTACGGGTTGCTTGCTGTCCTCAGAAAGGGTGTTACTCAGTTTTGAGAGTGCACTGTCCTGTGATGTCGGAGATCGACGTAGAAGCGCGCTGCGTTGAAACGGATTCTCCATTTGTACACTGGTGTTTTGCCTTGTAGTATTGAGCGTTGAAGGAGCCAAGCTGCCCGCTCCTTTAACGTTAGGGTCCGCTGGCGACTCCCTTCCAGCTATGCTGGAAGATAGCCCGCCGGAAGTCACGGTTCCTTCCGACGTTTGAACGTATATCCCCGTTCGAATTTTCTGCTCCTTTACTTCCATCGTTGGTTTATTATTCTGGGTTCCTTCCCATAGCCTTTTATACCTGCGGCCAGGTTAGACGCATAGTTGAAGGACGGCGCCAACTCGTCCTGTCATAGAGAGCTCATTGGGTTTCTAAGGCATTTCCGCCCCACCCTCCTTCTCTACCGCTCTCGGTCGGGGACTGCTTATTTGTTATTCGCAGCTAACCTACATTACTGTAGGCCGTCCATGATCCGCCACCTATGACCCCCACAGTAGCTTGAGCTACGCCCTGTGTGCCGACACACTTGTAGAGGCAGGCATACTCCACACTGATGTGCTTGGGAACGAATGCTGTACGAGTGGCGTTGATTTTGCCCATTAATATGATGTGTTTCGGTAACAAGGCGTTGTTTGCATTGCAGAATGTGTACTCATTTTGCGGGTTCGAAAGCATTAGCTATTGAATGCATAAGCTGATGAATGAGATAATAAGGGTACGAAAAAAGGCAGATAAGATTTGTTATTCGTCTATTTTCTGGTGCCTTGGTGGTTTTGCAAATTTCACACGATCCTATATAATCTTCAACCTGTGACGCCATTTTGGGCCAGTAAAACCACTGCCGCAAGCGGTTAAGGGTTTTAGCTATTCCTCCATGAGCACTCAAGGGAGGTTCGTGGGTTTTTTTCACCAAGTCATTCGTCAATTCTGCCGGTACCCACAACTTCCATGCCAATTGATCCTCAAGTTCGTTACCGGTCGCATACTCATTTCGTTTGTATACGAATCCGTTCATGACTTTTAGGTCAGGCCATAGATTTTGATCAGCTTCTATTTTGGTAACTAAGTCTTTGTATGAATACTTCCAAAATATGGAGATTCCAAATCTATTATTATTGGAGTCTCGTTTGTGTCGGGTGGGTTCAGCGAATCGACACAGAACACGCGTGACAAAGAGTCAGGCACTATGTTTTGGCTTCCTTTCCGATGGATGATGGTAAAGTTGAAGCCTTGAAGCTTCAAAGCCCATCGAGCTAATCTGCCATGCAGATCTGGCTGGTTCATCAGCCATTTTAAAGACGCATGGTCAGTAACGACTTCGAACTCGTGACCTTCCACATATGCTCTGAACTTTTTTATTGCCAACAACGCAGCCCAACATTCCTGCTCTGTTACAGTATAATTTCGTTGAGCAGGGTTCAATTTGTGTGACATATATGCAACTGGTGCTTCATCTCCTTCTTTAGTCCTTTGCACTAGCACCGACCCAACTCCATGTTGACTTGCGTCACACTGAATGGAGAATGGTTTTGTACAGTCCGGGCTATGCAAGACTGGAGCAGAAGCGGGGCTCTGTTTCAACTGATTGAGAGCACTTAGCCTCTCATTATTCCACACAAATTCACTCCTTTTTGAGAGCATGTCAGTCAACGGAGTGGACAATGACGCGTATTCTCTGACGAATCGTCGATATCACCCACACACTCCAAGAAATCTTCGCAATTGTTTGGTTGTGTTAGGAAGAGGAAATTCCAAAATTGACTTCACCTTGTCAGGGTCTGTCTTGATTGTGCCGCTGACAACTATACGGTCCAAGTATTTAACCTCTTTGAGTAGGAATTCACTTTTTTCGACGTTCATAGTGAGACCTGCTGGTCGCAATTGGTAAGCAACCTCATGAAGCACTTTAAGGTGTTCATCAAAGCCTTCAGTGATAATCAACAAACCATCCAAATATACAAACACCTGATGCTTAAGATGAGCCGGAATTACTACATCCATCAGTCGAGACATCGTTTGGGGTGCATTACATAACCCAAACGGCATCACGACAAAATGGTACAGTAGACGACCTGGCACGGTGAAGGCAGTCTTCTCCTTAGCGTTTTCTGCCAAAGGAATTTGCCAAAAAGCATCCTTTAGATCAAGGCTAGTGATAAACGTGGCCTTCGGAAGCCTACTCAAAATTCCATCTATCATTGGAAGAGGATAGGCGTCCTTCACCGTGACAGAGTTGACCTTCCGAGCATCCAAACATACGCGCACCTTTGATGATTTAACCACAAGGGTTACAGGCAAAGACCAAGCGCTTTTAGATTCCTCTATTACTCCCAATGACAACGTGCGATCCACTTCCTTATATAGAAGTTTCTCAACAGCAGGTGACACAGAGAAATGTCGTTGTTTAATTGGCTTCTGGATACCCGTATCGATGTCATGCTTTATGAGAGTTGTTTTTCCCAATCCCTCCACAGCGAATGATGGAAAACAAGCCACCACTGCTTTAAGTCTTCGACACTGTTCAGGTGTTAGAGAATGAGAATTGTCAGATAGAGTATCAAGGCTTGATAGTGAATGTATTTGTTAAGGCAAAAGTACGGACAAAGTCCACTCCCAAATATAGATTTTGACTGAGAGTTGAACTTTTAGTGAACTTTTTAGTGAGACCTCTGAATGTGATACCAGCTGACACGTGCCCAACAGCTTGGTGTTTTGTGCCGTCTGCCGTTTTCAACCCAAAGGAAGCCCTTTTCTAAAGAAACGAACTTCCTTCGAGGAAAGACTTCGCTAAGTCAGCCGCCATCACACTCACAGTTGATTCTGTGTCGATTTGCCCTGATGTTGGTTGGCCGAATAATAAAACCTGTGCGTATGGTCGAACATCTCCCGCAGGGACATTCGTTAACGAGGCACATTGCAGTTGACAACGCCACAATCTAAGACGGGCGTTAAGTTTCCTAATTCGTAGTGTGGATCTTCTGAGCCTTGGTACTAGTGATGAGCAGCACCTGTGCGTGCTAAGCACAGTGTGCTAGCACACTTTGGTGTGCTGTGCGAGTGCGGCACTTTAAAAGTGTGTCGGCAGCACACTGACACAGTGCCGACACACTGACACAGCGCCGAAACACTGACACAGTGCCGACACACTGACACAGTGCCGACACACTGACACTGCCGACACACTGACACTGCCGACACACTGACACAGGGCCGACACACTGACACAGTACCGCACACTGACACAGTGCCGACACACTGACACAGTGCCGACGCACTGACACTGCCGACACACTGACACTGCCGGCACACTTGTACTGGCAGGCACACTCCACACTGATGTGCTTGTAGTGATGGGCAGCACCTGTGCGTTCTTAGCACAGTGTGCTAGCACACTTCGGTGTGCTGTGCGAGTACGGCACTTTATAAGTGTGTCGGCAGCACACTGACACAATGACACACTGACACAGTGCCGACACACTGACACAGTGCCGACACACGAACACAGTGGCGACACACTGACACTGCCGGCACACTGACACTGCCGACACACTGACACTGCCGACACACTGACACAGGGCCGACACACTGACACAGTGCCGACACACTGACACTGCCGGCATACTTCACGGGAACGAATGCTGTACGAGTGGCGTTGATTTTGCCCATTAATATGATGTGTTTCGATAACAAAGCGTTGTTTGCATTGCAGAATGTGTACACATTTTGCGGTTTCGAAAGCATTAGCTGTTGAATGCATTAGCTGATGAATGAGATAATTAGGGAACGAAAAAAGGCAGATAAGATTTGTTATTCGTATATTTTCTGGGTGAAAGTTTTAATTTTGAGTACACGAGCGATGATTTGTGTTTTTCTAAATGCTGCGGACGTCTTCAAGTTTAAACACAGATACAAATACGTTTATTTGCTTTAAATCTGAAAGAAATGCTTTCACGTTGAAAATATTTGTGGAAAATAGGTTTTGAGCAGATAGAAGCGTTTTGTCGTAACATGCAACGATAAAACGATAGCGATAAAATGATCTGCTGCAGATAGAAGGTTTATGCTAGGTAGTGCTATGTTTTTAAATATTCAAATATTAAAGGAGTTTTTGGGGCAAAAGTAGCTGAAATCGGCCAATTTTTGATTATTTATTTATTTATTCATTCACCAAAACAAGGTACAAAATCACATATTAAAATAAGGACATCAAATTAAAAAAATAAAAAATGGAAAAGTAAAGTAAAGGAAAAAGTAAAAACAAACAAGTTAAATAAGTAAAAAACAAACAAATTAAAAAAAAAGAGTAACAAATAAATTAATAAATAGCAATCAATAAATAAACATTGAGATACAAGCTATAGCTTAAGGTTAAGGGTACGGATGGCATGGAAAAGAGAGGACTTGAAGGATGATTTGGAAATCGTAGGGGAATATAAATTGCTTATTCTGTTGAATACTTTGCAGCATCTATTTACTGGCTCATTAGCTCCATATGTGGTCGAATGAGAATATTCTTTTAGGAAACGATTGGACCTGGTGTTCCTGACGGGGATATTTATCAAAATTTTATTATTCAGGAATTCTACATTAATAGCGCCTCTAATGACGTCGAATGTGAAGCAGGCCGATATCACCATTCTTCTGGAGGCTAGTGTCGATAGGTTAAAATGACCAAGTCGAAACTCATAAGGGGGTAGGCTATTAAAATCAGAAGGGTTGTATAGCTCTCGCAAGGCGAAAAGTAAAAATTGCTTTTGAATTGACTCGAGTCTGTCACTGTGGGTTTCAAAAGCAGGATTCCAGCTAATGCAAGCGTATTCGAGAATAGGACGTACGAGTGAAGTGTATAAAGATCTTGTGACCCACAGATTACGAAATTCTTTGGCTCGTCTTTTGATGAAGCCAAGTTGTTTGTTTGCACGAGATAGTATTTTATCGTAGTGTAAAGTGAAGCGGAGTTTTTCATCTAAGATAACACCGAGGTCAACAATGTTATCAACTCGAGTTAGCACATTATTACCGAGGAAGTACGTATTGTGTATGATCGTGCATTTTCTGGAAAAACTAATAACCTGGCATTTATTAATGTTGAGAGAGAGCTTGTTTACATTGCACCAATGATCAAGGGAATCAAGTTTGGATTGGAGAAAGAGGGCATCCGATTTCGATTCAATGGTCAGATAAAGTTTGAGGTCGTCTGCATAGAGTAAATGCGGTATGCCTGCTAGAACGTCAGATAGGTCGGAAATAAATATATTGAAGAGAAGTGGACCAAGATGGCTACCTTGGACGATTGAAATCACCCAAAACTATTATTTTATCTTTTTCGCTAAGTGATGTCGCTAATGAAGATATTGTGTCACAAAAATTGCTGTAGATGGATTCTTCAGATCTAGGGGGGATGTAGACAACAGCGATGTAAATTGAGTTGTTATTAGAGGAGATCCGAGCAATTATACATTGGAAAAAAGCATTTGGGGTGGTATCAACGAGCTCACTTGAAAATGTGTTGCTAACAGCAAGTAAGACACCACCTCCTCGCGACTGACCCGTAGAACAATAATCACGGTCGCTTCTGTAAATGGTCCAAGTACTATCAAGAATCTCCTCATTTTTATGAGAGGCATTAAGCCAAGTTTCCGTGATGGCGAGTAAATTAAAATGGCATGATTTGGCGTCAAGGTATAATTTACTTAGCTTGCCTCTCATACCACCACAGTTGTGGTAAAAAAGTTTGAGGCTTGTCTGAGTTTGGTTAGGAAAAATGCCTAACAGGGTTGACTGATCTTCGAAGAGATTCAGATGTCATATTGCTACCTATACCTATATTTGCGGCAGCCTGATTGGAAACCTTGGAGCAGATTTTATTAGCTACGTTAGCATACCTGCTTGAGTGAGAAGATGACGCGTCAAATGCTGGGGGTATAGATGCATAATTATTATTACGAGTAGATGCATTACGAGTAAAAGCATCAGTTAACGAAGAATTATCTGTTGTCACTAGAGACTGAGACTGAGAAGGTGATGAGAAAGACTTATGGGCGGAAGGAAGTTGGGCAAAGGAGTGGCTAGGGATACAATTTCTTTTTACAATTTTTTGTTTCTTATTCCTAGTTTTGCCGGTAATGTTTCTCCAAGGGCTGAATGTCATCCCCTTCCAGTTGATGTTGCCGTTGTTTCCACTCCAGCACGTAAAAAACCACGCATATTTAGATGGAACAAAAACTTTACACCGTCTGGAGGATTTATGTTTGAACTGGGGTAATAATTTCACTTCGTAATCTTTTATGTGAAAATCAGCTTCGAGAATCGTTCCCAACCATTTGTCGTCAGCAGAAAAAGGAATCCCTTTCACGAAGAATGCACTTTTGGTTGATGAAGTTGTTAATTTTGTCGACGTATGTTTATTGGGAAGAATTTCGTTGGTTTTTTTTATTTTTTGTAAACGATTCTGCCAATCACTATGGGACCAAAAAGTACCGAATTTGTAAATTGGCGTTTCACAGTTGAGATTTGAAAGTTTTTCTAGAGTAGATGGAATTGTGCTCTCAGCTAGAATCCTAATAGGTGATGTTGCTTTGTCCTTCGTTCTCATATTCCTGACCGTTGTTTTGCTATTCGTCTCTAACGTTGCGTTGAGGAGCTCTTGATGGAGTGTTATATCGTTCATTAATAAGTTTTCGTCTGCATCATTTGTTGAAGCATCGCAATGACGGTCTAAATCTTCCAATTTTCTGCTGATATCAGCTAACTTTAGTTGTTGCTCGGACAAAGCGTCTGCGAGTCTGTCGGTTTGCATTTTGAACGTTCGTGATAAATTTTCAAACTTTTCAAGCGTATCTTTGGTGTTTGATTGGCAAGCATAATTACTATTATTATTACAAGTGGACAAATTCGAAGAAAAGGAATCCACTTTATCAGTAAGAGTATCCATTCTCTTCCCAAGAGAGTCAAAATACTTTTCGTGGCTCATAATGTTCGACTTCGAAAAGGAGGACGCCAGACCATCGAAATGGTTTGATATTTCCGCCAGGAATTCCTCGTTAGCACGCGCTTGTGCTAGCTGTTTAGCTATTATATTATCTTTTTCGGAATTAAGTGTCCCGATGTAGCCAATCAAGCTGTCGTACATACTTTTTAAAAGAAGTTAAATATTTTGGCAATCCGTACAGATGAAATGGTTCTCGAGGTACGGATGAAACCAATCCCTGGCAGCACCCATGCAAGCCCCGTGTAACTTCCTGTTACAAAAAGCTTTGCATGTCACGAATTTCATCGTGTTGTCAAAGGCAAAGCAATTTTCAAGGCTGCATTTGAAGCTCATGATGATTTAAGCAGGTGGATTCGATGTCCAAAATTATCCAATCTTAAAGTGCCCAGAGGTATGCAAATGATTAATTTAGCTTTCTGTGTATGTAGTGCCCAGAAGTATGCAATTGCTGAATTTCAATTTACCATGACCGAAAACCAATCAGTTTGTAAATTAAATATTTATGCGAAGAGTCAAAAATGCGCTTTAAAAGCTCGGCGCTGTGTGAATTTGAACTCTGTCCGTCGGAATGCGAGGTGGTTGATGATGTGACGCTGCTACCAAAACTGATAAATTGTGAGATGATAAACTCAGTTTAACCTTATAACAGCTCGGCCAGTGCAGTTGATTTAAAAATGTTAAGTGTGTTAATTTAATTGTAAATGTATTTTAATTCAGAATTATTTCAAAACGAAAGTGCAATTTTTCATTTAAATTGGCATCGAAGCGATTTATTTTTATTTTACAAAACCCAACGAGACTTACAAAAAGCTGAGGTACTGACGTTGAATCGAACTCGCTCTCTAGTGCTCCAGAGTTTGCAACAATGCCACTGGGCTATGACCAGTTGGGTCTGTATGAAGGAAAAACAATGTAAGAACAAGACTTGAAAGAAAGTTTAGTTACTAAACAAATGTTCTGTTAACATATGTGGAATTGTATTCTTTGTTCGCACTTCCCGTTATACACTTTCACTAATGAGGAACGTGATAAAAGAGAAATATATGAATATGAAATATGTCAATAAGAATAAATTAAATGCCCTTTATGGGGTTGTACAAGGTATAGATTCAACAGAAAACCGGGTCGACCCCTCAGAGTTTTGCTGTTGACGCGAGTTGGAGAACGACGCGACGTTACGTGACCTTGTTTTCTATTGGATCCTCACAGGGAGAAGAAGGGTAATATTTGTTATGCGAAGAAAGACAGAAAGCACTCACGTTAGCACCGCACACAAGATCAGTACAACGGCATAGTGTGGAGACACTCACGTATAAATAATAAAATTGAATATGGTTTGGAATTATACAAAAATTAATTTCATTTAAATGAATCCGACGGGAGCTACTACACGCACGTTTGACAGCTTGACTTAAAAGTGATTAGAGTGGTTTCGGACATAACGGGCCAAGACCTATTGCTGTGATACAAATATTTCGGTTTTGTAGGGGAGTAAGGGGTTTTTTGGCCATAGTTTGGCAAAAAATGCCTTTACGGTGCTTTCGATTATTGAAAGTAGTCGGGGAGCACAGTAATGATATTTTAAGGACGAAAAAATTTATGAGAGGGAACATTGGGCAAAACGTCATTTTCCCAAAAAAAATGTTTGGCCTATCATGAATTCAGCGACCTTTCTGAGTAGTTTTGGACAAAATTTCCATACAAGTCTGGGAAAAAAACAGCCTAGTTTCGAAGATACGGCAAAATGATATCCGCCGGAATACCGTCCGGAAAAATTGAAAGTAGCTCTAATAGTGCTAAGTAAGAAAAGGTTCAGATCCTTTTTGGTTCGATAGTTGGCTTCTCCGGCTGTGCATTTTGCCGTACGTTCGAAACTAGGCCGCCTTTTCCCACACTTGTATGGAAATTTTGCTCGAAACAACTCAGAAAGGTCCCCGAATTCGTGCTAGACCAAAATTTTTTTTTTGCGAAAATTGTACATGTTTTGCCCCATGCTTGCAATTTGTTACCGTAATCGATTCACAACGCGTCACAACCCTTAATCCCCGGCTGGGATGCAAGGGCGGCAGCTTCGGGCGGCTTTTGCTCGCGTGGAGCGCCACTCGCTTCGGATCCGAGAACTGCCCCACAGCCGTCGCTCTGAAGCGAGAAGGAAGCGACAGATATGTTTCTAACACTTAAAATCGCACCAATATACTACGTGCCAACAACAAAAGCGGTATAGTAATTAATATCTGAACTTCATCTATTTTCACCGAGAATTCGCAAAAATAACACTCTTTAACACAATTCGAAAGCTCTTAAGCTCTAGATACTTTGATATTTCGACCGCGCCTACACTTAATATCAATTCACACATGCACTTAAAAATCTATGAATAAAAATACAATATCTATAAAAACTGACTAATCCTGATACTCCCGCGCTGGGGCCCTTCGTTGATTCGCTCGACTTCGTTCGCCAACTCGAGATACTCCGCAACCAATTAACTTAGATAATTCGCTGCTATCACTCCGTCGCCAATACTCGACTATTTAATCCAACTAGGAGTTAACAATCTTCAAAACCGCTACAGCTTCGCCAGATTCTAACTTCCCGATTCAATCTCGACTCCAATGCAGTTAGTAACTCCAAATCCAATTTCATGTAAAAAGACAAAGTTTAAACGTAACGCTCTCGATCGCCGGTCAATCGCTTCCAAACGCTTACCCTGATCCTGACGGAATAAAAAGCCTTTCACCTTTTCCGACTCCCACTAGAGGTTCATTTTCTATCGGGACTTCCCTGGCCCGTTGAGTTCACTCAGCCGATCTTCATTTCACTCAATTGAGTTTTTCTCCTTCCACACAATCCACCGTCCACTTTGGGACATCAATACTCTGACTCAATTGTCAGTTGTCAGATGACGTTTCGGCTGTTTTGAAACAATTTGTATGGGCAGGATCTGATGGAGCTCCCGGATATTCTACCTTCAATCCCAGGTAAGCGACTTCTTTTATGTTACTGCATGTATCCCATAATTACTCGGAGAGGATATAACATCGCGATCCCCACATTGTTCATCCATCCGACCGCGTTCAGATGGTAATTCGAAACTGCAGTGGATTTGGGTCGCTTTGTTTACGTGCGGGGTTTGTGTCAATGTTTCGGCTGACGGCAAATTCCTTTCGCGTTTTGCGATTGCCCTCCGTATTGCGCGCGAATTTCCACGTTCACATCGTTGACTGCCTCGGGGCTCATCAATCAGCCGCTTCGCTCGGCTTCCAGTCATATATAGGCCAGATATTGGCCTAGGTCAGGGATCGTCGATATACGCGAATTGACCCATGCGTTGCACTGTATGCGTGTGTGTGTAGATCAATCGCCGATACAGTCATTTGTGCTACAGTCATTTAGTTTGTGCGTATAATTTCCATCATCTAATTCTCGCACTTGTCGTTCCGGGTTCTAGATACATTAATTTTCCGATTTTGCCGCAAATTGGTGCGCGTTGCCGACGATCGTGTGTTATTAGTCTGCCCAGACGGATTGGGGTTTTCGAATGTATATCCCTTCGATCTTCTGACGTGTTGCTCGAATGCTTGTTGTCTTGAGGTTGATCATCTAACTATCATGTCTAACGCTTAACTTAACTAGCTTAGAAATAACTATAACGTAGCGTCCGGTGATTGATTAACTGCGGTCATGACCCAATCTCCATCGTTCTCTCATGCAGGGAACCATGGAGATAATTTTTTTTTTTTTTTAAGATAACATTAAGCAAAAGTCCGCGATCCGTGACACCCCCCTCGCTTCAGAGAATTTCATTGAAATTCTCGGTAATTTTCTTTCCGATTTACCGCGATTACTGACACTAATTGGGAATCCGACACCCGACCTTCTGTTCTTCCCGCGTCTGTTCTTTAACCTCGGTCACGCACCGTTCATAAAATTTTAATATCTCCCGGGCACTTGAATTCTGATTCTATTTCCACCTAATCACCCCATACTCATTCTCGCGTCGACACACAGAAATACTCCTTCCACACAGGCCCTATTTTTCCTACATTAATTTTCCCTGAATATTTACGTGTTGCGTGTTTTAGTTTTGGACTGGTGTTGGCGTCCGTTCGTTTGTTATCTGTTCTCCTAATGCAAACTGATCTCGATTTTAGGAACCTGCCCGACTCTTCATGCGTGCCCAACAGGAATGAAAAGGAAGAACAATGAGAACTAAAAAAAAGAACGCTAAAGAGCGCTAAAAGAACGCTGTTACAAACAATGCACTCTCTATATATCTCCAGTGCAAATCAAAGTACATATAACCGGATGTTGCGGCTCGGAATTTGCGCCCGCCTTAAGGTATTAGACCCCTCTATTTTTTATATCTACCTATAGCAACGCGTCGTTCTAGCCCCTTCGATCCTTACAACAACCCGATACTGGGCTTTCTTTTAACTAACCTTTTACCATATGTATTCCCTTACTACTAACTAACCCTTCACCGTATATTTCCCATAATATTTTACTAACCCACCACCGAACTGCTCTAACAACCGTTATACATGTAGTAACATAAAAGAAGTCGCTTACCTGGGATTGAAGGTAGAATATCCGGGAGCTCCATCAGATCCTGCCCATACAAATTGTTTCAAAACAGCCGAAACGTCATCTGACAACTGACAATTGAGTCAGAGTATTGATGTCCCAAAGTGGACGGTGGATTGTGTGGAAGGAGAAAAACTCAATTGAGTGAAATGAAGATCGGCTGAGTGAACTCAACGGGCCAGGGAAGTCCCGATAGAAAATGAACCTCTAGTGGGAGTCGGAAAAGGTGAAAGGTTTTCTATTAAAGGTGAAAGGTTTTCGTTATATTTAAACTTTGTCTTTTTACATGAATTTGGATTTGGAGTTACTAACTGCATTGGAGTCGAGATTGAATCGGGAAGTTAGAATCTGGCGAAGCTGTAGCGGTTCTGAAGATTGTTAACTCCTAGTTGGATTACATAGTCGAGTATTGGCGAAAGAATTGGCGACGGAGTGATAGCAGCGAATTATCTAAGTAAATTGGTGGCGGAGCATCTCGAGTTGGCGAACGAAGTCGAGCGAATCAACGAAGGGCCCCAGCGCGGGAGTATCAGGGTTAGTCAGTTTTTATAGATATTGTATTTTTATTCATAGATTTTTAAGTGCATCTGTGAATTGATATTAAGTGTAGGCGCGGTCGAAATATCAAAGTATCTAGAGTTTAAGAGCTTTCGAATTGTGTTAAAGAGTGTTATTTTTGCGAATTCTCGGTGAAAATAGATGAAGTTCAGATATTAATTACTATACCGCTTTTGTTGTTGGCACGTAGTATATTGGTGCGATTTTAAGTGTTAGAAACATATCTATCGCTTCCTTCTCGCTTCAGAGCGACGGCTGTGGGGCAAATCTCGGATCCGAAGCGAGTGGCGCTCCACGCGAGCAAAAGCCGCCCGAAGCTGCCGCCCTTGCATCCCAGCCGGGGATTAAGGGTTGTGACGCGTTGTGTATCGATTACGGTAACAAATTACGGCTGTGGGGCAGTTCTCGGATCCGAAGCGAGTGGCGCCCACCCACGACTTTATCTCCACGCGAGCAAAAGCCGCCCGAAGCTGCCGCCCTTGCATCCCAGCCGGGGATTAAGGGTTGTGACGCGTTGTGAATCGATAACGGTAACAAATTCAGGGACCTTTCTGAGTAGTTTTGGACGAAATTTCAATACAAGTCTGGGAAAAAACAGCCTAGTTTCGAAGATACGGCAAATTGATATCCGCCGGAATACCGTCCGGAAAAATTGAAAGTAGCTCTAAAAGTGCTAAGTAAGAAAAGGTTCAGATCCTTTTTGGTTCGATAGTTGGCTTCTCCGGCTGTGCATTTTGCCGTATCTTCGAAACTAGGCCACCTTTTCCCACACTTGTATGGAAATTTCGCTCGAAACAACTCAGAAAGGTCCCCGAATTCGTGCTAGACCAAAATTTTTTTTTTGCGAAAATTGGACATTTTTTGCCCCATGCTTGATATCAACAATTTTTTTCGTCCTTAAAATACCACCATTGCACTCCCCGACCACTTTCAATAATTGAAAGCGCCGTAAAGGCAGTTTTTGCCAGACTATGGCCAAAAAACCCCTTACTCGCCTACAAAACCGAAACATTTGTGTCACAGCAATAGGTCTTGGCCCGTTATGTCCGAAACCACTCTAATCAAAAATTGGCCGATTTCAGCTACTTTTGCCCCAAAAACTCTTTTAATATTTGAATATTTAAAAACATAGCACTACCTAGCATAAACCTTCTATCTGCAGCAGATCATTTTATCGCTATCGTTTTATCGTTGCATGTTACGACAAAACGTTTCTATCTGCTCAAAACCTATTTTCCACAAATATTTTCAACGTGAAAGCATTTCTTTCAGATTTAAAGCAAATAAACGTATTTGTATCTGTGTTTAAACTTGAAGACGTCCGCAGCATTTAGAAAAACACAAATCATCGCTCGTGTACTCAAAATTAAAACTTTCACCCAGAAAATATACGAATAACAAATCTTATCTGCCTTTTTCGTCCCCTAATTATCTCATTCATCAGCTAATGCATTCAACAGCTAATGCTTTCGAAACCGCAAAATGTGTACACATTCTGCAATGCAAACAACGCTTTGTTATCGAAACACATCATATTAATGGGCAAAATCAACGCCACTCGTACAGCATTCGTTCCCGTGAAGTATGCCGGCAGTGTCAATGTGTCGGCACTGTGTCATTGTGTCGGCCCTGTGTCAGTGTGTCGGCAGTGTCAGTGTGTCGGCAGTGTCAGTGTGCCGGCAGTGTCAGTGTGTCGCAACTGTGTTCGCGTGTCGGCACTGTGTCAGTGTGCCGGCACTGTGTCAGTGTGTCATTGTGTCAGTGTGCTGCCGACACACTTATAAAGTGCCGTACTCGCACAGCACACCGAAGTGTGCTAGCACACTGTGCTAAGAACGCACAGGTGCTGCCCATCACTACAAGCACATCAGTGTGGAGTGTGCCTGCCAGTACAAGTGTGCCGGCAGTGTCAGTGTGTCGGCAGTGTCAGTGCGTCGGCACTGTGTCAGTGTGTCGGCACTGTGTCAGTGTGCGGTACTGTGTCAGTGTGTCGGCCCTGTGTCAGTGTGTCGGCAGTGTCAGTGTGTCGGCAGTGTCAGTGTGTCGGCACTGTGTCAGTGTGTCGGCACTGTGTCAGTGTTTCGGCGCTGTGTCAGTGTGTCGGCACTGTGTCAGTGTGTCAGTGTGCTGCCGACACACTTTTAAAGTGCCGCACTCGCACAGCACACCAAAGTGTGCTAGCACACTGTGCTTAGCACGCACAGGTGCTGCTCATCACTAGTACCAAGGCTCAGAAGATCCACACTACGAATTAGGAAACTTAACGCCCGTCTTAGATTGTGGCGTTGTCAACTGCAATGTGCCTCGTTAACGAATGTCCCTGCGGGAGATGTTCGACCATACGCACAGGTTTTATTATTCGGCCAACCAACATCAGGGCAAATCGACACAGAATCAACTGTGAGTGTGATGGCGGCTGACTTAGCGAAGTCTTTCCTCGAAGGAAGTTCGTTTCTTTAGAAAAGGGCTTCCTTTGGGTTGAAAACGGCAGACGGCACAAAACACCAAGCTGTTGGGCACGTGTCAGCTGGTATCACATTCAGAGGTCTCACTAAAAAGTTCACTAAAAGTTCAACTCTCAGTCAAAATCTATATTTGGGAGTGGACTTTGTCCGTACTTTTGCCTTAACAAATACATTCACTATCAAGCCTTGATACTCTATCTGACAATTCTCATTCTCTAACACCTGAACAGTGTCGAAGACTTAAAGCAGTGGTGGCTTGTTTTCCATCATTCGCTGTGGAGGGATTGGGAAAAACAACTCTCATAAAGCATGACATCGATACGGGTATCCAGAAGCCAATTAAACAACGACATTTCTCTGTGTCACCTGCTGTTGAGAAACTTCTATATAAGAAAGTGGATCGCACGTTGTCATTGGGAGTAATAGAGGAATCTAAAAGCGCTTGGTCTTTGCCTGTAACCCTTGTGGTTAAATCATCAAAGGTGCGCGTATGTTTGGATGCTCGGAAGGTCAACTCTGTCACGGTGAAGGACGCCTATCCTCTTCCAATGATAGATGGAATTTTGAGTAGGCTTCCGAAGGCCACGTTTATCACTAGCCTTGATCTAAAGGATGCTTTTTGGCAAATTCCTTTGGCAGAAAACGCTAAGGAGAAGACTGCCTTCACCGTGCCAGGTCGTCTACTGTACCATTTTGTCGTGATGCCGTTTGGGTTATGTAATGCACCCCAAACGATGTCTCGACTGATGGATGTAGTAATTCCGGCTCATCTTAGGCATCGGGTGTTTGTATATTTGGATGGTTTGTTGATTATCACTGAAGGCTTTGATGAACACCTTAAAGTGCTTCATGAGGTTGCTTACCAATTGCGACAAGCAGGTCTCACTATTAACGTCGAAAAAAGTGAATTCCTACTCAAAGAGGTTAAATACTTGGACCATATAGTTGGCAGCGGCACAATCAAGACAGACCCTGACAAAGTGAAGTCAATTTTGGAATTTCCTCTTCCTAACATAACCAAACAATTGCGAAGATTTCTTGGAGTGTGTGGGTGATTTCGACGATTCGTCAGAGAATACGCGTCATTGTCCACTCCGTTGACTGACATGCTCTCAAAAAGGAGTGAATTTGTGTGGAATGATGAGAGGCTAAGTGCTCTCAATCAGTTGAAACAGAGCCTCGCTTCTGCTCCAGTCTTGCATAGCCCGGACTGTACAAAACCATTCTCCATTCAGTGGGACGCAAGTCAACATGGAGTTGGGTCGGTGCTAGTGCAAAGGACTAAAGAAGGAGATGAAGCACCAGTTGCATATATGTCACACAAATTGAACCCTGCTCAACGAAATTATATTGTAACAGAGCAGGAATGTTGGGCTGCGTTGTTGGCAATAAAAAAGTTCAGAGCATATGTGGAAGGTCACGAGTTCGAAGTCGTTACTGACCATGCGTCTTTAAAATGGCTGATGAACCAGCCAGATCTGCATGGCAGATTAGCTCGATGGGCTTTGAAGCTTCAAGGCTTCAACTTTACCATCATCCATCTGAAAGGAAGCCAAAACATAGTGCCTGACTCTTTGTCACGCGTGTTCTGTGTCGATTTGTTGAACCCATCCGACACAAACGACACTCCAATAATAATAGATTTGGAATCTCAATATTTTGGAAGTGATTCATACAAAGACTTAATTACCAAAATAGAAGCTGATCAAAATCTATGGCCTGACCTAAAAGTCATGGACGGATTCGTTTACAAACGAAATGAGTATGCGACCGGTAACGAACTTGAGGATCAATTGGCATAGAAGTTGTGGGTACCGGCAGAATTGATGAATGACTTGGTGAAAAAAACCCACGAACCTCCCTTGAGTGCTCATGGAGGAATAGCTAAAACCCTTAACCGCTTGCGGCAGTGGTTTTACTGGCCCAAAATGGCGTCACAGGTTGAAGATTATATAGGATCGTGTGAAATTTGCAAAACCACCAAGGCACCTTCACATACCGTTCGACCGCCAATGATATCAAAGTCCGTTCCCGAGCGCATATTCCAGCGTTTGTATGTGGACATTATAGGTCCGTATCCGAGATCCAAAGCTGGTAACATAGGAGTACTTGTAATTTTGGATCACTTATCATGATTTCCGTTTGTTGAACCTTTGCGCAAGTTTACTGCGAAAGCTGTTGTGAAAAATGCGTCTTTTACTTGGTTGGAGTTCCGGTTACGGACAATGGAGTTCAGTTTCGTTCAAATGAATTTAAAAATCTTTTGACACCGTTTTGTATTACTCATACTTTAACTGCGGTTTATTCACCACAAGCTTATGCACCGGAGCGCCTCAATCGTTCTCTTATTGCAGCCCTCCGCGCGTATGTTCATCCTTCCCAAAATAACAGGGATGAGAAACTGTCTGATGTAGTGTGTGCACTTTGTTCGTCACATCATAGCACTACTAATACCTCTCCTGATTTTGCTCTCTTCGATCAACATATGATTACGAATTGCAAGATTTATGATCTTTTACGAAATATTCGAAGGCTAGACGACCCTTCTGGTTTGCCTGAACGTCATGATTACCTTGATATCATTCGTCAAAAAATGCGGCAACGCACACTAAAGGCTCAGGAACGAAACGTTAAAGGATATAATCTTCGCTCCCGGCATATTTCATATCAGCCCGAATATATTGTATTTCGTCGAAGCTTTCGACACAGTGATGCGGCTGCTCACTACAATGCAAAACAGGATCATAAGTTTATTCAAAGTAATATACTGAAGAAAATTGGTGGAGCCTATTATCAATTGTTTGATATGAACGGTCGCACCGTAGGTGTTTTTCACGCTAAGGATATTACTCAATAGTATCACTATCCTAGGAAACCATCATTCTTTAACTTCAAAAGCACTAACCTAATCCCACTGCGTTATCACTTTCTTAAACACCCCTTGAGACCTATAGACCTTTTACTGTGTAAGGCTATTTAAACCTGACCTTAATTTCTTGGACATTTACGTCTTGGTTGTACTTAACTAAACTACTTTCGGGTCCCTGCAAGGATAACACCTATTCTACGTTTTGAATGTTTACTTTTACTGTGAGATCCGTGGACTTTTTGGAACTGTCACCACTTGTTTTTCTGGTTCTGTTTGAAGAGGTGAACCTACTTTTTCTTCGATTTCTATCGATTGTCATTACTATTTCATCAGTAAAGGATTTTTCTATATTTACCTGTCCGTTTTGCTTACGATTTGGGATCTCTAGGCCGTACTTAAAATAGCTTTCATTAATCATCACTGGGAAATCACCTCTCGTTCTCGACTACTTATTAGTTCCTACAATAGCTATTCGTCGATCCATTAATGAATCGGGCAGCCATTTTTTTCTTACCTGTCGAATTACCTCAATTTTAGCCTCTCATCAGGGCGTTGCACTTTCAGGTTGAACATACCTTTCCTTATATTAATTATTGGTCATTCTTGGTTCTATTTATAGACCATTCCCTTTTGTCTGCTCTAAATATCTTTAAAACAGCACAATTTCACCCAAAATCTTTGATAAACTTATAGTACTCGATTAAACTTCCACATTAAGTGATAAACTACGAAACTATCGCTTGTGTATAATCACCGTAGATAAGTAAAATTTAGATTCTGATATTTGTCAAAACTCCACAACACATATGACAAATTTTTTTGTTGCTCTGAAAAATCATTGTCTACCTGTTCAATTGTTCGCTGTGTGTTGATGCTCGGAGCATTCACTTACCTAAGGATGTCCTTGCTACCTGATAAGGGAAACTAGTGGACATCACTTAAACTATAATAGCTACAATACCAATTCTACATCTGCAACAGCAAGTGTTGTAAATTATATTCACTGTCACATTCCATAGCTAACTCTCGAGGATGTATGTCCTGGGATTAATTCTGTTTTTTTTTGTGAATCGAGTTTTTTTCGATTCTGCCTCCTTCACCTTTCTCGTGACTACGTCATTAGACGCCACAGCCCCTGACCTTCCGATGTGGGAGCCCCGGTGCGTACAGAGGAGACATGGAGGAACCAAGAGCTTCCACTACGGACCCCGGCTGAAAGGGTAGTCATCACTGGAACCTCATTCAGGACGGAGGAGCAATCTGGCTGTCCTGTACCCTGGTTAGCATCCCACGAGGTGTTGTGCGCACGCACTTACGCATGGGCGTGCATTCGTACGCGGATGCGTCAGTGTGGAGCGTACGTTGGTCCTGACGCTGGGAAAAAGTAGGATGCGGTCCTCCACGTGGTATGGCCGGCACTCCCCAAAACCCACTAATTTCATTTACCTTGAGGTTCCCGGACATGCATTCTTTGAGAAAATTTGATCCATCCTTCACTCGTTAATCACTTGGCCCCTCTTTAAACACCTGCTTACTTCAATCACTTGATCCACTTGATCACCTATTCACTTGTATCAATTTATCAACTGTACATTCCGATCATTTTGATCACTTGTTACTTGCCTTGGCGCAGATTTTTACGTTGTCCCACACAAATTGGCGAAGCCCAGTTCATCCACTGATGATCTTGGTTGTAAAGCACTCAAGGACCCATTCACCGGGATTCCAACATTTTTCTTCACTCTTGTGAAGTTTACTACTGATGCTAGTGTTTAAAATTTCATCTTCTATATCTGTAGGTTCTTGTGGAGTATATCATTCGCGACGTTTTTCCTTGTTTATCTGGATTGTCTTCGTCATTATCATTGCAGTCTGATCTTGCGTGATCCTCTATTTTTTCAGTATGACCAACCTTCTGGTCATCAGCATTGTAAATATTTCACATTGCGGTGAAATTTATCTTATGAACTTTCTGTATTTCCATCATTTTCGCTGTCATCAAATCTATTTCTGGCGCCACTAGTCCCATTTTTTTTTTGGGGCGTCTTTGTCATCTCGCTTATAGCGTCATTACACTTGTGGTCTATTTTCGAACATGGGGTTGAATTGTATCACAGGTCATTCTGTAGTACATTCAAGGAAGAAATTCTTCGCAGTTCACTGGACTAATGAAAGCACCTTAGGCTATAAATACTTGCAAAAACGCTCTTCACCACTGTTGGTGTGTACCTTTCTTTTGGAGGGAATTTTCCGCTTTATAGCGCTATTTGCGCGAACTTACCTTTCCACTAAATTGGCGTTTGCCTTTTTTCGCTTCTTCATACATACCTCTTTTGATGTGTAGAATTCAGCTAGTTTAAAGGCTTCTTTAAATCTGGAATTAATTTTCAGATCACTATTCTTTTTTAAACCTGATCATTTAGTAAAATTCTCTTCTTCTGGTGAATTAATCACACGAATTACTCTTGTCATTTCAGCTGTAACCACAGCATCCACCTCTTTTGTACTCCGCATCTGTTTCTTCGTCATCTCCGATGGTTCTTCGCTGACGATTCATCCTGACAATCAGGTTGCCTCTTCTCTGTTCTGCTGCTTGGTGGTCACTTTCAGCTCGTTATTTGAAACCAAACCACCGCACATAATTGATTTGTCACTCGACTCATATTGTGTGCACTCTTATTCCCATTCGTCGACCTTGCTGTTGATTGGAACTTTAATTTCGCTGCAACAATCGAGCCATGATTAAATTCATTGCCTTTTCACGATTTTCCCTCGCTAACTTTAAGAATATTAGTAAATTTGCTAGTTATTCATCTCTATAATTCCCCAACTAAATCCCTTTCTCTTAATTAAGAGACATAATCCTTATACTCTTTGGGAGGTAATTTGGGACAGAAATCCTTCAGCTCTTTTCTCTCTGTTTTCCTCGTGAAAATACCTGTGTTGTAGCATTCGCCTACCGAAATCTCCAAGGCGACTTGTGCTCGGCATGTGCATGGCCACGTGAAGAGATACCTTTAGGCACCTATGCAAATGCAATATGCATACCTACCCCGATTCGCATATGCATCTCAGCATGCATATGTACCCTTTTCCTCATATGCAAATCCCTTATGCATATATACTTTAATTCACATATGCATCTCAAAATGCATATTTACCCATATCTTAATATGCAAATCCAACATGCATAGATACCCTAATTCGCATATGCATCTCAACATGCATATGCCTCTTTAACCGTCAATATTCCATTTTCACCATAATTAATACCAAAACGCAGTTTCTGCTCAAGGATTCCTCCAAATCCAATAACAACAATGCTTTGGCATTTTCGGAGCTCATTCCCAGCCAATATTAATTACTGGCAATGAGCTCGGAACCCCGAAGTTGTTGTTGTTGAATTTGGAGGAAATTTCGAGCCACCGCGACTCAAAATGTTCACAACGACGACTTTTTTGTTGCCCGGCATGAAAATGCGCCAACAACAACTATAGATCCAATGCTCGCACCCCAACCAAAGAATGTCACTAATGCTGAACGTGGGAAAACGTTCATGCAATCAAGCAATAAATTTCCGAGCAAATTCTTGGAACCTGGACGAAATGAAACCGTCAGAAAATTGCTTGGCTGGGGAGAGATGAGGAGTTGCGTTAGTGAAGTCGATGTGAGCGCTCGATCAAGCGAGTCATGGATCATTTTCTTATTTGAAGAAAGGAATTGATATTTTGGTTAATCTGAACGAGGATCGTGAACAACGCGAGTTCATGAAAAAAGATTTTTCTGCATGCGACTGTGATTGTCCGGGAGTAATTGAAATTGTGCTAATTCGTTGTAATAAACGTTATTCGAACCGTCTGATTAAGCGAATTGTTATTTTTCGGAAAGGCGGACAGTACGGAGGATTATCGGAAAATTCAAAGATAAGCTGAAATCGGAGTCTTAGTAACACGCGCTCGAGTTGGTCGCATGGAGTTTTCCGATAAACGTGTTTAAGGAAACGGTTCTGTGTTCATGTGGATATTGAGGTGCAAAGTTGGTGGAAAAAGAATTCGAACGAATTTTGAGTGGGAGAAAATAAAATTCGACCGGAGATTTGTCATTTGAATATCAATGAAAAGTGTTTGATATAGTTTTGTTAGCAGCACACTGCGAAATCCGAGACCACCTTTTCGCGAAAAAATTTTGTTCTTAGGCTGACGTTCGGTAGTGACGATCGTTCGATACAAGTTTATTGGAGAATCGTGTTCCAAAAGGATTCGTTCTTAAGAAGTTGACGCGTACTAGATCGCTCGCGAGATCGGCGCATTTGAGGTTTGAAAGGTTGTAATAGTCTTGCTGCGGAAACGCAGAGAGCAATTAATGTCACCGGCGAGGCGTTTTTACTAATGTTCGAAAAAGAACATTAGTATTAAAATCACTTTGGTCAAAAATTCATATTTCTATATATATATATATATATCATCAAAAAATTTCAGTGAAAAAATCTCAGGAACGCGCCATCCGATTGAGTTGAAATTTTCAGGACACATTGGTGTATATGCAGAATAGTGCCAGGTCTCACAAAAAGTTAATAATCTTTAACCCTTTGGTGCCGGCGGCCATTTTAGTGATAGTTTTAATATACCTATTATTCCGTACACAAATAAGTTTTGCAAAAATAAAGTTGACGAAATAAATTTTGAACGTGTTTTACATGTGAATCGGATAATGTTTTGGAATTATTTAACCCCATGTGTGCGCTGGGTGCCTAAAAACAGAACGGAAAAACTTGAAAATTTTTAAATTGCTATTACTTTTTACAGAGTTATTCAATCATTACGAAATTTTCAGGACATTTTGGAATTATTTAGTTGTAGATTTGTGTAGCTTCTGATGAGCGTGCTGGCAACCCTCTAGCTAAAACAGGCACTGAAAGTGAAAACCTCCAAATCATCGTCTCTCTTGAAAAACTGCCGTTTATTCAAAAAAAAGCCACTCATATGTAAAACTTGTGCTTTGTTTACATAAACAAAAAAAAAAAATTTTATATGGTATAACGGGCACGCCTGGTAACCCTTGCCCAATTTACCTATATTTTTAGCATCAAAAACTTCTGTTCACGGAAACTCACGATCCAATGAGCAGAATTAATTAAAATTTGCAGAATGTATTGGTCCTATATAGGACCAGGTCTGATAGAAGTGATTTTGAAATGCGGGTAATTTTGTGCCAGTGGTGCCATCTTGAAAAATCACTAAAAGAGATAACTGCTTTTAGCCCTATAAATTCTGATTGAATCGTTCGATTTTGACGAAATTCACACAATAGCTGAACCTTATTTAATAACACGTTTGGTAGAAATTTGGTTGAGAAATTCGGTTGGAACTGCCAGCTATGATAATTTTGGTGTCTTAAATTTGAAAAAATAAAAATTTGGAAGTGAAAACATTAAACCATCGAATTTCCAAAAACTGTCCGTTTCTTACAATAAAACCAATCTGTATACAAATCTTATGGTTTATCTACACGTTCAAAGTAAAACTTTGAAAATTTCATGTCGGGCAAGAACGGTAACCCTTTCCCAGTCAACCTATATTTTTAGCATCAAAAACTTCTGTTCACGGGAACTCACGAATCAATAATCAGATACCATTGAAATTTACAGAATGCATTGAACTTAAGTAGGACCAGGTCTGATAGAAGCGATTTTGAATTATGGGCAACTCTGTGCCAGTGGTGCCATCTTGAAAAATTACACAGAAAAAAAACTGCTTTTTGCCCTATGAAATTTGAATAAGTAACCAGATTTTCATGAAATTGACACAGTAGCTGAACCTTACTCTAAACTCTGTTTGATAGAAGTTTGGTTGAAAAATTCGATTGGTGCTGCCAGCTATGGTAATTTTTGTGTCTTTGGTTTTGAAAATTCGCTCAGGAAAATAAAGTTTTTTGCCCTATAACTTCCAGTGCAGTCATGAAATCAATACGAATTTCATACAATTAATGGAACCTACTATGAACATTATTCAGGCCAAATTTGGTTGAAAAGCCACGATAGGGTTGCCAGCTATTGTTGGTTTTGTGTTTGTTTGCAATATCTTTATTAAGCGGTTTTATCGTAGAATTTTCAATTGGTAATGATATTGTAGTGACAATAAACAGCAAATATTAAGCTTTCCATTATTTGAAAAAACTCTCTGCAGGTAATCCTAAATTTCTTTATACTCCTATAACTTCGAATGTAATATAACAACGTGAAGCAGATGTGATATATTTTTGGCTTTGATACTGGCGAAAGGTTGCCAGCACTAGTCGGTTGTGCTACTTTTGTATCAATAAATGCTTACAGTTAGTATTCATACCGGAAACATTTACAATGAAAATAAATAACCAATGTTTCAATTCCCAAAGTTCTGCAAATTTTTCGGATCGCAGCCCCAAACACCAACTTCAGTTACAGTGCTGCAGTCACTGAACATTTTCTTCATTGATGTTATATGAGATGCTGCTTTCGAAATTTGGTGAAATAAGCAACTGATAACGAATATAATTAACCCGTGTTTTGCTCTCATAAACGTTGAAATTCATGCCAGTGGTAATATCTGAAACCTTCCACCATATGAGTTATAATGCATTCTTGAGACCAAAGTAGAACGTGGCGTTTGAAACAGTTTGGCCGTGATAAGCAGCTCATGTGGTGGATTATGCACTCAAAACCTGCACGATTCTTCTACTGTTCTTCGAACATTAGTGTTTCTAGCGGTTCAGGTGCGCTAGAGTTTTTTTTTATTCAATTTATATATTATATTCAAAATTCAATTTTTTTTATTATTTATTAAGTATTCAGAAAATGCATTATATTTCATGCAATGATAATGTGTATTGTTAAAAATTAAAAAAATAATAAAACTGAAATTAATTGTAATTTCTGTCCATCTATTTGTCTTCATTTGTGTGTTTTCGTAACTCTTTGAGCTTATTTCATACAATTATTTCTACAAAGTGGCGTAAAAGTTTTTGCTCTTTGATATGAAAAACTCGAGTCAAAACGAGTCAAACTGAAAGTAAATAGCTTTAGTTGAAGCGAAGTTAAGTAATATTTCGTGGACGTGAATCTCTTTTGGAATTCCTCAGTTGGGCTGTGGTGTTTTTCAGCTCGAAAGATCAGATAGTGGTCCATAGAATTACTATGTCTTGTGCTTGGTTGTTTCGCAGTGGCCCGCGTCACCTTTGGTTAATGGTTTGGGATGAATTGTCTGGTGTACTGTAGCGTTGAACGTTGACGGAATGTTAGGAATGCGGCGTCGATTAATGCGAAGTGGGGCGCAAACACTTGGCAAGATATCTATTGCTTGAATACCAGGGTCAGGTTGATCGGCAAACGGCTGTATTACGGGTAAAGTGCAGCTGAGCTAAACATAACTAAGGTACCAGCTGTGATAAAGGAAGCATCAGGCACAGTAAGTTACTACAATGAACATTTATCCTTTCGGAACGGGCAGGGATGAACCCAAACAACATAGTGCACTGATATCTACTTTTGATGGGGTAAGTTAGCACACTTATTTTTACTCCTAAAAGCTAACTTGAGTAGCTAGTATACATGATGCGTGTACTCGCGTTTTGGGGGGAAATGGGTGGAGTTGTGGGAGGTTCTATACAAGACGGGAAACTTTTTGTTGATCAATAAATAATAAAGTTTTTTTCTTCGGAAATAAGAAGTACGAAAGGAGAAAAAAAGAAATAGTAATGAAACATTCATGAGCGTTAACTCAGTCGGTGAAAATAAACGCATCCTGCAGACCTGGACATGTCAAACGCATCACTTCTAAGACAACGACGGCGTGTTGAGAAGAAGATTTCATTTAGAATTACATACTCTTAAATGATATATAACCTTTTGGGTATTCGTTAGACATTAAATTCAACTTTGGATGATGTAAATCCAGCAGTAAAATGAATAGCATGGGAAGTTACTATAGGGAATACGCGATGCTTACGGAAATTAGTATATAACTTGTATTGTGAGTTTATTTCACTCGCCACACTCGGTAATAATTTGTACATTGCTAATATACTGTTAGTTTTTTCTACTTCACAAATAATGAAATAAAATACATCTGGACATAAAACAAATAATAACAGAAATTATGATTAAAATTTCCCTCAATTTTCGTTGAATAAACAAAAACATTAGACTTACTTACTAAAACTTGTGAGTATAGAGGTGATGCAAACAAGCAATGAATGCTAGCGACAAGGGAATTTGCAGGAAAAAGCATGTAGAGAAATAGAAATATTATAGAAATATTATGCAGGAAAAAGCATGTAGAGAGAAATAATTTGGTTAT
The DNA here is from genome assembly GCA_963978885.1 of Nemotelus pantherinus. Taxonomy (NCBI): domain Eukaryota; kingdom Metazoa; phylum Arthropoda; class Insecta; order Diptera; family Stratiomyidae; genus Nemotelus; species Nemotelus pantherinus. Next base: position 103,154,032 of record OZ022264.1, on the reverse strand, counting down.
TTTAAATTCATCAAATCCATGGATAGGTTCTTGTTCGTGGATTAAAGTTTAAAATTATTAAAAAAAAAAAAAAAAAAACAAATTGCATACTCTTTGTCTGTGTGTGTAAGTTAAAGGCATGCATTTGATAATCTTGCATGGCTTTATAATTTATTTGTATTTACAGAAATGTTTTTCCATTGCAATTTTTTTCACGTATTTGTGGTTATACGCAACGAAATTTGTTCGTTTTCATTTAAAACTAAAGAAACATTAATGTTTCATATTGTTGAATAAAGCAAAAAAAAATATAGAAGAAATGAAGATATCTATAAATAGCACGAACACAAATTAATGAATGTAAAAGGCCTTAATTATAAAAGTAAACAAAAACTAGAATGTTGACAGGATTAATCAATAATTGAGAAAAGAAAAATTAAATAAATAAGATTATGTGGTAAAACTAAAACATGTGGTCTTGTAAATGGGCCTCGACCCGATGAGAACTTGTTAAGAGGATTCTGATGGCGTAATGGTCTGGCTGGACTAAAATTTTATTGGAGTGGTATTTCGACGAATTTTAATGTCGAATTCAGTGGGTGGCGTAACCCCACCTATATCAGGGGTAAAGGCCCCAATGATATCAGGGGCCTGAGGTTGTGTGCCTTGCCTCGGGTCCCTACAAGATTAGGGCAATTTTTTTTCCCTCGTAATTTAACGTAACGTTTTTCAGGTTCCCTTACGTGTGTTGACATGTCTCGGCTGAGTCTGGAATCTGCTCATGTCTGAAAGTTTTGTATGGTAGTTCTTTACGAACTTAGGCCTTAAATCCCTTTTGTAAATTTGCACTTTGCGGTTACTACTTTATATGACGGATGAAATACAAGTAGCAGTCTTTTCTTTCTTGGAGCGTATCCACTCCATTTCTGTAATGACCCACCCCAGCCACGTAGAGCTAGCAAAGCGGCACACCAGCATCCGTTGGGGTTGGATAAAAAGGTGCTCCGCTATAAGCGGACTAGGGGCCTTTACGGCCAATTCTAGGGCACCCTGCTCCAGAGGCAATTAATTATTTGTTTTGCCTTCTTGATGGTTCGCCATCACCCTCTTCACTATTCCTTGTCGGTCTCACATTCATACTTCGGTAAGGATGAGGAGAGCTGACATGGAATAGTGAAAAGTTTAATCACCGTCATTCAAATCAATTTGCTACAACTTCCAAAACACTTTAATTAATCACATGCCTTCCCAAAGCATTGACTTGAATCAAAGTTACTTATGGCAGAAACCCGAAATAGATTATAAAAAACCATCCGAAACAAGTCCAGATGTTAGCGATGTTTATCAAGCTCTTCGTTCTCATACTTTGAGCACACGACGAAGAGCGGCAAAATATTAAAGATATTGATCGACACCGGTTTCAATAAAAATTATATTCAACCAGATCTTGGCAAAATTCATTAGACCATTCAAAAGCTGGAGACATTGAAATTACACACCACGCCATGATAAATCTTTTCATTTTACCCACTCTTTAGTGTTGTCATGGTACCCTTGGCAACGATTGTCTCAAAGAACTCGAAGCGATCATTCATACTGCAAGCAATTTTATCATTTTCAGAAACGGCTTACGTATTCTGATCAAACAACTCGTGTCGCAATCGTTCAACAGTATTAACTTGCGCATAGAACATCTGACTAACGACCAATCCAGTAGCCTCCTCAAAGCTTTACGAAAATACCCAAATCTCTTTTCCGAACCAGGTGAGACGCTCACTTGCACTACCTCCGTTCAAAGCGAGATTCGCACCGTCGACGAGAGTCCGGTGAACGCAAAATCCTACCCATGCCTAATGGCACTAAAGCCAGTGGTTGATAATGATATTCAGAAACTCCTCCGAGATTGTATAATCAAACCATCTAAATCACCATACAATGCTCCGGTTTGGGTCGTCCCCGAAAAAATTGATGCCTCCGGTGAAAAGAAATATCGATTAGTCATAGACTATAGAAAACTAAATTCAAACACCAAAGCGGACACATACCCTATCCCGAAAATTAACGAGATCCTTTCAAATCTAGGAAATAATAAGCTCTTTACTATAATTGATTTAAAAAACGGTTTCCACCAAATACCCCTGAAACCATCCGATACTGAAAAAAACTCTAGCGCACCTGAACCGCTAGAAACACTAATGTTCGAAGACCAGTAGAAGAATCGTGCAGGTTTCGAGTGCATATTCCACCACATGTGCTGTTTATTACGGCCAAACTGTTTCAAATGCCATGTTTTACTTTCGTCTTAAGAATGCATTATAACTCATATGGTGGAAGGTTTCAGATATTGCCACTGGCATCAATTTCAACGTTTATGAGCGCAAAACACGGGTTAATTATATTCGTTATCAGTGGCTTATTTCACATAATTTTGAAAGCAGCATCTCATATAACATCAATGAAGAAAATGCTCAGTGCCTGCAGCACTGTAACTGAAGTTGGTGTTTGGGGCTGCGATCCGAAAAATTTGCAGAA
>OZ022264.1:103106521-103149021 GCA_963978885.1 Nemotelus pantherinus | reverse complement strand
ATTTATTTTCATTGGAAATGTTTCCGGTATGAATACTAACTGTAAGCATTTATTAGGTGCGTTTTTTTGCAACCTAGCAGAGCAGGTTTACGTAGGGTTGCAAAAAAACGATCCAGAGCAGAAAATCGCATTGTTCGAAAATGTTGTTGCATTCGCTGAGCTTTTGCTTAGATTGGTTGTTAAATTAGAATAATCCATAGAAAAAACCTGAATGAAATCTTATATAGATTTTAATCGAAATCAGACATGAAACTTGCATATGAAACAATCTACAATGATATGTGTATCGAAAAACTCAAAACCAGTCAGCACACTACAAGATTTGATGTAAAATAATTGAAAATGGCAGAGTGCTATGCAAATTCATTCAATTCAAACTGCCGATTTCAGCAGTGGTACGAACCGTTTAGAACACTCTTTCTGTTATCAGCACACTCTACATGTAAACCCATAAACTACTACTGCTTAACATTTTTTGATTCAGTGACGCCACAAGTGCAGGATTTTTGTTGTTATATTCAATATGCTTAACAAAATTTGATCTGCTCGGGTGTGCAAAAAAAACGCACCTATTGATAAAAAAGTAGCACAACCGACTCGTGCTGGCAACCTTTCGCCAGTATCAAAGCCAAGAATATATCACATCTGCTTCACGTTGTTATATTACATTTAAAGTTATAGGAGTATAAAGAAATTTAGGGTTACCTGCAGCGAGTTTTTTCAAATAATCGAAAGCTTAATATTTGCTGTTTATTGTCACTACAATATCATTACCAATTGAAAATTCTACGATAAAACCGCTTAATAAAGATATTGCAAGCAAACACAAAACCAACAATAGCTGGCAACATTATCATGGCTTTTCACCCAAATTTGGCTTGAATAATGTTTATAATAGGTTCCAGTAATTGTATGAAATTCGTATTGATTTCACGACTGCACTGGAAGTTATAGGGCAAAAAGTTTTATTTTCCTGAGCGAATTTTCACAAAAAGACACAAAAATTACCATAGCTGGCAGCACCAATCCAATTTTTCAACCAAATTTCCAGAGTTTAAAGTAAGGTTCAGCTACTGTGTCAATTTCATGAAAATCTGGTAACTTATTCACATTTCATAGGGCAAAAAGCAGTTTTTTTTCTTTGTAATTTTTCAAGATGGCAGCACTGGAACAGAGTTGCCTACAATTCAAAATCGCTTCTATCAGACCTGGCCCTACTTAAGTCCAATGCATTCTGTAAATTTCAATTCTATCTGATTATTGATTCGTTAGTTCCCGTGAACAGAAGTTTTTGAAGCTAAAAATATAGGTTAACTGAGAAAGGGTTACCGTTCTTGTCCGACATGAAATTTCCAAAGTTTTACTTTGACTGTGTAGATTAAGCATAAGATTTGTATACAGATTGGTTTTATTGTAGAAACGGACATTTTTTAGGATATTCGATGGTTTGAATGTTTTCACTTCCAAATTTTTATTTTTTCAAATTTAAGACACCAAAATTATCATAGCTGGCAGCTCCAACCGAATTTTTCAACCAAATTTCTACCAAACGTGGCTTGAAGTAAGGTGCAGCTACTGTGTGAATTTCTTTAAAATCGAACGATTCAATCAGAATTTATAGGGCTAAAAGCAGTTATCTTTTTTAGTGGTTTTTCAAGATGGCACCACTGGCACAGAATCGCCCGCATTTCAAAATCACTTCTATCAGACCTGGTCCTATTTAAGACCAACACATTCTGAAAATTTCAATAAATTCTGCTCATTGGATCGTGAGTTTCCGTGAACAGAAGTTTTTGATGCTAAAAACATAGGTAACTTGGGCAAGGGTTACCAGGCGTGCCCGTTATACCATATCAAATTTTTTTTTTTGTTTATGTAAACAAAGCACAAGATTTACATATGAGTGGCGTTTTTTTTAAGAAACGGCATTTTTTCAAGAGAAACGATGATTTGGAGGTTTTAACTTTCAGTGCTTGCCCTAGCTACAGGGTTGCCAGCACAATCATTAAAACGTACATTAATCTACAACTAAATTAAACAAACATGTCCTGAAAATTTCGTAATCATGGAATAGCTCTGTCAAAAGTTATCGCAATTTAAAAATTTTCAAATTTTCCCGTTCTCATTTTAGGCACCCAGCGCACACATAGGGTTAAAAAATTCCAAAACATTATCCGATTCACATGTAAAACTTGTTCGAAATTTATGTCGTCAACTTTATTTTTGCAAAAATTATTTGTGTACGGAATAATAGGTATATTAAAAAAATCACTAAAATGGCCGCCGGCGCCAAAGGGTTAAAGATTATTAACTTTTTGTGAGACCTGGCACTATTCTGCATATACACCAATGTGTCCTGAAAATTTCAGCTCAATCGAATGGCGCGTTTCTGAGATTTTTTCACTGAAATTTTTTGATGATATATATATATATATATATATATATATATATATATATATATATATAAATATAGAAATATGAATTTTTGGCCAAAGTGATTTTAATACTAATGTTCTTCTTCGAACATTAGTAAAAACCGCTTTCTCGGTTAATAACGGGAAATACGAGTTCAAAAGACTCCCGTTTGGGTTGATGAACGCGTCCGCGACCTTTCAGCGAGCTCTCGATGACATTCTACCAGCTCTCACTGGTTTAAGATGCCTTGTCTACATAGACGATATTGTGATCTTCGACAAGACCCAAGATGAGCATCTAAAGAATATCGATATTGTCTTCAAAACATTGGAAGATGCAAATCTTAAAGTCTAAATGGATAAATGCGAGTTTTTCAGAACTTCTGTCGAATTCATTGGATTTGTGATAACCGAGAATGGTATTAAAACGGATACCAAGAAGGTGGACGTTATAGCAAAGCTAACTCCGCAAACTACGCTGAAAGAGCTCAGATCTTTCCTGGGCATAGCAGGGTGTTACCGTCGTTTTGTGCCAGACAACGCCAAGTTGGCTAATCCTCTAACGGCACTCTTGAGGGGGAAGAAGGCCGAATTTCAAAAAACTAATCAAACAAAGTAAAAATTCACGTTAATGCTCAAGCTTTAGATGCTTTTGAAAGCATCAAACGCACTCTTGTGTCAAATGACGTTTTGCTCTCCTTTCCAAATTTTCAAAAGGACTTCGATCTGACAACAGACGCATCCCAGTACGCCATAGGTGCTGTCTTAGCCCAGGAAATAAAATCCATCACCTTCCTTTCTCGTACTCTGAACAAAACAGAGGCTGACTATGCAACTAACGAGAAAGAAATGTAAGGGATCATATGGTCATTAAAAAGTCTTCGAAACTTCCTTCATATCTTCACGGATCATCAGCATTTAACATACGCCTTGAGTAACAAAAACACTAACGTGAAAATGAAGAGGTGGAAGGCAATCTAGGAAGAGTACAACTACGAACTTAAGTACAAACCAGGAAAAGCTAATGTCGTTGCTGATGCTCTTTCTTGACTATCTCAGAGAAATGACGTAAACACCATCTCAGCAAGCGTTCATAGTGATGACAGTTCTCCAGAGGACCTCATCCAGATGGTAGAAGCACTCATTAACACTTTCCGGAATCAGCAAATTCTTAAAATAGGTCAATCTACGAGCTATCAGATCGAAAAACCATTCGCAAATTATACGAAGCATACGTTTACATAGGCCCAATATACGAGAGAAAATTTGATTGGTATTTTCAAAAGATACTTGAACCCAGGTGTCATTAACGGAATCATGACGGAAGAACGAGTTATGGGCATCATTCCGGAAATCTACCCGTTATATTTCAGAAACTATAGAACTATATATTCACGCATTGAAGTTCAGAACGTCCGAAATGAAATAATTTTAACCACACAATAGAGCACATTGGAATGGCAATGAAAAAAAACTGCAAATTCTTGAGAAGTATTACTTCCCGAAAATGACTGCAAAGATTAAGGCAATCAAACAATGCGTCATCTGCAAAGAGATCAAATATGAACGGCACCCAAATAAACCTCCCTTGCAAGCCACTCCTACTTCCGAACACCCTGGTCATATCCTCCACAAAGATATTTACTCCGCAGAAAACCATCTCCTCCTAACAGCAATTGACAAGTTTTCAAATTTTGAAAGCAAGCAAGAACTCTCAAATCCCGTGCAATAGAAGATGTTGGCAGTTCTCTGCGGGATCTTTTGTTATTCTATGGTGTCCCAAAATGTGTGGTGTTGAACAGTGAAAAAAGCTTGAATTCAGCCTCAATAAATTTCATGCTAAAAAATCAGTTTAACATAAGCATCTATAATACCCCAGCCAGGGCCGGATCTTTCTCTGGAGCGAATGGAGCAGCTGCGCCGGGCGCACGTGAGAAGGGGCGCAAAGTTCATAATAACAAAAAGTTCATAACATCTTTAGTTGTTCAAAGTTCATGACATATTAAGTTCATAATAACAAAAATATCGAATTAAACAAATATTCAAAGTTCATTTTATGCAATTGGTAGTTTATATTCTTATTTATTTTATTTTTTCTTCAATGCAATCTTGGTTCTCACAGATCGTTACATGTCTTTTAAGATACAAAGCAGCTCTATTCGCATATAAATTCACTTGCCTTACAAGAGCAAAATTTACAAACACGATCGTTGTTTGGGGCACATTACACGTTCCACAAATGAATGAATTTAGATTACTTCATTCTAATTATTATCTTACTTTGCTGCATTCTCCTCTATTTGTGTTTTTTTCCACACCTTCAAACAATTCAACACAAAAATCCACAAGAGCAATTGCCCTGGCGCGAAAATCTCTATTGCTCCATTCACGACTTCATTTCGTATGAAGAAAACAAAACCATCACTACTCGCTTTATTCATTTTCGTGTATGATTTTGGTGCGGAATGAATTCATGCACCAGCGGTATCAACGTTTTTCAAGCATTACTTCGAAGTTTACTTCACTCACCTAAGTCCGTATTCCCAAATTCTCTTGATTTCACATTCTAATGCATACTGATCTACTGCTGAGTATACAGGTTGATATCGGTAATATCGGCACAGATATAATTTCTGCGCCAGTGAAAAAATACATATCAAAGTATGATTTTTCCATGGTTTTCACTTTGGGTGAACTTGTCTGTTAACATGAACAGGCTCTTGCAGATATGATAGTATATATGTATATGATAGTCTTCGCGTTTATATTTTTACAAATTTTCGAAGAAAATTAATATTAAACTCGTTTCGCCGAAAATTCATATTTCTTTATATACATATATATGGTTAGGTTAGGTTAAAGTGACTACCGGTATACAAAGGTCTGCCGTCCGACACACATAGGCACATGAGAGGCCCGTTGTGATGCCAAAGTAATTTGTGACTCTCTCCTAATCACTGAATTCGGGAAACCATCTGCTTCCCTTTACAAATCGCGTTATCCCCTTTAGATTAACCAGGGACAACTCGGTCAGGTTTGAGAGAAAGGGAGCACCAATTGCCGCCAACCTTCTCCTTGCCAACGCCGGGCACTGACACAAGAGGTGGAGGACGGACTCGTCCTCATCCTCAGAGCCACAACTCCGACAGAAATCGTTAAACTGCACTCCCAATCGTTGTGCATGCCGTCCTATGAGGCAATGGCCCGCAAGAACTCCCACTGTGCAGCGTAGAGCGCTTCGAGTCAAGCCTAAAAGCTGCCTGGTGCGATGCGCATCCATGGATACCCAGGACTGCCTTGCTATTGCACAGGATGATTCATCTGTCCAGGACCTCTTAGCATCCTCGAGATATTTTTGCCTAATGGCCAGTTTGACCGATGATATCGGAATACCTATTGAGAGGGAGCAGGAGACCTCCGGTTCCAAGCCTTGCTAGCTCATCGGCCTCACAGTTACCCTGGAAACCCCTATGTCCTGGTACCCAAATCAATTGAACCACTGAATGTCTCGACATCTCCCTTAGAGATGCACGGCATTCAGCAACAATCATGGAAACTGTACAAGGACCAGCAAGCGATTTAATAGCCGCTTGGCTATCTGTGAAATGCCAATATTAACCCCGAATATTCGATTACACAGAAGCCAGTCGACTGCCTGTAAAATAGCCGCAACCTCCGCCTGAAAGACACTACAATGGTCTGGTAGACGGAAAAGCAGCTTGAGATTCAGCTTATCTGAGTATACACTACTTCCGACTCAATTTTTTAGCTTTGAGCCGTCAGTGTACACATGGATAAGCCCACTTTCGAGGGTGACACCATCACGCCATGTCACCGTTACTCGCCGCAACGCGCTCTAGAACCCTTAACAAGGGCGGCAGTTTTCGGGCGGCTTTCGCTCGCGAAGAAAAAGGGTCGCGGGTGGGCACCACTCGCTTCTAACCCGAAACACTGCCTCGCTACCGTCGCCCTGAAGCGAGAAGAGGATGACGGCCTCTTATGTACAACACCGATTCGCTATCGATAATTACAAACCCCGCACAATTCACGATCACACACTTTATTGTATTTAAATAATAATACTACGTTGTCTTCTGACGCGTTACCATTTAATGGTAATCTTCTCAAAAATTTCTTCCTTCTTGTAAAATTCTACTAAATTTAAATCCACAATTTTAACTTACTAGCTATCTAACCTGCCGATTTCGGGTTTATTCTGGATCGCCGCGATGCATTTACTCCCGCGATGGGGCCCTTTTCGTAGATTGATCCTCGCAATCGAGTGGAAATTCAATTTCGCAAACGTCCCTCGTAACTTGTCCTCCACGTTCGATTCACACTTCGCAAAACGGCTATTTCGTTCACTGAAACTGAAATCCTCCCTTGCAGATTTTTTCCAGTACCACAAACGTTTAGTTACTACTAATGCTGCCGCTTCCAAATTCTCCAGATTACTGTTAGTGGTTATAATTTCGCCAAGTCCGCGGCCAAATATGCAAAAAGCCAAAAGAAAACAACTTATCAGACTGATTCTGCACCTGCAGCTCAAGACCTCCGTCCACTCACCCATTTCACGGCAAAAGAGACCCTCTTTCATCAATCCTGCCCACAGGAAAATTTTCCTGGCGGCAGCGGGATTTTCAAAATCCGTTTGGTGCACTCACCCGAATTTGATTTCACTCATCTGAGTGTTGGGTTTCGAATTCACCACACATCCCCAACTTGGGACGGTCTGACTTGGAACATCTCCACTGGCGTTTATCCCAGTTGACGTTTCCGAATATCAACATTCGTAAACACACAAATTCAACTTGAAATCAGGTGGTGCTCCAGGATTTCGGCATCCAATTCCAGGTAGGTGGCTAATTTGTGTTTCCAAACCCCTTATTCCGTGAGAAAACATGTGCGCGATCCTCCCGGTAACCTTTGATTTGTTCGTATTAGCTAATATTAGCTTACGGTCGTGGATTCGTCCGCCGTGTTTTTCGTGCGATGATGATTTGTGCGTGTCGAAGTTTTCGGGTGTGAATATTTCCTGACGCGTACGCTGATATCCTCCGGACCTCAGTTTTCTTTCGTGCATGTCGATCATCCTCCGCATCTCGGGTCAATTATGTTGATATTTCAACATTTACTTTCATTGCCTTTCGATCCGTGGCTTTGAATTCGGGAATTGGCAATTCGGGTATCCGCTCGGTATCCATCCATCGGTGTCGTCGACATTGACGGCTCGGCCCATACGTTGCTCTGCCTTGTCGGCTAATTTGTGCGGAACAATGCAATTCGCGATATCTCATAGATATCGCTGTGTTTTGGCCATGTCGCGATCGGGATTTCATTGTTGATAATTATGGTGATGTTGTGCGTATCATTGTTTGTCGTGACTTGGTGTTGATTGTTTTCCTATGCTTTGCTACAGATTGTTTTCATGTTCTTCGGTAGATATCCATTTGAGTTCGTGTCGCTTGGTGATTACTCGTGTTGTCTTGTTGTAACTACTTAGCTAAAACTAACAGCTAAACTAACAATCTTAACTAACAATCTAAACTATCTCATGAATTGTGGTTGTTGCCCAATCTCCATCGTTCTCTCTTTAAAAGGACGATGGAGATTTTTTACTAATGTTCGAACAAGAACATTGGTATTAAAATCATTTTGCCAAAAATGCATATTTCTATGTATATATATATAAATATATATATATATATATATATATATATATATATATATATATATATATATATATATATATATATATATATATACATATATATATATATATATATATATATATATATATATATATATATATATACATATATATATATATATATATATATATATATATATATAAATATATCATCAAAAACTTTCAGTGAAAAAATCTCAAGAACGTGCCATCCGATTGAACTGAAATTTTTAGAACACATTGGTGTATATGCAGAATAGTGCCAGATCTCAGAAAAAGTTAAAAATCTTTAACTCTTTGGCGCCGGCGGCCATTTTAGTGATATTTTTAATATACCTATTATTCCGTACACAAATAAGTTTTGCAAAAATAAAGTTAACAAAATAAATTTCGAACGTGTTTTACATGTGAATGGGATAATGTTTTGGAATTTTTTAACCCCATGTGTGCGCTGGATGCCTAAAACGAGAACGGAAAAAATTGAAAATTTTTAAATTGCGATAACTTTTGACAGAGCTATTCAGTGATTACGAAATTCAAAACATATTGGTATTATTTAGTTGTAAATTCGTGTAGCTTTTGATGAGCGTGCTGGCAACCCAGAAGCTAGGGCAAGCACTGAAAGTGAAAACCTCGAAATTATCGTCTCTCTTGAAAAAATGCCGTTTCTTCAAAAAAAAGCCACTCATATGTAAATCTCGTGCTTTTTTTACATAGACGAAAAAAAAAATTTGATATGGTATAACGGGCACACCTGGTAACCCTTGCCCAATTTACCTATGTTTTTAGCATCAAAAACTTCTGTTCACGGAAACTCACGATCCGATGAGCAGAATTAATTGAAATTTGCAGACTGTATTGGTCTTAAATAGGACCAGGTCTGATAGAAGTAATTTTGAAATGCGGGCGATTCTGTGCCAGTGGTGCCATCTTGAAAAATCACTAAAAAAGATAACTGCTTTTAGCCCTATAAATTCTGATTGAATCGTTCGATTTTGACGAGATTCACACAGTAGCTGAACCTTATTGGAAACCACGTTTGGTAGAAATTTGGTTGAAAAATTCGGTTGGAGCTGCCAGCTATGATAATTTTGGTGTCTTAAATTTGAAAAAAATAAAAATTTGGAAATGAAAACATTAAAATCATCGAATATCCTAAAAATATCCGTTTCTTACAATAAAACCAATCTGTATACAAATCTTATGCTTAATCTACACAGTCAAAGTAAAACTTTGGAAATTTCATGTCGGACAAGAACGGTAACCCTTTCCCAGTTAACCTATATTTTTAGCATCAAAAACTTCTGTTCACGGGAATTCACGAACCAATAATCACATACAGCTGAAATTTACAGAATGCATTGGACTTAAGTAGAACCAGATCTGATAGAAGCGATTATGAATTGTGGGCAACTCTGTGCCAGTGGTGCCATCTTGAAAAATTACAAAGAAAAAGACTGCTTTTTGCCCTATGAAATGTGAATTAGTAACAAGATTTTCATGAAATTGACACAATAGCTGCACCTTACTCTAAACTCTATTTGATAGAAATTTGGTTGGAAAACTCGATTGGTGCTGCCAGCTATGGTAATTTTTGTGTCTTTGGTTTTGAAAATTCTCTCAGGAAAATAAAACTTTTTGCCCTATAACTTCCAGTGCAGTCATGAAATCAATACGAATTTTATACAATTATTGGAACCTATTATAAGAATTATTCAGGCCAAATTTGGTTGAAAAGCCTCGATAGGGTTGCCAGCTATTGTTGGTTTTGTGTTTGTTTGCAATATCTTTATTAAGTGGTTTTATCGTAGAATTTTCAATTGGTAATGATATTGTAGTGACAATAAACAGCAAATATTAAGCTTTCGATTATTTGAAAAAAACTCGCTGCAAGTAACCCTTAATTTCTTTATACTCCTATAACTTCGAATGTAATATAACAACGTGAAGCAGATGTGATACATTCTTGGCTTTGATACTGGCGAAAGGTTGCCAGCACGAGTCGGTTGTGCTACTTTTGTATCAATAAATGCTTACAGTTAGTATTGATACCGGAAACATTTACAATGAAAATAAATAACCGATGTTTCAATTCCCTAAGTTCTGCAAGTTTTTCGGATCGCAGCCTCAAACACCAACTTCAGTTACAGTGCTGCAGGCACTGAGCATTTTCTTCATTGATGTTATATGAGATGCTGCTTTCAAAATTATGTGAAATAAGCAACTGATAACGAATATAATTAACAAGTGTTTTTCTTTCATAAACTTTGAAACCTATGACAGTGGTAATATCTGAAACCTTCCACCATATGAGTTATAATGCATTATTGAGACCAAAGTAAAACATGGCATTTGAAACAGTTTGGCCGTAATAAGCAGCTCATGTGGTGGAATATGCACTCAAAACCTGCACAATTCTTCGACTGTTCTTCGAACATTAGTGTTTCTAGCGGTTCAGGTGCATTAGAGTTTTTTTTTATGTTTATATTGTGTTCTATGTTCTATGTAGCAAAATTTCTACGAATCGTGACACCCCCCTCGCTTCAGAGAATTTCATAGAAATTCTCGACTATCCCCGTTCGAATAACCGCGATTTATAATTCTCACTTACCACGCAAGCCGACTCAAATATCCGTCCATCCCGCTCGATACTTGAATTCTGGATTTTTTTTTTACGCTATATCACACAACACTCATTCCCTTCTCGTCATGCAAGCATACTCTTTACATCCACGTCTCTACTACTCCAATCATCATTTTCCCTGCACGTTTATATGTTGCATGTTTTGGATTTGACTGGTGTCGGTACTTTTACCCTTATTATCTAAAATACTAATGCCCTTCGAACTCGTTTTTAGGATACGCTACTTCACCATACGAAGGTCATTCTGGAAGGCCAAAGGGGAAGGACGAAAAAAAAAACGAAAGTTATATAAAAAGAAGCAACAAAAGGAAAAAAAAGGAAAAAAAATGACAAGGAGGAAACTTTCACCACCACCACGCTATCGGTATTTTTTTTTAATATACAAATCAATTCTTATCCCATGCCAATACCTATAAACTAACCCTAGAATACATTACTAAATATGAAACTAATACTAGGCTTGCTTATAACTAACCCTTCACCGTCTATCTTCACAACCCTTCTCTTAATCCACCACCAAAAAGACTTATTAATAGTTAATTCAGCTCGCTGTGGCCTCACGTTATTGTAGTTTAGTCCCTCCACCACTCATTAATACCTTAACTTCCCATAGCAAATTCGAGCTCCAGCTAATGATACCCATACGAATTCATCCAAATCTAAATCACGGCACGTACCGCTTAAGGTCTTAAGCATGCCATGTACCTGCGCTCTTTCCCTTTTCGTCTAGTAATTCGTACGTCCAAGTCGACGTCTGTTTCGAAACCGTGAAGGGACCTACGAACGCGGGGGCTAGTTTAGCGGAAAAGTACTTGCTCGCGTCGGATTGAGCATAATTTCTCCTCCATACGCAATCTCCTACCTGAAAGACTTCTGCTCGTCGACGAAGATCATAGCGACTTTTATTAGCCGTAGCCGCCTTCTGCATCCTCTTCACTACGTCTGCTAGTATTCCTTCTAGTGTCCGGGCTCTCGTCATCGGCGATAAATCCCTCCGCGCGTCAGACGGGAGTTCAACTCTTTCTCGATAGGTAACCATCTCCCTACCGAAATTCAGGAAGTAGGGAGAAAAACCAGTGACCTCGTGCCTATACGTACGTAACGCGCACGCGATTTTGGCCAAATTTTGGTCCCAAGAGCGATGATTGTCTGCAGCGTAACATCTCAGCATGCATTTGATGTCTTGGTTTCGCCGTTCTGCCGGGTTAGCTTGAGGATGATACAAAGCAGTGTAACTCACTTGAACACCGTATTCCTCCACTGCTTTGCTGAAATGTCTCCCCCTTAACTGCACTCCATTGTCGCAAACTAGAACTCTCGGAACGCCGAAGACCAAGAAAACGTTTTCTTCCAATAAGCAAAAAACCGTTGACGCCGTCGCGGTTCGTACTGGAAGTATAACTGAGAATTTGGTGACATAGTCCACCACTGTCAAGATATAGCTATGGCCCCGAGTCAACCTGGGTAATGGTCCCACCAGGTCTATACATACCATTTCCCACGGTGCTTTCGCCACCCTTGCTCTAGACGACATCAGACCCACCGGTGCCTTTCGCTCTACTTTACATGCCTGGCTCACTTAAGGGGGGAAATACATGTAAAATGGAAAAGAAATTGCTAATTTCAGATTGACTGAAAACATATATATTGTTTATTCAGAAAATTTTTAATATTAAATCCTGAAAGTACATATCTTATAGTAAATGAAAATATTTGTTTAATAACTTTTTAACTCAAAATGGAGGCGATGCGAGCAAATGAAAAAAACACATCAAAAACAGCCTCGTACAACTTAACGCCTTTTCCGAGAAATTTGCAGCGTTCAGAGAAGAAAAAATATGCTAATGAGATCTATAATTCATAGGTGAACCAATAAAATTTAGAAAAAAAAATCAAATTTTTACGTTAATATTAGATTAAAAAGAAAAATCGATTTTTTTTCAAAAAAATCACGTTTTAAACATTGGTAAACTAATTATTTTTCCGAAATTACAAGAAAATGTAGGTTCAACGATGAGATAATACTCTTTTGTACATGTGATATAAATTTGAGCCGAAAAGGTTCAATATTTTTTTAGATATCTTGTACGGAAATTGAAAAAGTACTACTTTGAGAAAAACGCGTTTAAAGTTCTAAAGCTCCACCGACCTGGGGAACGCCGCGCTGTCTATAACTAGCTATAACTCGAGAACTAATACGAATATTGCTTCAAAACTTCTTTTGGTATGTTTTAAGAGTATTTCGAACACTTTGATGCAATAAAAAAAATCGTTTTTGTTTTAGCAGTTACATGTATCTCCCCCCTTAACACCTTCTGACGTATTCCTTAATATCAGATCGCATTCCAGGCCAGTAGTGGTTTTGCGAAACACGCGCCAACGTCGGAGCGGCTCCTCTATGCCCCGCTTTTGGGTCGTCGTGACATTTATTAAGAAGTTCACCCCTTTCTTTTTCCGGCACTACGCACTTCCAGGCAGCACTCGTTTCCCCTCTTCTCTCTAGTGGAGCCACCATAGTAGCATGATTCCGGATAATTCGACGGTACCATGATACCATCCCCAATAGCTATCTGACTTGCTTCACTGATCCCGGCCGGGGATACTCACTTATGGCCTTCACTTCAGAATCGACATGCAGCCCTTCCTCGTCTACCACGTACCCCAAATACTTCAATTGTGCCCTGCAGAAATGGCCCTTTTCTCTGGACATGCGTAAGCCTTCTTCTCTCAGACGCGTGAAAACCTCTCGCAATATCTCCAAATGTCGATCAAAAGTGTCTGTAACCACAATATTATCATCTAAGTATGTAAATACGAACAGTTCGAGAGCGGATCCCAACACTTTATCTATTAAGCGTTGCCACGTAGCCCCAAAATTGTGGAGTCCAAAAGGCATTCGTAAGAAATGAAACAGGCCTCTTCCTGCTACAGTGAATGCAGTATATTGACGTGAATCCTCTGCCATAGGTACTTGCCAGTACGCAGACTTCATGTCCAGCGTCGACAAGTACTTCGCGTTCCGTAGTTTCTCCAGCGTCGTGGAGATATACGGCAGGGGATAGGCATCTTTCTCGGATACTGCATTCACCTTTCTAAAGTCCACACAGAAACGATAGGACCCGTCTTTCTTTCCGACTAAAAGAATTGGTGAAGACCAAGGACTCGACGATGGCTCAACTACCCCTAACTTTAGCATCTCATCAAGCTCCAGATTTATTTGGCGATGTACCGCGGGCGAGACTGGAAAATATCGTTGCTTAATTGGAGCCGCCGTCGTTTTGATCCCATGCTTCACAGACTTCGCGCAACCCAGCCCATCGCCCATCAGACAAAATTGCTCTCTCAACATTCCAGTTAGTTTTGCTGCCTCCTCTTCGGATAGGTGAGATTGACCACGTAGCACCTGTTGTGTACACTTGATTGACACTGACGTTTCGACACTGGTCGAAATGTCAAATATCACATAGATGGCGACTAGAGCGCCCTAATTGCACGCGGTGGTAAATACCTGGAACTAGGTAATTATTTTTGATTCGCGCAGATTTTTTTGAAAAGCTTAACTGTAATACTATTGCTATAAAAGCTCAGGATTAGAACGAATAAAGATTATTCTTTGCTGGTAAGCCAAAACCATAGCGGCGACCAGGTGTACAATAAAAGAATTGTTTTATTCTTTGTACAAAAGTAAAAAGACTGATATAGACTCAGCTAAGCGGCGACAGGCTCGCCAAAGCAAAAGTAGAAAGCGATCTAAATTTGTTTTCTGGCTCGAGGAGCAGAAACTGTAACTAGACACCAGTGTCCACGACTTTAGCTTCACATTACATGGCGACCGTGCCAACGGCGGACCAAATAAATTTAAAGTCCGACCTTCCCAAAGAAGGAGGACCTCAACCAAGGGAGGACCCACGGATCGTACAAGCGCGCAAGGACGAGGCCAAGTTGACGGAAATACCGTATCAGGATACTCGTAGAAAAAAAAAAAACGCGGAGGAAGGATAGTGTATTTGAGGAGGCTCCGAGCGGCACTCAGGAGGGTAGCAACAGACGAAGAAAATCCACCACCCTGGGAACGGCAAGGCGAGTTGTTCCAACAAATTGAAGACATCACCAACGAATTGGAAAAAAACAAATATAAGCAAACATAAATGTAAAAACAAAAATTTACATACATAAGTAGAATGAATAATGAATGAATAAGTAGAATGAATAATGAATTGAAAAAAATGAATTGTTGTAAACTATAGTTAAAAAAAAAAATAATAATAAATGAAAACTAAACAAAAAAAAAAAAAACAATATATTTTTATTAGAATACAAAAAATTTTTTTTTTTGAAACAAAATGGTCCATGGTATGAACATTATTTTTTAAATGGAAGAGCAGATAAATGCCATTTCGAAAATTATAATTAATTTAAAAAAAACTCCGGGAAGGGTATACAAAAGCGATACCATAATAGAAAAATTAAGTGATATCGAAGATTTGAAGAAAAGAGTACTAGATACAGAAGATAGTTCAGAATTGCGAAAAATATTCTTAGATAAATATAGTGTAGCGAAAGAGTTATTAGAGGAAAAATTAGAACAAGCAGTAGAAAATAAAATGGGAACTTTCAATATAGAAATAGCTTTAAAATCAATACCAACTTTCAATGGAAACCCAAAAGAAGTGGATGCATTTTTAACCATAGTTGGGTTACTAAATGAAAGTCTTAATGAAGAAGGAAAAGTGAATTTATTGAATTTCGTTAAAAATGTAAAGTTAGGAGCAAGCGTGAAGGTACAACTAAGTACATTAGAAATCAACAATTATTCAGCGCTAGAAAAACACTTAAAAAATAGGTACAAAAGTAAGAAAACATTACAGCAAATACACACGCAATTGGGTCAGCTACAGCAACGCGGAACTGTAGAAAAATATGGAGAAAAATTGTCAGAGCTCATTAGTGAATTGAGCGATATCCAAATAAATAGTCTAGGACAAAATACAACTGCACAAGAAAAGGCAGTGATAGTAAAGTCTAATGATTCTTACGCGCTTACAATTTTCAAAAATGGATTAAATGAAACTCTTAAACCTACTATTTTTGCTGCGCAACCTAAGACATTCATAGAAGCGATACAGATTGCAACTGAATTTGAAACGAGTAATAGAACACCAGAAAATGTAATGTATATTAATAGAAGACCGAATTATAACCAACAATATAACCATAATGGTAGAAACACATTTAATAGTAATAACACGTCTCATGGCTATAACAATAACAGGAATTACGGCACCAACCAGAATAGAAATTATAGAGACAATTATAATTCAAGATCAAGTGAAATGAACAATGCAAATAATTACAGAAATAACAGAAACACTTATAATAATAGAAATAACGAGTGGAATCAAAATAATACTAATAGAAATAATAATTATAGAAATAACAATAATACTAGAAACAATTACAGCTCAAGGGGAAATGAAGTAAATCGAAATCACAGAAACTATGATAACAGCAGAACCAATAACAGAAATTTCAATGAGAGGAGACAACGAATAAATATAGTCCAGGGAAACGCGATGAGCCCGGAGGCCAGCGACAACGAACAATAAAAGTTGACCCCGGGACCAAGACAGAAAAAATATTACTACTTAACAGACAGCTCGAAAATTATGTCTCAATTTACTGCAAAGATAATAGAAAATATTTAAAATTATTGGTTGACACTGGAGCAGATGTGTCACTATGTAAAGCAAGTGCGATTCCGGATGATCAAATCATAAATGAAGACAAAAGATGTAAATTTTCCGGAATAACCGAGGAACAAATACAGTCGATTGGAACGACTAATTTAAATTTGAGTATTGATGGAAATAACATCAATTTTCCATTTCAAATAGTGGAATCTGATTTTCCAATTCTTACGGACGGAATATTAGGAAGGGATTTTCTTACCCAAAAATTAGCAAGAATAAGCTATGAAACATATACAATAACAATGAATATAAATTATGAAGACCATACTATACCTATTGCTACAAGAAAACATAGAGTTGCAGTACCACCAAGGTGTGAATACGTATGTCCCATCGATATTAATATAGAGGAAGATAGTGTAACCACAAATAAAGAAATTAAACCAGGAGTTTATATAGCCAGTTCAATAATCCCAGTAAAAGGCGTAAAACACATTAAGATATTAAACACAAATGAAGAAGAGGTAATACTCGAAAATTTTAAAATTGAAACCGAACCGTTAAGAAACTTCAAAACTTATGAAACAAGTAAATCAGTAGCTCGAAACATCAGAGACGAACAAAGATTTAAAGACATATTAAAACATTTTAAAATAAATCATCTGAATGCGAAAGACCAAAAGTCTCTACTAGAAATTCTTAAAACATACCAGCATATATTCCACTTAGAAGGTGAAGCTTTATCCACAAACAACTTCTACACTCAAAAAATACAAGTTACAGATACCACACCGACATACATAAAGAACTACAGGTTACCTCATACACATATTAACGAAATAAATAAACAAGTACAGGAATTGTTAGACAGCAAGGTCATCGAAAATTCAACCAGCCCCTATAACTCACCATTACTTCTAACACCGAAGAAAAGTGAACAAGGCGCAAATAAATGGAGACTAGTGGTTGATTTTAGAGCACTAAATAAGAAAATAGTCAACGATAAATTCCCTCTAACAAGGCTAGAAGATGTTCTAGATAGTCTGGGGAGAGCTAAATATTTCTCTACTTTAGACATGACAAGTTCATTCCATCAAATAGAGCTTACGAAAGAGTCACGACCATTGACAGCCTTCTCAACGAACAAAGGGCACTATCAATTTAAACGACTACCATTCGGTTTGACAATTTCTTCAAACAGCTTTCAACGCATGCTAACCATAGCTCTAAGTGGACTGGACTCAGCAGCTTTTCTATATGTAGATGATATAATTGTTTTCGGCTGCAGCTTAGCACACCATAATTCAAATTTAGTACGAGTACTTGAAAGATTGAAAAAATACAATCTTAAATTGAACCCTAAAAAATGCAATTTCCTGAGAAGCGAAGTGGTTTACTTGGGACATTTGATAACCAAAGATGGAGTTCGCACTGACCCCGGAAAACTAGATACAATCAAAAAGTATCCAGTACCAACAAATCCAGACGAAGTCAGAAGATTCGTCGCATTCGCCAATTATTACCGTCGATTCATCCCCGACTTTGCTAAAATAACGAAATGTCTAAACGATCTACTAAAAAAGAAAGTTGAATTTAAGTGGACACAGCAATGCCAAACAACATTCGAATTGCTTAAAAGCAAACTAATGAATGCACCAATTCTACAATACCCGGACTTTAGCAAACCATTCATAGTCACAACGGATGCATCGGACTATGCGTTAGGCGCAGTACTGTCACAAGGTGACATAGGACAGGACTTACCCATAACTTACGCGAGTAGAACTCTCGTTAAACACGAAATAAACAAATCTACAATAGAAAAAGAATTACTGGCGATACATTGGGCAATAAATTTCTTCAAACCATATCTTTTTGGAAATAAATTTACGGTGGTCACTGACCATAGACCACTGATATCGTTATTCACACACAAAAACCCATCATCAAAAATGACACGCATAAGAGTCGATTTATGTGATTATGACTTCGACATAATATACCGAAAAGGAAAAATGAATGTCAATGCGGATGCACTATCACGCATCAAGTTAAGCTCAGATTCATTAAAAGAAATGATCCCGAAACAAGACCATAACGTTAAGAACAAAAATATATTAGCAGTCACAAGAAACATGACCAGAGAGAAATACAACACACCAACGATAGAAGCACATGAACCAAACCAAAACACAAAGTTAAATGAAACGTATATATGGAACAGCGAATTGATGGCTGACATAAAAAATTTAATAAACCTAAAATTTGAAACGGGGAAAAATACAAAGATAAACATTGAAAATAACCAAGTTAAAATTGAATGCAGTGATAATCCATCGGAATTAGTTTCGTTACTGGAGAAGCTGACGTCAATAGTGACAAGGAGAAATATAACAATGATATACTTAAAAGAAACTGATGAAATATTTACCATAATAGGGAAAAACGAATTCAAAGACATATTCAATAAATTACAACAGTGTACTCAATCAAAAGGCAAAAAAACTCTGAAAATTATAATATACAAACCCCCCAAAAGAATAACAGATAAGATAATACAATTTAAATTGATAAATGATTACCATACAACACCCATAGGAGGACATTTAGGTGTGAGAAAAACGATATTAAAACTCAAACAGAAATACATATGGAAAAATATGAACAAAATGATAAAAACCTTTATTAACAATTGTGAAACTTGTGCTAAAAATAAACAGACAAAACATATAAAAGAAAACCAAATTATAACAGACACACCTGCTAACACATTTGAAACAATCGTTATAGACACAGTAGGGCCACTTAGGTTGAGCAACAATTTTAGATATATACTAACAATGCAGTGCGAATTGTCAAAATATGTTATTGCCTACCCAATAGAATCAAAAGACGCTAAAACTATCGCGAAAACAATGGTTGAACAATTAATATTAAAACATGGCCTTTTCAAAAAACTGAAGTCAGATAATGGAACTGAATTCACCAATGAGCTAATGGCAAACATTTGTAGTATGTTAAAAATAGAACAAGTATTCTCGACACCCTATCACCATGAAACACTCGGGACAGTGGAACGTAATCACAGAGTATTAAACGAATATTTATTGAACTTTACCAATGATTACGAATGGGATAAATGGGTACCTTACTATAGTTTTGCATACAACACTAGCCCCCATGTAGATACACAATACTCTCCATACGAATTAGTATATGGCAGATTACCTCATCTACCTAAAGACATAATAGAAAAAGATGAACCAATAAACAATATAGATAATTATGCTAATGAACTAAAACTCAGGTTAAAAAATAGTATCAGCCTAGCACGAAAAATAATCGATAGAGTAAAACACGAAAGAAAACTCAAATTAGACAATTTTGCAAAACCATCAAACTTGAAAGTAGGAGATTTAGTACTAGTACGAAATATGAATAGAAAGAAATTACAAAACACATACCACGGACCATACGAAATAAAATTCAGAGATGGCGTAAATTCAGATATCTTAATAAAAAACAAATGTAAAAGATATCACAACAATTTGTTAAAGTTATACAAGCCACAGACAAGAATCATAATGTAATAAACTATAAACTTACAAATAGATATTTCCACAAAAAAAAAAAAAAAAAAAAACAATAGAATCAAACAATATGTACACTATAAGTTAAGATTAAACTACAGAAAACATCAAGAAAAGAAATATATATATGAAATCACGAATTAAATAGAATTGAGTCAGAACAAAATTAAGAATAATCAAGTTATATGAAATTGTAATGTATATAAAATTTCGATTAACAAAAAATGAATTAAATAGATTTAAGTCAGAACAAAATTAATAAAAACCTCAAATTATATGAAAATGTAATGTGCGAATCAAAAAATTAAAATTCAAAAAATTTTCTTTTTACACAAAAGAAAATTTTTTTTTCCCAAAGAGAGAGGGTGTTGTGTACACTTGATTGACACTGACGTTTCGACACTGGTCGAAATGTCAAATATCACATAGATGGCGACTAGAGCGCCCTAATTGCACGCGGTGGTAAATACCTGGAACTAGGTAATTATTTTTGATTCGCGCAGATTTTTTTGAAAAGCTTAACTGTAATACTATTGCTATAAAAGCTCAGGATTAGAACGAATAAAGATTATTCTTTGCTGGTAAGCCAAAACCATAGCGGCGACCAGGTGTACAATAAAAGAATTGTTTTATTCTTTGTACAAAAGTAAAAAGACTGATATAGACTCAGCTAAGCGGCGACAGGCTCGCCAAAGCAAAGTCTTAAGTCTCTCTTTGCTTAAATCGGCGACAAGCTCGCCAAGGCAAAGTTTTTGGGTTACTTTTGCGTAAAGCGGCGACAGGCTCGCCAAAGCAAAAGTAGAAAGCGATCTAAATTTGTTTTCTGGTTCGAGGAGCAGAAACTGTAACTAGACACCAGTGTCCACGACTTTAGCTTCACATTACACACCTTCCCCGACACCGTCTCTGCCACAGCAACGGACGTCCACTGTCGACCCTTCATGTCCAGTACTACTCCGAAGCCTTGCCAAAAATCTACTCCCAATATAACCTCCTGAGGGATTGCCAAGATGACCAGTACCTCCAGTTCCCTCTTTCGACCATTCAGCGCGAAGCTCAGACGCGCTACACCGTTCACCTTGCACATCTCGCCGTTCGCAAGCCGCACCTCTTCAATTTCGTCCTGGTTCAGCATCACTCCTCTGCTGATTAAACGAGCCCTTCCTCTTTCTCCCAAAATCGTACGACTCGCGCCCGAATCTAACAGACCCTCCATGACAATGCCCGCAAGTGAGGGTGACTGTCCTGACCACTGCTAGCTAACGCGTAGTTCACGATCGGAGACTTTCCCACTCGTTGCGACCTCCCTCTAGTGCTCGCTCGGTCGCCTTGTGAGCACAACGACCGTTTCCCGGAGCTTGCCGCTCTGATCGCACACGGGCCTCTGGCTCCGCTGCCCTAGCTCGACACGTTGGACACGCCGCTCGCAAAACTCCTTGACGACCGCAACCGAAACAACGCCGAGGCTCTGTACATTCTCTAGACACATGGCCTTCCCTCCTACAGTTCCAGCACTGTACGCGGCTCCGTCCGGACAGCGCGGCTACCTGCTCTGTAGGTTCGGCGCCCATGTAAGCCAAGTCCGGTTCCAAGCATCGTCTTAGACGAGTATTGGGCGGTACAAAAGCCGCTACCGATGCCCTTGTGCCATCCAGCGTTCGCCCCATCTTCACCAGATCCGCAATCGATGATATCGGCGTCAAGCTCAAGTATTGTTGATAGAGAGGCGAAATGTTTCTGCGCAAAGTCGTCAATTTCTCTTCCTCCGAGCAGCTTTGTTTCAAACGCGAGAAAAGGCGCTCCATTACTGCCACATACACCCCCATCGATTCGTTCTCGCCTTGAGTTCGTTTACGGATTTCATCACGAAGGCGGTCCTCGTAGTCCCTCGGCAAGAACTCTGCCCTAAGCTCCTCCACGAGCTCATCCCAGTACGCCACTAACCCGTGGTTGGCTCTAAACCAAATCAGCGCCCGCGATTCAAATAGGTCTACAGCTGCCCTGAAGAGCTGTGACTTCGTGAGACCTCTCGCCTGCCGTAACTCCTCAACCCGCTGAAGGAAAGCGTTTACAGACCTTGACGCATCTCCGTTGAACTTAAACCCCCATATTGCCACTTCCGCCAGGCACGATGCCTTCCCCTCTTGCGGTGCAACCCTCGTCCGGGAATCATCCTCAAATTCAGCCTCGACTTCACTATCCCCCTCGGTTTTGTCTACTAAGTTACCCATGGCTATGATGAGTCGATTACGGATCTTTCGTGCACCCTCCAGCTGTTCGGGTGTGGATGCCTGCATCTTACTTAGTCGGCGGAAACCGAATTCTATCTTGACCCTAACCTTTAGATAGTCCGACGAAGTTTTATCTCCTAACACCTTCGAGATTAGCTCTTCAACTTTCGCTGTCAATTCAGAAAAATCGGTTTCAAAATCGAATGGATACGCCGCTTCTACGTAGGACGTTTCCAGAGCTGACTCCGCCTTCAGTGTAGCCCTTAGTGTTTTGCGCATATTTTCCACCGTGTCCGATGGAAAACAACGGATAGCGAGCTCATACGTGAGCTCGTTCTTACTTAGACGATTCACTTAAATCTTCATTTTAATCTTCTCCAACGAATACCTACAGTAGGCTGAACAACCGGATCGGATTTTTTACCAGACAATATGTAACGAAAAACCGCGAAACAGCAAAATGCCCTGACCAAAATCGCAACCTTCCGACGATCACGCACTAAAACCTAATTCTTCAATCTGTTTTACCCTCAAATTGCACTTCTCAGTCACTCTAACACATTATCCCCCCAAGAATTTAGCTATAAGAGAACCTCATTAAGAGAACAATGTATCCGAAAATTCCACCTATAATCGATCCGGAAAAAAAAATAAATGCTTCGCAAAATATATATATTTTAAAGTGACAATCTATAAGATTATTAGTTTACACACGTTATCTTCAATTTACTGAATCTTGAAAGGAATAATGAAAGGAAAGACCTTTTTTTCCTTTCTATGCGTACCGTTAACACCGTAATTAATGCCACTATCTACCACAGCTTCTTTGTGGTTTTACCTGAAACTCTTCTATAGCACACTATCACACTTTCACACCTCCCGTACGCACAAATTGCAAAATTCATTATTTCTATTGCACAATCAGAACTCTTGCTCATCCACCCTGTCACACACACAAAAATCCAGAATTCAAATATATGATCATAAAATGATATCAATAAAAACATATGTATATATAGATATTATGAACTAGAACCATCCAACTTTAAAAATTCAAAAATATTCAAAATGAATTTCAAAATGAAGATAGTATCACCGTTCTCGCGTAAGATACTTTAAAATTCGCTTTTAAGATTGCTATAAACATCAATTTACGCGCCTTAATGCCTTCCTACAATTTGGGACTTGGCTCAAAAAAATTTTCACGAGTACATTTGCGTACCGTTTTTACCACTATTACCGTTATATGCCCCACGATGGGCGCCAATTTGTCACCGTTACTCGCCGCAACGCGCTCTAGAACCCTTTACAAGGGCGGCAGTTTTCGGGCGGCTTTCGCTCGCGAAGAAAAAGGGTCGCGGGTGGGCACCACTCGCTTCTAACCCGAAACACTGCCTCGCTACCGTCGCCCTGAAGCGAGAAGAGGATGACGGCCTCTTATGTACAACACCGGTTCGCTGTCGATAATAACAAACCCCGCACAATTCACGATCACACACTTTATTGTATTTAAATAATAATACTACGTTATCTTCTGACGCGTTACCATTCAATGGTAATCTTCTCAAAAATTTCTTCCTTCTTGTAAAATTCTACTAAATTTAAATCCACAATTTTAACTTACTAGCTATCTAACCTGCCGATTTCGGGTTTATTCTGGATCGCCGCGATGCATTTACTCCCGCGATGGAGCCCTTTTCGTAGATTGATCCTCGCAATCGAGTGGAAATTCAATTTCGCAAACGTCCCTCGTAACTTGTCCTCCACGTTCGATTCACACTTCACAAAATGGCTATTTCGTTCACTGAAACTGAAATCCTCCCTTGCAGATTTTTTCCAGTACCACAAACGTTTAGTTACTACTAATGCTGCCGCTTCTAAATTCTCCAGATTACCGTCAGTGGTTATAATTTCGCCAAGTCCGCGTCCAAATATGCAAAAAGCCAAAAGAAAACAACTTTTCAGACTGATTCTGCACCTGCAGCTCAAGACCTCCGTCCACTCACCCTATTCACGGCAAAAGAGACCCTCTTTCATCAATCCTGCCCACAGGAAAATTTTCCTGGCGGCAGCGGGATTTTCAAAATCCGTTTGTTGCACTCACCCGAATTTGATTTCACTCATCTGAGTGTTGGGTTTCGAATTCACCACACATCCCCAACTTGGGACGGTCTGACTTAGAACATCTCCACTGACGTTTCTCCCAGTTGACGTTTCCGAATATCAACATTCGTAAACACACAAATTCAACTTGAAATCAGGTGGTGCTCCAGGATATCGGCACCCAATTCCAGGTAGGTGGCTAATTTGCGTTTCAAAAATCCTTATTCCGTGAGAAAACATGTACCCGATCCTCCCGGTAACCTTTGATTTGTTCGTATTAGCTAATATTAGCTTACGGCCGTGGATTCGTCCGCCGTGTTTTTCGTGCGATGATGATTTGTGCGTGTCGAAGTTTTCGGGTGTGAATATTTCCTGACGCGTACGCTGATATCCTCCAGACCTCAGTTTTCTTTCGTGCATGTCGATCATCCTCCGCATCTCGGGTCAATTATGTTGATATTTCTACATTTACTTTCATCGCCTTTCGATCCGTGGCTTTGAATTCGGGAATTGGCAATTCGGGTATCCGCTCGGTATCCATCGTATGTAGGTCAATTGTTGGTCTAGGTCGGGTGTCGTCGACATTGACGGCTCGGCCCATACGTTGCTCTGCCTTGTCGACTAATTTGTGTCGGAACAATGCAATTCGCGATATCTCATAGATATCGCTGTGTTTTGGCCATGTCGCGATCGGGATTTCATTGTTGATAATGATGGTGATGTTGTGCGTATCATTGTTTGTCGTGACTTGGTGTTGATTGTTTTCATGTGCTTTGCTACAGATTGTTTTCATGTTCCAGACTGTTTGCATGTATCTTCGGTAGATATCCATTTGAGTTCGTGTCGCTTGGTGATAACTCGTGTTGGCTTGTTGTAACTACTTAGCTAAAACTAACAGCTAAACTAACAATCTAAACTAACAATCCAAACTAACTCATGAATTGTGGTTGTTGCCCAATCTCCATCGTTCTCTCTTTTAGAGGACGATGGAGATTTTTTTTTTATGTATATATTGTGTTCTAAGTTCTATGTAACAAAATTTCTACGAATCGTGACAGCTATTCATCCCTACCATGAATGCGAGTTGTGAATTTCAAATCTAGTAGGCACTGCGGAGCAATGTAGTCAACACCCGCTGGAGCAGGAACTCCCTCGACCAAAATCCCCTATTTCATGCCGAGATACAATTTAGTCTCACAGCAGCAAGATTAGCTTGCTGTAAGATAAGTAGATTGGTCGGCAGCCAATGAAGTAGCACGAATAGTGCCTTAGTGGGGGTGGAGCGGAGCGCACCAGTTACAAGTAGTGCAGCCATTCTCCGCACTTTTTCAATGTGCCGTTTGCAGGTATCCTTAATAGCACCCTGCCACCAGAACACCACCCCAAACAGTAGAATGGGCTCAACCACAGCAGTATAAAGCGAAGCAACAGTACGAGGTTGTAACCCCCAATTCGCTCCTATGGCCCTTTTACAGCAGTTAAGTGCATTGAAAGCCTTCCGAGCTCTTTCTGCTACATTAAAGGTCCATAGTAACTTCGAGTCAAGGATCAGCCCTAAGTACCTGACCCTCTGGCTTAAGTTAATGGAGACCCCATTCAACTTGGGTAACTCAAAAGAAAGAACTTTGTACTTCCTTGTAAACAGCACTAGTTTCGTTTTGTTAGGATTCACATTCAAGCCGCACTCACGACTCCAACGTGAAATTATATCAAGAGAGTGATTTAGCTTCTCCGATAGCGTATATAAATACTTTCCCGACACTGCTACAGCTATGTCGTCTGCATGAGCAATCACTTTGCAGTCAGCGCGGTCCAGTCACATTAGAAGAGTATTCACCGTGATGTTCCACAGCAGGGCAGAGAGGACTCCACCCTGAGGTGTGCCCGTACTGACTCCTCGTCTTACGCTGGCATCTCCCAGGGAAGAGATAACCACTCTACTTTTGAGAAGCTGCACAAAAAAAGCAATCAGCCGCTCGCCCACATGAAGCACCGAGAGAGCCCCAACAATTGCGTTAGAAGTTACGTTGTTGTTGTCCAAGAAGGCAGCAAGCGTATATGTCTTAAACACAAGAGATTTCTCAACTTGCTCAATGAGGACGTGAAGGCAGTCTCAACAGATTTTTTTTTTTTTGTTTTTTTTTTATAGTGATTCCCAGACAACTAGTTTGTTGGTATAAGGGATAGCACAAAGTTTTTACGTTCCAACGACACGTGGTGTTCCCAAGTTGTCCCCCATCTAGGTACTAACCGGCCCAACACTGCTTAACTTCGGTGATCGGACGAGAACCGGTTATTCCAGTGTGGTATTGTCGTGTATATATGTTTACTTTTGGTATAAGCGTGTTGTGACTGCGAAATCAACATAGGATCGATTGATCTTTTAATATGGTAATCAATGATTCTTTCCAAAATCTTAAGCAGGACTGAGTTAAGACTTATTGGACGGTAGTCCTTTGGCCTAACATGAGAAACTTTTTCTGTTTTCGGAATAAACACAACTCTAGTTTCCCGCCAGCTGGTGGGAACATACGAGAAGCGTGAGCAAGCGTTATAAATCTCTCTGAGCCATGGTAGCGATACTTCCATGGACTGCTGAACGTCAGCCGCAAGCACGCCATCAGGACCCGGGGATTTAAACGGCTCAAAGGAGTTAATAGCCCACCTCAGGTGAGAGTCTGATATTCTGAACGGCGGGGCTCTACCGTAATTTAGTTCCGTTTGGTGCACTGTCCCTATAGGGCAATAATTGCCCGGGAAATGTGCGTCTATGAGAACGTTTAGAGTATCTGCGCTCGAACTAGTCCAAATGCCCTCAGGGTTCATGATGCACTCCACAGCCTACGGTGTCGTGCTTAATACCTTGCGAAGGCAATTCGCCTCGCTGAGACTCTCTACATTTCCACAGAAAGATCTTCATGAGGACCTCTTAGCCTTGCGTATGGCATACTTAAAAGCCTTCAGCTTCGTTTTATACCCCGACCAGTAATTAGATCTTTTTGAGCTATTAAACTCCTTCCTACATTCTCTCCGCACGATGCTGATTTCCATACTCCACCAGGGAGTCTTAGGATTGCCTCTGGCCGAGGGTGGCTTACATGCTTCCCTAGACGTGGAATTGATAGAATTAGTAAGGGTGTCAACCGCCTGATCCAATTCATGGTAGCAGTCAATGCCCCTAGGAGCAGTTTCCAGTGAGGATCGTACCAGAGAATTAAATAGTTTCCAGTCTGTCCTCTTTCTATTGATAAAGGCTGCCTGCACAGCACGTTAAACGATATGTACTTATGATCAGAGAATGAGCACTCTTTTGGAACGCTCCAGTAACGGAGAAGATGCGAGTGCCGCCCACTAATCAAAGTAACATCAAGAACCTCCCTGCGGTTTGAGGTAAGGAAGGTTGGTTCGCTACCAGTGTTGGTGATGAAAAGGTCATGGGCCAAGATGAAGTCAAAAAGTTCCTCACCTCGGCCATTAGTGTTAGAGCTACCCCATACTTCAATATGAGCGTTGGAGTCAGCCCCTAGAATAAGAGGCACACCAATTTTTGTGGCTTCAGATACAACACCCTTGACAATGTCGCAAGGTGGGCTATTGCCATGATCGTGTGCCATGTAGCAAGAAACAAACCAGTATGATCTCTGGTCGATTTCCACTCCAATAGCCATGTTATCCCTGTCACTGAAATTGTGTAGTACAAGGACGTTTATGGTTTTCTTGACAAGAATGCAGACACGAGGCTCAGGTGAGCCATCAGGTACCACTAATCTGTATCCATCAGTGCGTAACCCGCAAACCCGGTTTTTAGCAACCCATGGTTCTTGGATTAGAATCAGTTCCTCCGCTGTCCTAGACAGCTGGAGGAGCAGGTAAGCTGATGCTACTTTGGAATGTTGAAGGTTGATCTGCAATACCTTCACCATCAATTATTTTCGACGATGGTTAGATCCAGGTCCTCCCCCTCTGACATAGATGTCTGCCCAGCCTCTTACTCTGCTTCCAGAGTCATGAGGTCCAGGCAGCCACCCAACTCGGAGGTAGTCCCGACACTAACCCCGTCTGCATATAGGGATTCTACATCGGATTCATCCTCAGATATCGCCCTCGAAGATGTGTCCAACCCATTTTTAGGTGGGTCCCCCGTCCTGTGAGTCACCTGTTTAAGGTGAGGTTCATCAAGTGTTGGATCTCCCGCAGCAGAGCTCTTTGGCCTGTCGCTTCGGTAGATCCGTAGGGCTAGCTTATCGACCCCATACCTGATAATGCCTTTTCGGGCATCTAAGACCGGGAGTGCCTCTTCATTTATAATGAAGAGAGCCTCCCGCCGGTTCTCTACTGGCTCCCCAATCTTCGCAACCCTCCAATTTTCCGTTGGAAGATCCGGGTTGAAAAGTCGCACTATTTCCAGGACTTCCACTGAATCCGAGTGGAAACTTGGAATCCAAGTCCTGCATCTAGGCCGGCTGGGAATCACACCCTTGTGCGCCACCCTTGTGCACCGCCTTGAGGCCTGGCCAGAGTTCCCCCAGCTCAGAGATTGCCTGCTTATAGAAATCGACTGATCGTTGGTCTCCACACGCAACTAGCCCGATTCCTTTGTGCCAGCCCGCATCGTTCACCGTAGGTGGTGGACCCGAGCTGGCCTTTTGCAGCCTACAGCAAACTCCAAATAAAGCCTGCCTTATCTTAAGCCAGTTTTCGGGGGAGATGATTCCATCTCCCTTGATGGCATCGATCACGGCCCAAACCAGGCACTCTTTGGCCATTCCGCTGAATGGCCGAGTTATCCCTGTAGGAGCCGTCACTATTTTCTGCTTTTTGCAGTCTTGCCTGCCCTGATTCATCTGCTCAGCCGACCTTTGTCGTTTCTGAGCTGAAGCTCCAGGGTGTAGAGGGAGTGGATTACGGTGCTCCCCAATGAATGATTTTGCCCACTGAAGGGACTTTTTGTCCTTGTCGGACATAGTGTCAAGGGGGACATTGTCAAACTTCCTCAGAACTTTGAAGGCTGCCCTTCTAGTTCCATAAGCCCGAGATTTTTTTGGCGGAGGAGCTTTGCGTGCCTGAAGAGGAGGAAGCGGCACCGGAGGTAGCGCTTGTTGATGGTCGGGCTGGCTCATTCACCGAAACCTTCCCATCACACTGGCCACAAATGGGCTTCGTGGCTTTCACAAGGCCAGGCTTGGTGACCAGAGCCCCGGAAACGCCGGAAACAAGGGTTGAGGAAGAGCAGATTGGCCGTGGAGCTGGCTCATTTGTCATGTCTCCACAGTCTTCTGCTAGCTTAGTCGCTGTGCCGGTAGCCACTGGAGCTGACTCATTCATCATGTCTCCACGAACCACAGCAGCCTTAGGGGAGACCGAGGAGGGTTGTGACAATTTTTACGTTAACTAAAATAAGTCATCTAATATTACTGGTACGTCTATGAGCTTTTCTATGGAAGAAAGCTAATTTAATACACTATTTAAATTAAATATAAAAAGAAACAAAAAAAGTAAGATCCATGAGAAAATAAAAATGAAGTAATCCTCAATGTCACAACTCTCCTAGTACCAAGGTAAGTTGTGACAGGGTTCGAGGTAAGTTGTGACAGGGCTCGAGGTAACTTATTTTTGATGCGCGAGTTAGTAAGAACAGCAGATTTGATCTTACTTCTATTTGGTTGGTTGCCTTTTCTTGGAGGTCCTTTTGGCAGTGGCCCGAGCACTTCCGGTGAAAATAAATTAGATTTAATATGGCGTAGATTAAGAGATTTAGTTGTGGACGCAATTGGTTACAAGTTTGTTGGTGGTGGATTATAAGCTTGGGATGTGGGGCAACAGGTTCTATTTCTGGAGGCTGCGCATTACAGATTAGAGATCTGGAGACAACGGAGTCAGCGTTTACGTGCTATATGGATGCTAAGATGTGGAAGCAACTGGTGCAAAGCTATCGTATAGAGGGCTGCGGTTCCTGAATGCAGAGGCAACAGGATCTATGTTTTCGGATTCGATAACATCATTCAAGAGTATGTATAGACTGGAAGAACTGTTCTTATGCATCAACAATTATGTTTGGAGTAACTGTTCTTCCTTGTTGATCTGCAGTCAATTCGCGGTCTGACATTGGATCGGTCCAAACTCGATCAGTAAATTGTTCAGGCCAAGTTCCTGTAGCTGCAAAACCAACGCTGATGTTCCTTGCAATGATCGTTACGTCAAATGCAGTTTTTTTGCATTATTAATAGCCTTTTTCAGAGGACCTTAAATAGCACGATCCATTGGTTGTAGTTTGTTACTACAGCAAGGAAGAAACGTGAATAAGATTATGCCATTTTCTCTGAAAAACTCGATATTTTTTAAAGCCACGTGTGACGAATGGTTTTCTAGTAATAACAAAGCTTTTTGTTCTTTTGACGATCTGACATGGTTTTTGAAGTGTTCCAGAAGCGTATGAAAATCATTCTCTTGCATCCACTCTGAGCCGTTAGCTGTTAAGTTAGCTAAAGTTAGCTAAATATCTTTTTCCGGAAAATTTATGTATGTTAAAGACACATGTATAACTGGAGAAAAATATCGCCACATTTGTTTGATTGAAGCTCGTTGCCCAAGCCATACTTGAGCCAATCTTAGTGATAAATTTGGATCGGAAAGTTCTTATTATGCTTATGTGCTAATCTGTACGCCAAGCTTTTCGTTTCTTTAGTAGTAAAGCCATAATCTGAAGACACACAAGTCAACAAATACTCGCATAGCATATTTTCTTCATCTTTGGTGAAGACTGTTGGAAAAGCATACCCAATAGATGGTGGTTTTTTCGTTTCATTGGCCCCTTAAGCTTTTTTCTTCTTAATATATCTTTGACATTATTTTTAAGATTGTTTCTACCTAATGTAACCACCTCACAAACTAATTCATATATTTCGATACTAGACACAGGTCTATTATTTTTTCTTGTATATTTATTTGGCATTCTCAAACAATATATAAAAATTAAAATGGGTGGGTAAAGCATGCAGACCCCCACCACAAAGCATGTTGCCGAAAATAGATTTGCTTCAAATTAGGAGAGTTGTGACAAGCTGTCACAACTCTCCTAGGAGCAAAAAAACATGCGTCGATCAGAATAATGGCTCATAACCTAACAAATATGAAGCAAACCAGAAAAGCTATATCAAGGTATGAAAGTAGAATAGTTACTGCATATCAGTAAAAATATCACAACAGCACTAGCAATACGTATATAAAATAATAGAACACTGAATTATTGACCAAAAACTTACTTTTGGCATTTTTTTTTACAACAATGTCGTATTGACACTACCACTTGCACTGCCGGCCTGCGCGAAATAACATGTAATAACTCGTCAAAAAAGCAATAAATGCGCAGTGTTGCTAGCTTTGTAGCTGTCATAGGCTCCGAGAAATCTAGTATGTCACAACTCTCCTCTGTCACAACCCATCTCGGTCTCCCCTACTCTCAGTCTGCAGAGCTGGCTCATTCGCCATATCTCCACTTCTTGGGACTTTAGCTGCAGTCGCTGACACAGCCATTTTTGTCTCCCTCTTCACATTAGAGGTAGTATTAGCTTTGTTGTCAGGCAGAAGCCTAGCCTAGCCTAGACGAGTTTTGGTTTTTACTAATGTTCGAAGAACAATAGTATTAAACTCGTTTCGCCGAAAATTCATATTTCTTTATATATATATATATATATATATATATATATATATATATATATATATATATATATATATATATATATATATATATATATATATATATATATATATATATATATATATATATATATATATATATATATATATATATATATATATATATATATATATAAATATATATATATATATATATATATATATATATATATATATATATATATATATATATATATATATCAGCAAAATGATTAAAGGAGATATTCTCTGGAGCTGAAATTTGATTTGATTGAGCTGAAATTTTCGGAGAACGTAGATGTATATAGTAAGTAGGTCCATGACTTTTTCAAATTCAGATATCTTAAACATTTTGGCGGCGGCGAGCGTTTTGGTGAATTTTGAGGAACTCCTATATTTCCAAGCAGTGTAAATTTTTGTTAAAGAAAAGTATTGGGAATGAAAACTAATTATGTTCTAAGCTTGTATATGATAAACAATTGGAAATTTTGAGCCGTGTGTGGGTGCAGGGTGCCTAAAAGTAGGCAAGGATATTTTTTCAAATTTTGATTTGTCATTACTTATAAGAAAAACAATGGATCATCGTCAAAATTACAATGCGTATTGATGTTAACCAAAACATGGCACACATTGATTTTCAGCATAAAGCGGGTAACCCTGTAACTATGGCAGGCTGCTGAAAAAAAATCCTTCAAATCATTGACCTTATTGAAAAATTTTTGATTTTTGACAAAAATTTCAAGTCTTTGATAAATTTTATTCTTTGTCCTTCATCTCAAGATAAAATTTTCAAAATTCCGATTTGCACAAGAACGGCAACCCATAACCAAATTACCTCTATTTTCAGCACTCGAAAGTTCTGTTCACGAGAACTGACGACCGGGTAATCCGATCATAATGAAATTTACAGGACATGTTGGTTTTAGCTAGGACCAGGTCTGATAGAAGTGATTTTGAAATGCGGGCAACCCTGTGGCAGTGGTACCATCTTGAAAAACTACTGAGAAAAAAAACATCTTTTTGGCCTATAACTTCCGATTCAGCCATCAGATTTGAACAAAATTTACACAATACGTGAATGTTACTCTATGTAACATTAAGTGAAAATTTGGTTGAAAAATTAGTATAGGGCTGGCAGCTGTGGTGATTTTAGTCTCACAAATCTTGCAAATTTGCTCAGCAAAATAAAGCTTTTTTCCCTATAGCTTCCGGTCCAGTGTGGAAATCAAAACGAAGTTCACGCAGTAAATGGACCTTAATGTAAAATAAATGTCGTAGAAGCTTCGTACAGAAATCATGAAAGGGCTACCAGGTATGACCATTTTTGTAATTTTGTGGAATTTTTTTACTGAGCGAATATGTCATTAGATTTCCAATTGAGAATGATCCTGCAATGAAAACTAACAACAAATATTAACGTTTTAAAAATCTGAAAAGTTTTGAGTGTGGTTACTGTAAAATTACCCCCAAGCGCAGTGATTCAATCGAAACGAAATTTACTGGTTGGGTTTAACTTAACGTGAAGCAGATCTGGTATGTATTTTGCTTTGCTGCTGACACAGGCTAACCAGCAATGTACCATTTCCATTAATATTGCACCAACAGATGCTTCAAATTTATTCTCATATGCAAAGCATTTGCAATAAAAATAAGGAATCAATTTTTAAATTTTCCGAGTTTTTAACATATTTCGGATGGCAGCCTCAAACAACGTTTAAATCTAGTTTTGAACATTTTTCGGATGGCAGCCTCAAACAACGTTTAACCGCTGAAACTTTCGATGAAATCCTGCGGTGAGAACGAAATTCAAAGGATAAGTTGATTTAAGTATGAGCTTATTATGGTAAACTTATTGCTGCTTCGTTCGGAAAGTGTTACCAGCACTGAACATTTTCATCATTTATGCTGTATTTGAGTTTTGTTGCTTGGGATAAGGAATGGTTGAAATGATTCTACAAAAAAGTGTATTACGTCTTTCCACACTTTTTTGTCACTCAAAGACAATTTCTTCGAAAATTACTTTCCTAGCGGTTCAGGTGCGCTAGAGTTTTTTTTATCATTTTTATTATTCATTTTTTTTTTCAAGGGATTGTGAAGTCCCCTTTAATGATCCCATGGTAATCTAGTGCAAGCAGGGAGGCCATGCGAGGATTGCCACCAGCCCTTATGGGGACAAGTGGTCAGAACCGGATCGGTGCTAATCAGGAGTCCAATTCAACTGAACCTACACCACCAACTTAATGGCGACGAGACGAGCGAACGTACTAAGAGGCCTGCCAGGGTTTTAACGGCACGGAGACGATCGTATTAAACCGGAGCCATTCACGAAGCGGATTTCACTCCGTCGCTACCGCGCCTGAGGACGACTAGGTCCGGAATGCTACGACCACCAGCCCAAGTGCAAAAGCAAGTCGTTAGACAAAGAGAAGTCCGAGGACGAAAGCGGTCATGATCGTGAAGAGAGTCTAGATCATTTAGCGTTACCCAGGATGCACCACGAGGAGGCGATCTAGTTTA
This sequence comes from Nemotelus pantherinus, assembly GCA_963978885.1. Lineage (NCBI taxonomy): Eukaryota > Metazoa > Arthropoda > Insecta > Diptera > Stratiomyidae > Nemotelus > Nemotelus pantherinus. The sequence continues at coordinate 103,114,469 of OZ022264.1, read as the reverse complement.
CATCCCAATTATATTTTTACAAATTTTCGAAGAAAATTAGTATTAAGCTCGTTTCGAAGAAAATTCATATTTTTATATATATATATATATATATATATATATATATATATATATATATATATATATATATATATGTATATATATATATATATATATATATATATATATACATATATATATATATATATATATATATATATATATATAAATATATATATATATATATATATATATATATATATATATATATATATATCAGCAAAATGATTTTCCGAGATAATCTCTGGAGTGGCCGATCCGATTGAGCTGAAATTTTCGGAGGACGTAGATGTATATAGTGAGTAGGTCCACACCTTGCTAAAGTTCAAATATCCTAAACCTTTTGGCGGCGGCGAGCGTTTTAGTGAATTTTCAGGTACTCCTATATTTCCAAGTAGTGTATATGTTTGGCAAAATAAATGTTTGAGAATCAAAACTTATTATGTTTTTAGCTTGTTTATTATAAAATGTTGGAAATTTTGAGCCGTGTGTGGGTGCAGCATGTAGGCAGGGATTTGTTTTCAAATTTTGATTTGTCATTACTTCTAAGAAAAACAAATGATCATCGTGAAATTTGCAGAGCGTATTGATGTTGACTCATACTTAGCACACGTGGATTTTCAAGATAGTGAGGATAACCCTGTAGCTACGGCAGGCTCCAGAAAAAAACCTTCAAATCATTGACCTTCCTGAAAATTTTTTGTTTTTTGACAAAAAAATCAAATCATTGATAAATTTAACCTTTGTCCTTCATCTCAAGATAAAATTTTCAAAATTCCGATTTGCACAAGAACGGCAACCCATTACCAAATTACCTCTATTCTCAGCACTCGAAAGTTCTGTTCACGAGAACTGACGACCGGGTAATCCGATCATAGTGAAATTTACAGGACATGTTGGTATTAGCTAGGATCAGGTCTGATAGAAGTGATTTTGAAATTCGGGCAACCCTGTGCCAGTGGTACCATCTTGAAAAATCACTGAGAAAAAAAATATCTTTTTGGCCTATAAATTCCGATTCAGCCACCAAATTTTGACAAGATTCATACAATACTTGCACCTTACTTTAGGTAACACTTGATGAAAATTTGGTTGAAAAATTAGTATAGAGCTGGCAGCTGTGGTGATTTTTGTCTCCTAAATCTTGAAATTTGCTCAGCAAAATAAAGCTTTTTTCCCTATAACTTCCGATCCAGTACAGAAATCAGACCGAAGTTCACTCAGTAAATGGACATTAATGTGAACCAAATGTCGTAGAAATTTCGTACAAAAATCATGAAAGGGCTGCCACCTATGACCATTTTTGTAATTTTGTTTAATTTGCTTACTGAGCGATTATGTCATTAGATTTGCAAATGGAAATGATCCTGTAATGAAAATTAACAACAAATATTAACGCTTTAAAAATTTGAAAAGTTTTGAGGGTGGTAACCTTATAACTCTTTTCACCCGATTAACTTCCAGCGCAGTGATTCAATCGAAACGAAATTTACTGGTTGGGTTTAACTTAACGTGAAGCAGATTTGGTATGTATTTTGCTTTGCTGCTGACACAGGCTAAGCAGCAATGTACCATTTCCGTTAATATTGCACCAACAGATGCTTCAAATTACGTTCTCATATGCAAAGCATTTGCAATAAAAATAAGGAATCAATTTTTAAATTTTCCGAGTTTTGAACATTTTTCGGATGGGAGCCTCAAACAACGTTTAACCGCTGAAACTTTCGATGAAATCCTGCGATGATAGCAAAATTCAAAGGATAGGTTGATTTGAGTATGAGCTTGTTTTGGTAAACTTATTGCTGCTTCATTCGGAAAGTGTTGCCAGCACTGAACATTTTCATCATTTGTGTTATAGTTGTATTAAGTCTTTCCACACTTTTTGTCACTCAAAGACAATTTCTCAGAAAATTAGTTTTCTAGCGGTTCTGATGCGCGAGACTTTTTTTTATTAGAGAAAAAATTTTCTAATAATATGCTTTCAGTTTGAGGAGCAAAATAAATTGTGGAACTTTCAGTTTTGAAACATAACTGATGTACGTTTGATATGGATTGTTTGATTAGTAGCGAGTTTTAATTATATTTTAAAGTGGTTTGACTTGAATTTGATGGTTTTTACGATTAAATTATTTTTTTTAAATAGTTTTTGCGCTTGTTTGTCAATTTTGACTCTATCATGATTTCAATTTTTAAAAAAATAGTTGGTAGTGTTTAACGGAAAAAGAAAAAGTGTTAAAAAAACGAAACCATTTTATGACTAAATAAATTCGTGACAACCACTTCATTAGCCACAGAATTCGTATATTTATTCCGAAACATCCCGAATACTGTGCTAGATGAACGTTTCCCCTCCCTTGCGGAATCGGGAGAAAAAAACCTTTCTACGGACCGGGATGCTAGACTTCTAAATAACTCTAGTCTGTGCTTTTCCGTTTCAATTTGTATGTTTTTCAATTGTAGTGTAGTTTTTTAATTGAATCAGAGCTTGGGAATCCGTATTAAAGGCCCACACTGATCAAGAAAATAATTATAATTATTGTACAGAAAGGCTCCGTCCAAATCAAAACATTCGGATTTGCTGTCAGTAAAAAAAGGAAATTCAGTCCACAGCACTACCAAAGAGTGTTGAAATACTGGCAAGACAGTATCTAGGCCATGGCTGGTTTATATTTACTGCAAATGTTTTTGCTCTCTTATATCTAGTACAGGTTATAAGGAATGGAGTCGTTTAAGTTGAACTATCAAAAATCATCAAGCTAGCGTAGTTCACATCACGACTTTGAGATAGAATTGAGGACAGAGAGTACCACAGACTGTTTTTTACAAAATCAAATATCAAAGGAAACTGCGCACTGGAAAAATGTTCTTAAACGTTTTTGGAAGTGATATTTGCTTCCAATTAATTTTCTTAAATAATATATTAATTTTAATTTGTGGATTGTGGATGTGTATTTGTGGATGTATAATGATGTGTTCTCACACGGTTATTAATTTTCGTGCAACTACTAGCTTTGCTATCTTCAGCTTTAAAAGGAAGCTAAGGCGCATTATAGGGACCTAATAACAACCATTTTCTCAAGCTGGTGGAAGCTGTTGCAGGATTTAGTTCAGTTTTGGGGGAAAATTTGAGGCGGAGCGAAAGTGCGGATTCCCGCAACAAATACTAAATATAAAATTAAGATATGAAGCAAGAGATGCGCCTATTCGAGATCCTCAACAAAGGTTGAGAGCAGAATTTTATTTTAATGCTTTGGATCAAGCAAATATTTCTTTGACCGAACGCTTTGAACAGGTAAAACACTATACTGAAATATTAGGTTTTATCAAATCACAATCACCAAATCAAATCACACTTCAGCATTGCTCAAAGCTTGAAAACGCCTTGGCGCATAATGGATATTCAGATTTAAACGTTGGGAATTTTACGAAGAAATGACCATGCTTACAACTTTAATTAAATATCGGCTTTCTACATAATTTATGTCTTTAACATACATTTTAATCTAATTTTTGTTTGTTTTAATGAACGAATAATTTTATTTTCTTATAAATATTAGAATTTTTTCTCTTTGTTGCATTGTTTTTACATTTATGCATGTGCATGGCTAATGAGAACCAGGCCTACAGGGGAAACCTCTTTCAATAAACACATCTGAGGGGAAAAAAAACTGTTAATGAAAACTTTAGTTCTGCGCATAATTAGGCGCAAACAATTGGTTACCATCCGGTCAACAGCATTATAGAGCCAAAAATTAGAGAAGAAAAATATTTCTGCGTATCGAAATCCTGAGACAAGAACATTTTCAGAAAAAAAGTGTTATGCTAAAAATAATAAACATAAATATTCGCGAGTGCTAGCAAAAACTTTCTAAGAGTTCGTATTCGTGAAAGAGGGGTCAAAAAATTAAAATCATAATATAGAGGGTGCCAAATGTCGTTCTGCACCGGGCGGAAATATGGCCAGAACCGGCCCTGACCCCAGCACATAAAAGTGTTGTCAATGGACAAGTGGAAAGATTCCACTTAACCCTAACCGAAATTATGAGATGTCTGAAAACTGATGGCATCCACAGGTCCTTTGAAGAGTTGAATATAACTCTAAGATACATTCTGCTACAAATATGAAACCCATTGAATTATTTTATGGAAGAATAGTCTCAACTAGCATTGGGCAGTTAGAAACTTCGAGGAGGGACAATATAGAGCGATTAAAGAAAAAACAACAGAAAGATTTAGAGCAGCATAATAAAGTTAGACAGGTTATTAAAGATTATAAAGTAGGATAGGAAATTTTCGTTTAGAACAACAAAAGAGTAGGTTCCAAGTTAACAGCTAGATAAAAAAAGGAAGTAGTAAAAGAAAATAAACCAACTTGAGTGATTACTGAATCTGGAAAACGAATACATAATAGTGACATCCGAAATGACCTATTTTTCAGAATCTTGCTTACCATCGCGAGTGCAGAAGTGGAGATAATTGATTTTACAAACTCTCAGGTGGTCATACTTCACACTGGTAATGCCAAAATCCAGAATGGGAACATCAAGCTGTTGCATATCTTCCAAACAGAACAGTACGAAAAGTTCACATCAGAAACTGCTTCCTCGATAAAGCAACACATACCAACAGGCAATCCTTTTTTCCCTCTCCTATCTCACGAGCTAACAAAAGTTCAAAATTTGATAGATAAAGTCTACATTTCTAAAACCAAAATGTCACTAAATTTTCTTGGCTCAGCTTGGAAATGGATTGCGGGGCCTCCAGACCACGATGATCTAGTTTTGATAAAAGGAAAAATGAACGACTTGGCAGAAAATAACAACAAACAGTTTTTGGTAAATCAAAAGTATAACGAAAGGTTAAACAAAATTTCAAATATAACAAATGAAATCCTCAATACAGTTAAGTCGAGCGCTAATTTCGAGAACATGCTAGCACTAAATTATCAATATAAGATAAGACTAGTTAAAATAGAAGTAATAACCATAGTCCAGTCCATACAGTTAGCCAAATCAAATGTAATAAATTCAAATGTTCTTTCAAAAAATGAAATAGCAATCATAATGGACAATTTTGATAAAAATCATATTCCTTGTGGAAACATAGAAGAAGTCTTAGAATTTTCGGATGTTAAGTTATCCCAAAATTCTACTAATTTACTTTACATAATAGATGTCCCAACAACAAGCGTCAATAATTTCAAGAAACACTTTCCAAAACCATTCAAAAAAGGAAACATTGCTAATAATATCGAGTAAAATTTCATACTAGAGGACAAAGAGACTATATTTGGACTTAAAGAAGATTGTAAAACCTTTAATGGACTATCTATCTGTAAACACAGTAATTGTTTCGATATAAGGACTACCACTTGCATTCCAAATTTGTTTAGAAGTAAGATAGCACATTGTAATAAAATGAATAGTCACCACATACCATCCTTGAAGGAAATCGATACGGGCATAGTTCTGCTAAATGACTTCAGTGGCGTAATCTCAGTCAACAACAGTTCTCAACATCGTTAAGGCACTTACCTAGTCAAATTCGAAAACGCGACAATCCTTATCAACAATTCATCGCAAAGGAAGTTGCGGAAACCATCAAAATTTTACCTCCTGTATTACAAATCACTCATGAAAAGGATCAGTTTGAAGAGATCATTTCCTTAGAGATGCTAAACGAACTAAATATCAACAACACGAAACCTATTAACTATTTGAAAAATGAAAACAGCATAAACAATTGGATCAACTATGGCCTATGGATAACAATTCTTCTTATAATGGTCCTCGGAAAAATCATCATAAAAATTAAAGAAAAACCAGCAAAATCAGACATCATAATTTCTTCAATACCTACCAGAGCAACCGCATTATCAGAAAATACTAATAACACATCCTCACTTCAAAAAAGACAACATCAAGGAAGCATCTACAATATTCCCTTTTTTTGAGTGAGGACACTCAAACTTAAGGAGGGAAGAGTTAGCGACGACCCTGGCTATTCGGTTCATATTCTTGACTAGCGACGACCCCGGCTATTCAGCTCATATTCTTGACTAGGTAAGCACTTGCATCGTTCTCATGGGAACGTTCACCTGATCGCGACATGCACTTGTCTGTATAACTTCCCGTGCATCACGGTTTGCATGATAGGCAGAACGGGCTGACCTAATTTAAGTTAAAACATTTTGTAGTTAGTTGATAAGCAGCAATCGGCAAATAAAGACGCCTTTTTTAGAAATCCAAAAATCGCGGCTTTTCAATAACTTGAATGAACTAGCTAAAAAGAGGCGGTTTTTTTCGGTGTTAATTAATGAGTCCCGGGGATAAATTTGGTTTGTTGAATCGCAAGGGTGTGTTTTCAATTAGTTTTGATCGGATAAATATCGACATTCGTTTTTTTTGTCTTTTTCCCGGAGGTGCTTTGTTTACCTGAGCTTAATTGAAGTCTTCCTTTCGTTTGCGAGCAGAAGTACCACAGTTTGATGATGAAGATTTTAGTTGATCGTCTTTCTACAGATGAGCTCATATATGAGCTCGCTATCCGCGGATTCCCTGCCGACACCGTTGACACTATGCGGAGAACTCTTAGAGTGACACTGAGAGCAGAATCGGCGATTGATACGTCGTACATTGAAGTGAATTTGGGCTTTATACGATGAAATTAGCATAATATGGGGACACGATTACATGCTAACATAATGACCAGATCACGAGATGAAATTCGTTATCGAGACATTTGTCACCTGGTGGAAAGACATAGAATAGATTTTGATTACAAAAAAAACTAATTTTCGAAGAAATTGTCTTTGAGTGACAATGTGGAAAGACGTAATACACTTTTTTGTAGAATCATATCAACCATTTTTCGTTCAAAGCAACAGAACTCACCTATAACACAAATGATGAAAATGTTCAGTGCTGGCAACATTTTCCCAACGAAGGAGCAATAAGTTAACCTTCACAAGCTCATACTTATATCAACTTATCCTTTGAAATTCAACTTATCCTAATCCTCCTCGTTCTCATTGGAGGATTTCGTCGAAAGCTTTACCGGTTAACGTTGTTTGAAGCTGCCATCCAAAAAATGTTCAAAACTCGGCAAATTTAAAAATTGGTTTCTTAGTTTTATTGAAAATGTTTTGCATATGAGTATGTTATTTGAAGCATCTATCGATGCAATAGTTACGAAAATGGCTAAAGCTCGTTACCCTGTGTCACCAGCAAAGCAAAATATATACCAAATCTGCTTCACGTTAAACTAAACCCAACCAATAAATTTCGTTTCGATTGAATCACAGCACTAGAAGTTATACGGATGAAAAAAATTTTAGGGTTACCACCCTCAAAACTTTTCCATTTTTTAAAACGTTAATATTTGTTGTTAATTTTCATTGCAGGATCGTTCACATTTGCAAATCTAATGACATAATCGCGCAGTAAAGAAATTCCAAAAAAAATACAAAAATGGTCATAGCTGGCAGTTCTTTCACGATTTTTGTACGAAATTCCTATGACATTTGGCTCACATTAAAATCTATTTACTGTATAAACTTCATTTTGATATCATGACTGCACCGGAAGTTATAGGGAAAAAGCTTTATTTTGCTGAGCAAATTTTCAAGATTTAGAAGACAAAAATCACCATAGCTGGCAACTCTATTCTAATTTTTCACCCAAATTTTCATCAAATGTTGCCTTAAGTAAGATCTAAATATTGTGTGAATATTGTTTCAATCTAATGGCTGAATCGGAAGTTATAGGGAAAAAACCTGTTTTTTTCTCAGTGATTTTTCAAGATGGCACCACTGCCACAGGACTGCCCGCATTTCAAAATCGTTTCTATCAGACCTGGTCCTTGTTAACACCAACATATCCTGTGAATTCATTATTCATGTCATTATGGT